>CM034462.1:16601789-16670413 GCA_019925255.1 Litchi chinensis | reverse complement strand
TAGAAAATTTCTCAAAAAACAAAAAGAAGAAGAAAAGATGGAAGAAAGTGATAATTTTTTTTTTTTTTTTAACTGAAAGTGATGAGTTATGTCTCATTTATTAAGTGTAAAAGGAGAAGTTCCCTCTTTTAGGTGTCATACAAACTCAAAGTGTTGATTAAGTGATAATGTCAAACGTTAAGGTAATTTGGTGCTAAAAGCTTCTATTTCTCTTCTCTTAAGGATATGTGGAAATTGTTTGCATGTTTAAATGGTCTTTTAGTTACATATAAGGGTTTCTAGATTCAGGTTAATGTATTATGGTGAGTTATGGTGTAGGCCATAGGGTTACTAAGGTATCCGCATAGTCAACTTTGGTATGTAGTCATATTTGTGTATGTGTTTGTGTAGTTAGTTTTGTGTGAGGGTTTCTTTTAGGTTCATAGTTTTTTTTTTTTTTTTTTTTTTTTTTTTTTTCAATATGGGTTGTTATGTAGTCATTTCATTTTTATGTAGTGAGATTTGTGTCTTTATGTTCTGTATTGTTATAATTGAAGTATGTAATACTCAATTTTGTTGTGAGTATTTGTTTTGATACAATATTATGTTTGGTTCATGGGTGAATATTGCTTGCGACTTGACATGGTTGGTTTATTTGTTTTAGATATTATGTTGTCATTTTGCATATTTGTAAAGCAAGTGATGTTATTGACCTACTAGTCATTTAGTCTAACGGTTGTAGAGCTATAAACACTAACTATATATGGGAAAAAAAAAAATCGAAAGGAGTGGTGTATCAACAATCAGGAAAAATGAAGAACAATGTCTTATCATGCCTGCCAGAGACATAAAGAACTCCCTAGAGAGAGAGAGGGAAAGACATTGTAGAAGGGTGTGTTTTGTGGGTAACTCTTTGATTTTCGTCTATTTTTCTTCCTCTTGTCATCTCTTTCTTCTTGGTTTAACATTTTGAAGGGATCCAAATAATATCTGGATCCATCCCTTAAAATCAAGTTTTGTTTTGTAGGATTTGAGTTCTGATGCGCTTCTTTTTGTATGATTTTCAATAGCTATTCCAATTGTTTTCCAGATCCAAATTGGAGGTTGTAACTCCATGTTTTTGGCTGAGGATCAACAGTAATTTAAAGCTTTCTTGCGGTCAAATGTAATGGTGAACCTGGATTGTTTCGGCTATTTCTGATGCCATCTTTCGTAAAAGGAGGCTAATTTATATTGAATCCTTTTGTATTGCTGCTGATTTTACCTTGTGTTTTAATGTTTTAATGGGTCAATTAGTGTTGTTAAGGTTTGATGTGGGCTGGCTAGACTCTGTGATGTCAAGTCATTTCCATGTTTGGGAATTGTCTAGCTTTCCATTTGGGTACTTAGTTCTTTCCTTTATTGAGGGTTTGATTTTGATGTATATGGTTGTTCTTTGTATTCCCAAATTTGGTTGGGTGTCTAATGCTTGTATTCTCAGTATGCCTAAATTTGGGTGATTATTAATGAATATCTAGCTTATATACACACACAAAAAAAAAAAAAAAAAGAAAAGAGAGTATTATCCATAACTTTTTAATAAAAGGAGATACACTATAGTCTACTATAATATGAAGAGTTGAATTTTCTTTTTGAGGAGTGCAATCGTCAAAACATCCCAACATTCTAGTTCAAGGTAACCTTGTTGTCGTAGTTGTTGAGTTCCCTAAACCACAAGTACCAATGTTATTGTGGAAGTAGCATAGCAATGCTACAACAAGTGCCGATCCTGACATTTAAAAGATATAGTGTAAAAAATTAAAATGGGCCCCTTTATTTATTTACAGATATATATGTATATATTTATTTTATCATATATTTTGTGTGTACATTTAATTTCATTAAAAAAATGAAAAAAACGATATCATAAAACAAATATATTCATATAAGGATTAAATTGGAATAATAAAAGTAAGTCACATAGCTAGTTATCGAGTATCTAAAGCTTTCTCACCAACCTAAGTTCCAACCCGGTGGTGACCACCATTATGTTTTTGTAAAAAAGGAGAAAAAGAAGACACTGAGTCTTTTTTAAATTTCTTTTCTTTCCTTCTCAATTGTAGTCATACATTGAGTCTTAAGTACTTAAGTTGATATAAGTCCATGCTTTGGGTTTAAATTGTAGGCTTTTCAGCTCTTGTCATTTGAGCAAATGATTGGCTAGTTGAGACTGAGAGTGATTGGCTCATTTTATATTAACACAACCTAGAACTGAAAACAGCAATGATTCAGAGCCGTGAGCCAAACTTCTGGGTAGTCAAAATATTGATTAAAAAATGTGGTTTGTCAATATTATGGAACAGGTAGTGATTGTACTGGCAAATCTTTGGTATATTCTCAATGTTATTGTTTGGTAGAGCAACTTGACTTATCTTTCAGTGTTCCCTACAAATTAGAATCTTTTGGATGGTCTGGATTGAAGGTAACAGATCTTGAACTCTTTGTGGAGAAGGTTTTCTGTCTTTATGGGAAAGGGTCTTGTTTTGGGTCTATCTTTTAAGTTTTGGCATCTCTTTGAGTTCAGTCAAGATTAGTAATTTTTCTGTTATTTTATTGTATTTTATTTTTATTTTTCTGTTGAATAAAAAAAGAAAAATTTTATTGCTTAATATTAGAAAGCAGTGGTGAAATGAGATGAGTGTTCAGCTCTTGCCATTTCTACTTTATTAATTTTTTTCTGTATTTTGTTCTCTTGTACTACTTTTTGTTTATAAAGGGATTCTCATTTTGGATCTAGTTTCACTTTTATGTTCGGAGAACTGTTTTCTAAGCTACTAGAGTGGACTTCTTTTGAGCCAGACTGGCATTAGCTTTTTGTTGTTTTGTTTTTGTGGACTGCTTCTTCATTCTCTCTGTATCCCTTTTTTTCTCTCTTAGTACCCTTTTTTTTTGGCAAAAATAATAAATAAAAAACGTCAAGTGTGCTGGAATAAGGGATAGTGGAAAACTGTGGAACTTACGTGGAATGAATTATCACACCCTTCACATTAGGAATGTATAAATCTAGTTAGATAGATGGGATTGGCTATGGTACAAACAAATTTTTGTTTGTACCATGCAAACACACTTTGGCTGCCAACTGGCAGCCAAAAAGTGTTAATTAAACCTGCAGCAACCGGTTTCAACCGGTTGCTGCAGATATAAAATATTAATTTTATAATAAATAATATTAAAATAATAATTTATTAATTAAATAATATATTAATATAATATTTATAATAAAATATTATCTAAGTATTTTAAGTTATTATTAATATTTTATAATATTATAATAAATATAATATATAAATATAATAATATTTTATAAAATATTATATTATATCATTATTTTTTAGATTACCATGATAAGAAATCCTTTTGTCACGCTAAGGTGTGACAGACGCAAAATGGTGATAAAAGATTATCCTATCACGGTTAAACAATTTCATAACGTCAGAGTTGTTCTTTGAACAACTCCAACGTTCATTTAAACAAGTACGTAAGGCGTGATAGACGTGAAACCGTGACAATAGATTATTCTATCACGGTTACACTATTCCATGACGTCAAAGTTGTTTACGTAACAAGTTTAACGTTTAGAACAACGTTTGAAGTTGTTCAACTGGAACAAAATAATGGATGACATCAAAATAACGTGGAAGTTGTTCGTAGAACAACTCTAACGTCCATTTAAACAAGTACGTAAGGCGTGACAGACATAATTCCGTGACAAAAACCCATTCTATCACGGTTACACTATTTCATGACGTCGGAGTAGTTTAGAAAACAAGTTTGACGTTTAGCATAACGTCTAAAGTTGTTCAACTTGAACAAAATGGTGGATGACATCAACATAACGTCCGAGTTGTTCCACTAACAACTCCAACGTCCATTTAAACAAGTACTTAAGGCGTGATAGACGTAAAACCGTGACAAAAAATTATTCTATCACGGCTACACTATTTGATGACGTCAGAGTTGTTTAAAAATCAAGTGTGACGTTTAGCACAACGTCACAAGTTGTTGAACTTGAACAAAATTATGAATGACATCAATATAACGTGGGAGTTGTTGTCTGAACAACTCCAACGTCCATTTTAACAAGTACGTAAAGCGTGATAGACATAAAACCATGACAAGAAACCATTCTCTCACGGTTACACTATTTCATGACGTCGGAGTTGTTTCTGAAACAAGTTTGACGTTTAGAACAACGTCAAAGTTGTTCAACTTGAACAAAATGATGGATGACATCAACATGACGTCCGAGTTGTTCACAGAACAACTCCGACGTCATTTTTAACAAGTACGTAACGTCATCTTGTTCTCATAACGTCAAAGTTGTTAATTAAACAAGTTTGACGTTTAGTGCAACGTATGAAGTTGTTCAAGTTAAACAAAATGGTGTTTGACATCAGCAAGACGTCCGATTTGTTCTAGAAACAACTCTAATGTCCATTTTAACAAGTAGGTAACGCCAACTTGTTCCCATAACCTCAAAGTTGTTAATTTAACAAGTTTGACGTTAAGACAACGTCTGAAGTTGTTAAACTTGAACAACATGATGGATTCATCAACATAACGTCCTAGTTGTTTTGTAAACAACTCCCACGTCCATTTGAACAAGTAGGTATCGTCATCTTGTTCTCATAACGTCAAAGTTGTTAACTTAACAAGTTTGACGTTTAGTAGAACGTTGAAAGTTGTTAAACTTGAACAAAATGGTGTTTCACATCAGCAAGACGTCAGACTTGTTCGGTAAACAACTCGAACGTCCATTTTAACAAGTAGGTAACGTCAACTTGTTCCCACAACGTCAAAGTTGTTTTATGAACAAGTTTGACGTTTAGACAACATCCGAAGTCGTTCAACTTGAACAAAATTGTGTATGACATCAGCAAAACGTTAGACTTGTTCAATCAACAACTATAGCGTCCATTTTAACAAGTACGTAACGTCAACTTGTTTTCATAACGTCAAAGTTGTTTTTGAAACAAGTTTGACGTTTAGACAACGTCTGAAGTTGTTCAACTTGAACAACATGATGGATGACATCAACATAATGTCCGAGTTGTTCATTAAACAACTCTAACGTCCATTTTAACAAGTAGGTAACGTCAACTTGTTCCCACAACGTCAAAGTTGTTAAATTAACAAGTTATACGTTTAGACAACGTCAGAAGTTGTTCAACTTGAACAAAATGTGGATGACATCAACATCACGTCAGAGTTGTTTCTAGAACAACTCCAACGTCCATTTGAACAAGTACAAGACGTTAACTTGTTACCACAACGTCAAAGTTGTTTAATTAACAAGTTTGACGTTTAGACAACGTCTGAAGTTGTTCAACTTAAACAAAATGATGGATGACATCAACATCACGTCAGAGTTGTTCATAGAACAACTCCCACGTATTTGAACAAGTACAATACGTCAACTTGGTCCCACAACGTCAAAGTTGTTCATTGAACAAGTTTAATATTTAGCTAAATGTCTGAAGTTGTTTAAATTCAACAAAATTGCATTGGCGTGATAGAATAGCCTCTTGTCACGGTCAAGCATGATAGAAGGCCTTTCTATCACGCCTAAGCTTGATAATTCCTTTACCATGTTGTGAGACTCTTCTATCATGGCAAACCATGACAGAGAGCTCTTCCGTCACGGTTAAGTGTTGGTGCGCGGCCGCACCACAATTTTAGCATCGCCGCGCACCAACACCAGTGTAGGTGCGCAGCCACACCACTATTTTAGTATGGCCGCACACTTATACTAGTGCTATCTAATTAAATTTTTAATTTTAAAATATAGAAAAATTGCATAGGCATTATAGAAAAGCCTCTTGCACGGCCAAGCGTGACGGAATGCTCTCCTATCACGCCTAAGCTTGACTCATTCCTTTGTCATGATGTGAGGCTCTTTATCACGGCAAACCATGACAGATATCTCTTCCATCACGGTTAAGTTACTTGTTCATGCGCGGCCGCACCACAGCTTGAGCGTGGCCGCGCACCCACCAGTGTAGGTGCGCAGCCACACTACTACTTTAGTGTGGCCGCACACTTATACTAGTGCTATCCGATTAAATTTTTAATTTTAAAATATAGAAAAATTGCATAGGCATGATAGAAGAGCCTCTTGTCACGGCCAAGCGTGACGGAATGCTCTCCTATCACGCCTAAGCTTGACTCATTCCTTTGTCATGATGTGAGGCTCTTTATCACGGCAAACCATGACAGATATCTCTTCCATCACGGTTAAGTTACTTGTTCATGCGCGGCCGCACCACAGCTTGAGCGTGGCCGCGCACCAGCACCAGTGTAGGTGCGCAGCCACACTACTACTTTAGTGTGGCTGCACACTTATACTAGTGCTATCCGATTAAATTTTTAATTTTAAAATATAGAAAAATTGCATAGGCATGATAGAAAAGCCTCTTGTCACGGTCAAGCGTGACGGAATGCTCTCCCATCACGCCTAAGCTTGACTCATTCCTTTGTCATGATGTGAGGCTCTTCTATCACGGCAAACCATGACAGAGAGCTCTTCCGTCACGGTTAAGTGTTGGTGCGCGGCCGCACAATAGTTTAGCGTGGCTGCGCACCAACACCAGTGTAGGTGCGCGACCGCACCACTATCTTAGCGTGGCCGCACACTTATACTAATGTTATCCAATTTAATTTTTAATTTTAAAATATAAAAAAATATAATAACTTAAATGGAATTATTTTATATAAAATAACGTAAAATGGATTAAAATATTAATTAAATTTATATTTTTTTATAAAATAATTTTGTTATATTTATTTCTTAAAAATATATAAAAGTATTTTTTATTTTTCTTTTTATATAAAAAGTTATCCTTACAATTTAAGTTTTGAACATAACGTATAATGAAACTAAAATATAGTAATTTTATTTTTTGTTAAATTAAAATCCTTACTTGTTATTGAATTGTACATTCATTCAGAATTGTTTTTGAATGTAAATTTAAAATGCAATTTATTTATAATTTATTTTTTAAAATAATAAAAATCGTTATAGTAAAATTTTTAAAATGTGATGACAGAGGAATCGTGATGGGAGACTATCCTGATATGCCTTATAAAAAGAAGCGGTATCGGTCCAAACCAACAAGGATCCCTTCTCTTGGAATGTCACTATACTTAACATGATAATAACTAATGGCTAAATTTCTCATGTCTGTCATCTCCTTTGCAAACTTGACCATCAAAACATTATCATCTCCCAATACTCTTTATGGGTGAGTTTTTGTCTAGTTTATTACATAAGGACCTTAAAAACCCAACCAAATAAATGGAATAAGGTTGCAGTTGAACTGTGTTGAATTGAATATTTTATAATTATGCAACATTAGGTTGATGAATTTAATTCATATATCAATAATGAGCTTGATGAATTGTCCAGCATGCACATTTTTAAAGAACAAAATCAAATATCAATATATACAGGCAAAACAAAATATGGAGCAGTGGCCAGCATGATGATGACCTCATCTATCATGGTCTTGCCTGAGAGAAACCTATCACGTCACCATGAACCTTCATCATTTAAAAAACGCGGCGACATGATATAACTGGTTCTTATCACGCACATGTGATAGAAGGTTCGTCTATCACGCCATGCTCTATATATTTTTAAGAAATAAATATAAGGTTTGTGTATCACGCCTAGACATGACTCCTGTCCACGGCGTGATGTAAGTCTAGTATATCATGGGTTGCCATGATAGAGTGCTTTCCTATCACGGCTAGGACAGTAATTGAGTATTGGCCTTTTTTTTAGATACCAATAATTTTAATTAAAAAACATAAAGGTAAAATATTAAATGAAGTTAAAAACTTTGTATCTTATACAATTTGAAAACCACCCTCTGTTGACGTAGAGCAACTCTGTCTCTCCGTTCTTCTTGTTCATCTTTCTCATCTTGCTGATTCAAAAAATGTTCTTGTTCTTGTTTTTCCGTTCTTATCTCTTTCTTCTTCTCATTCTAACCCAGATTTATATACTGTTTACCCTCATACCGTCTTCCACCTCCGCCTCCCGCTCCTTCTCCATCTCCTTTAGCGAAACCGCCGCTTCTGTCAGCCATATGGCCGGCGACGACCTTTTCGTATGTGCATGTTCTACTTCTTTAACCTGTGTTAAGATCCTATCACCAGCTTCGTCGCCTTCGTTCGTCGCTTCTCCCCTTCCATGGCCGCCTTCACCCTCAATCCTTGCTGTCCGATCTGGCCACTACGAGGACGGCGCTGGCGTAGGAGAGATGTAAGGTCTGGTTTATGGTAGAGCAAGAAGATTTTGGTTTGTTGTGGTTGAGTTTCCAATGATTAATCTATGTTTGCTTTAATAAAGAAAATTGTTCATTTTGTTAAAGTTTCGTTTCATTTTGATGACGGTTGTAGAGTGTTTATTTTGATTATGTTGCTCATGAAACTTGTATGCGATTACAGTTGGATGTGTGTTTCTGTTGGGGCTATTGGAAATTCGTTTAAGTGTGTAAACCCAAACCAAATTTTGTATTTGTTATATTGTGTTGAGTTTGTATTTGGTTGTTTTGAGGGACTGATGTAAGCGATAGGAGCGATGGTTTTTTGAATGTTGGTAGAGGAGGGAAATGAGTTTTGGTGGAGGAACATGAAGTTCTACGTTCGATTAAACCTAAACCTTCATGTTCGTAATTCTTTTTATCTCATCTGCCTGCCTGTCAGAGTTTTGGTTTGATTTTGATGTGGTAGTGTTGCAAATAGATGTGGCATTCTTACTTCTGGGTGCTTGTATGGTTTGGTTTGTTTAGGTTTTTTTTGGTTGGTTGGTTTTTTTTAAATGAAGTTAATGCGGTGAAGATTTGGTTTCAAAGGCAGCTGAACTGTGGGATGAATAATTTGAGAACAGTATAAGAAAATTATGATATTTTTTCCTTCTGTTTGTAATTTTGAGTAAGGGTATTTTAGTCTTCACATATTTCTCATCACGATGGATCGTATGTAAACTTGTTGAGGGTTTATGTTGCTGAAATAATAAATGTTAAAGATTGCAGGTATTCGGAAAGATTCTGTATAATATGTTGTTAAATAGTTACGACAAAATGGAAATTTCTATTTAATCTGTTTATATTTAATAAGTGGAGTTTGATACATTTAATCAATTAATTCTAAAATATTAAATTTGCATAAAGTGTAAAGTGGTACTCCTCCATGGCTCATAATTGTGTGATTTCGTAGATTGCATGATATAGTTATTTATTTATGTCAATATTGTTTTAGCATGGTCGCACTCTGATATCAGTAGAAGTCATTCAATGGTCATGAGTATGCAGCTGCACTTATGTCGTGATGCGGCCGCTCACCAACATTGGTGTTGGGGCGAGGTCATACCGTTATTTCAACGTGGCCGCGCAACAATACCAATGTAGGTGTGCGGCTGCACCATTTGCTTAGCGTTGCGATGCACTCATATGAACGTTAAGTTTTCATGGCTTCAAATTGTGGTGAGAGGGCGCACGCCCATACCAGTGCATCTTCTGTCAAACATAAGCGTAAAGGGATAGTCTACCGTCATGCACCCATTCTAGTGTCAACAAAACTTGAATTTGTCAATTTCACTTTTACAGTGGAGTGAAATATGGTAACATAAATAACCCCATTTTTTAGGAATAATAAAGTTAGATTAAATTATCATTTAAGTAATTTTCTGAGTAAAATAAGTTTGTTAAATTTAAGCATTATAAATACTGGGAAATATTTAGAGAAAAGTCTAAAATTATTTCCAGGTTTTTTTGTTCTATTAAGTATTGATGGTGTTTTCTAATATGTATCCTTATGATGTATAATAAATACATAAAACTATTACTTCGCGAAACAGTATAAAAACGATTGAGTTTTTCCTCTTGAATCATATCTCACCTTTCCAATCATGTTTGTAGGATTATGGCACTACGTTCATATTAAAAATAGTGTGGGTTTAGTAATCAGACCTCAATAGGTTGTACGAAATTTTATATATTTAACTGAATTTATAAGTTACCAACGTATTATGTAACAAATGGGGTGTGATACGTAGGCAAACACTGTGATTGATCCTCTTAATTTTGATGAATTTTTTCGTAACCAAAAGTTTTTTTACATCCGATATAACATTCTTTGGACACGTAATATCCCTACATAAGAGTTGTTAACTAATCAGACTGCAATGAAATTGTAGAGCTTTCATATATTAGTATTTCATACATTGTTTTATCCTAACATATGCATAAATGTCTCAGTTTACTAGTATTGGTAACGTAATCGACATTTTGTTATGTAAGACCGCAAGTGATGGAATGACCGTTGTGCCCTTGCAAACATATTAGGAAGTGACGGGTGAAATGGTGAAAAATTTTCACTATTTGTCCAAGGTCCACCAAGGTCAACAGTACCCACCGCAGGTGGACGTGAACACCTCCTCAGTCCGACGAAGAACCACAAGGGTCCACGCACCTCGACGGAGGTCAACCAACCGACGACCGACCAAAGGTGACCATTGCAGAATCCTCAAGCAATCGAACCTGGACGGAAGGTATACAAAGCTGCAGCAGTTCATCACCGAACTCTTAAAGTTACACCGAAGCTCAACGGGTACCTTAAACACCAATAACAATATCAGGACCAGCAACTGTTCGATGAAAGAGGTGACCCAAGAACATGACCAATCCGACGCAGTCGACGGTACATTTTTTTCTTCTCTGAGCCTGTCATGTTCATTTTAACTTGGTGTAGTTTTAGTTGAAGGAATTGTGGTAGGTTGTCGAAGCATGTTGTTGTGGGTGAAGTGTTGCATCAGTTAAACTTGGACATGCTTTACTACTTTAATGTGCTTTCCGTATTCAGTAATGATAATAATTTGTTTTATTGGATGTGCTTGAGTAGTATTATGGCCTTGGAAACCTTTATGTGACCTAGACATTATAGGTGTATGTCGCTTACCTTATACATCTGTAACTAAATTGTGGGTCCGTTTAAGACCCAGGTGTGATGCACACGGCAAATGGATATAATTTAATAAAGTGTAGGGTTTGCAATTGGGGTGGGTCATAGAAAGCGATGTCCTGTAAGGATGAGGAAATGTGTCATGTTAGCGAGAAAACAGTAATAACCAACATGGGTCCTCAGGTAAATACTTTAGGTAAATTTAGTGTTAAGCATCCTTTAATAGTTACATGAAAATTCCATACAGTTGTACCTGATGTTGTTTGATGTCTTTCCGTGTCCGTCAAACATGATGAAGTCCTATTGACTGTGATAGTACAAAACAAACTTTACTGGTAATGACAGAAGATTGAAAGACTGCCATGTAATTGTTGTCATTCTTGTTGGTATATGATAAGTTGGCATGCTAGTTTCTATACCATGTCTGGAAAAAAATATGTGACCAGCAATTTGAAACAAATATAACCAAAGACAAATGTCCTATATGGACACATTTACAAGGAGGACTACAAAACTACACTGCATTTGGATCAATTCCGAAGTGAAGATAACTGTTATGCCACAATATATAACAACCGTTATTTTCCTGACGACATATCATTTAGACAGCTATCATGGTGGAATGCAGGGGGAAGCTGTGGGCTTTGTGTACAGGCACGAGTTTCGGCAAGTGCCTGCCAGTATTCGAGTGAATACACACTGCCACCTTTCCACGCTTCTTATAGTGAACAATGTGTTGATTAGTTGTAATTTGAAGGATAGATTCATGGCAAGCCCTATAGGATTCCTCATGCATATGAACTTCAAAAGGCAAACAACTTTTGCTGGGAAATTGGCTGTAGAAGTTCTTGCAAGGGAGCTTATCCATCCCGGGGCTCGGGAGGAAGAGATGTGGTTCGAAATAGGGGGTAATGCACATAGGTTTGGGAAGCAAGAGTTCGTACTTGTGACGGGCCTACGATTCGGGAATATCGAGGCAAGTGATATTAAAGTGAATGCGAAGAGTCTTGCTGACCATAGTGTACTTAACCGGATGTTTTCAGGCGAATCTCCGTAGGTGAGCCAATTAAAAGACATTTTGAATCAAGAAGTGCTCCCATATAACCGTGACGACGTGCTGAAGATGGTGTATGTGTACACCGTAAGCTCCCTCTTCGTTGGGAAGGACACGGTCCCGATGTTTTTGTGGAAGCTAGTAGAGGATTTGGAGGCGTTTGAGAATTTTGCATGGGGGACATATGCGTATAGTTTATGCATAAAGTACCTCCGTCAAGCGATTACTCCTGGCCGGCTTCGAGCAATGTCAATTGGGTTCAATATTTATGGGTTTGTTTGGCCATTTCAGGTATACCATTTAACCCATTTCGTGGCTGTCAATATTACTGCGAAATGATCAGGTGAATATGTTGGAGCACATGTTTTAGATATAATTTTGTGTTCTCCTTTGGTTGTAATAATAGTGGTGGCTGATTGAGGCGTTCCCCATGTTGGCCAAAGGCCTGAAGGCGACATTCAACCCGGAAAATAATCTCCGCATGATCCCGCGGTGTTTGAAGTGGTTCTGTCCACCCAGGGTAAAATGTAAATTTTGCACTCTATTACCCATCGTAAGTGTCTAACCATGGGTTTGCTCGGTTATGTAATTTCAAATTCTTCAGTTGTAATGTACATACATATATATATGTATACGTATTAGTAAGTTTTGTCTATATTTTGTAGGCAATAGGAGCTATGACATTGGAGCCCACCAACGACGAGTTGAATGCAGAATTCATGAGGTTCTTCAACCCACAGCTTAGTCTTGGAGTGAGTGTCTGCGACCCAGGTGCCGGGGAAGGTGACACTGGGTTGTTTATTGATAACGACATGGACCGGTGTGGTGATGCAGATGTCCGTCACACACGCGAGGGACTAGACATGATAAGGTCGAGGGAGGAAATCACACATGAAAGTGCACCACCAGAGTGTCATCAATATGGGGTATGGACGTGCATAACCATGAGTACAGTAACGTGAACTGACATCATAACTTAACTTACATGCATAAAGTTTGCAACTATGTTCTCATTGTCCACAGGTGGGCATTCTGGATAGTCAGTAATGACCCATGGTAGTGGAACTATAATATGTAAATTGAGGTTCTGTTAATACACGTCATAGACAAATAAACTAAAGGTGCTATTTGACAGTTATTGGTAGGTTTTTAAAATAAGAGCCGTTAGTTTTTAATTTTGTGTTTGTTATTTATGCTTATCGGCTATGCAGGGACAACGTAAGTGGGAGGGTTCACAAGGCCGTGAACGTTCGGAGAACGTGCATAACACTTCACCCATGGAGTGTGGACAGTGTCGTACCACGGTAAGTATGTTATATGGTTTTCAATTTATTAGTTTGTACAAACGTATACCTTTCAGATACCATTCGTTTAGTTTTGGCATAATCAATTAATAGTCTGCAATTGGACAGAGAGATTGAGGTTGTACATATTATCGATGACGCGTCCTTTTTAGATAGAGGTTCTGTTAAATGCCGGATCAGTGAAGTGGAACGAGGGAAACAGTGGCAAACATAGTGATAAAGTGTTGTCGGAGAAGGTTTCTTGGTTGTGTAATTCCATTATGTTAAATGTCTTTGCTTTGTTTTGTTAGTTGTTTTTCTATTTTCCCTTTGTGTGCAGGAGCGTCAGACAGTTACGCAGGAGATGATCATGGCTAAGTTGTTACGGCTGGAGGAGGAGATGATCTCAAGGCATTTCATAGTTGAGAGGATGCTGAAAAGACAAGATAGGAGGTTGATGAGAATGGAGGGTCATTTCAATATCCGTCCCGACGTTTCGGAGGATGATGATCATGTTCAACGACATGATATTGGTGCTGCAGGTAGTCGTGGTTACGATACTGATAAAACACCTACGAATGATGATGATTATCATGATATTGATGGTCCTCATGATGATATTGATGACGACGGTGATAGCGAAGAGGATGATGGAGTCACAGCCGTAATGGTGGCCCCTGTGGTTAGTTTTTAATTTACGCTGCATGTTGCTTGGACATGTTATTGTAACGGAATTGTAAAAAACAATTGTGTACCGACAAGGTGCAACAGAAAGTGTCGGAGAATGTTTTACGGCCTAAGCGAACGATTAAGCCATCTGCGGCTCGGCGCACGCCATACACAGAGCCTCCTCCTAAGAAAAAGAGAAAGAAGCAGGGGGAGCAGGCCAGAAAGGATAAGCCGGGGGGAAAAAGGGTTGAGCAGGATGTTACTGTCGATGATGTTGTGAATAACGCCGTCGATGGGCCTGGTATGCCATCCACTATGTTGGATCCTCAGGACGGGACCGTCATCATCCGGCAGATGCCATCTAGTGCTCTTTCAGACAGACAACAGGTGGTCATCCCACGAATGCCGTCGCAAGATAAGAAAGCGGAAGTTAGTGTTTCACATGATTATGATGAATATGTGGCGGACAAGCATGGGAAGCCGTAAGTGTTGTCAGCTTCTATTAATTTGATTAATTATAATATGTTTCCTGATGCTTTTACTGAATTTTATTATAGGCGTACATGCAATTATTTTCTGAATGTTGATGGGGAATTGCTTCAGAAAATCATGGATGACA
The DNA here is from genome assembly GCA_019925255.1 of Litchi chinensis. Lineage (NCBI taxonomy): Eukaryota > Viridiplantae > Streptophyta > Magnoliopsida > Sapindales > Sapindaceae > Litchi > Litchi chinensis. The sequence continues at coordinate 16,655,805 of CM034462.1, read as the reverse complement.
AATACTGGTTCGAATCTGTTGACATTGACTTGTATGTGTGCTGCCTTCAGAAACGGAAAACACTATTTCCGTCGCAGTTTAACCCCAGATATGCAGTGCACGGATGTGGATTATTTGTGAGTGTGTCATGCTTATTCTATTGTTATATGATCTTTGTTTTGTTTAATGTTAATGAATATATACCATGTCTTAACATTTACAATTCGGCAGGGCGAATTTGTCAATAGGTGGGCTACTGATTACGGGAGAACAGGGAGGCCTTTTGTTGCGAGGACAGCAAAAATATCGGACCATTGGATAGCCATTTTGCAGGGTCGAGCAGACGACAACCCCCCCTGGTGGGATGCAGACTATGTAAGTGCTGTTGTCCATAACTATTGTTGTTGTAGCAATGTAATTGATTTATATAAACTAGTCTAGTTGACCGACACTTTTTAAATGTAGGTGTTCCTACCCTGCAGTCTAAATAATGAACATTGGGTTCTGTGTGTGGTCTCGTTGAATGAGGAAAGGATCTTAATGTTTGATTCCATGGCAAGCACTCCCATCGCAGGGCGCTTAGCTTGCATTAAGCCGCTTGTTTGCTACCTTCCAGTCATTTTGCGTCACAGTGATTACTATGAGAGGTCTCAAAGGCAAATGGGACCAGAGGATAACGAGTGGACAGTTCAACGTCTCAGCCAATCAGACCTGCCTCAACAACCGGACGGGTATTGTACCGACTGTTTCTGTGATCTTGAATTGAAGTTACTTATTTGAACGAATTGGTATGGTTTAATACAGAAATAGCTATGGAGCCTATATGTTAAAATTTATCTAAGATCTTTGGATGGACATGGAAGAGTGGACGTTCGGGTATACCAAGAATGAGAATTGCACGTCGGACCGTATTGAGGTTGAGGATTGTGCGTTAGGGTATAATGAGGAGAATGAGGCAGAAAGAAATAGACGAGGGATGGAGGAGGTTAAAAGAATTAGAAGACAGATAGCTGCCAATTTATTTACATATTCTGATCCAGTGTAATATAAAGTAGCCTAATTATGTGTAGCTGAAATATGAAAATCAATGTCCAAACACGAAGTCCTATAGTTTTTGCTGTACATATGATCTGTAAATAAAGGTGTTCTTCGTTGCATCACTGTTCCCATAGGTAACATGATCATTGCCATTCGTTTTGTCATATTTTGCCTAGCTGATACAAGAGAATGTTCGAATGTACGTCAAATGTTAGATGTGTAGATAATTTATGCAGTAATCATGGTCATTATAAACAAATGGATGTGGAGGCATCATAAGGGTTGTCATTTTTGACCTTGCGGTCAGTGTTTGAGGCGCGACCATCTTACGTAAATTTTGGTTCACATTAGTCATAAGCGTTGCCGATGGAAAGGCATTGCCCGAGGGTGGCATCGACAAACCGTGAAAGGAGACCATGGCAGCTTTCAAGAAATCGTGACAAGAGAACTTGCCATTACTAGTAGTTTGCATCACGTATACTTGTTTGTCACTTTTTATTCATCAATATCCATATCTGTTTTGTACTTACTTGGGGAGCGTACCTGCAAATGTCTTTAACAAAGCACCCATGACGGTGATATCAGCTATCACGCCTTTCCGTCATAGGATGTCGTTTTATCACGGTTGTGAGTGAGAGGAAAACTATATGTTGGCATGGGTAGTCACCGTAGGTCAGTAGTGGGACCCCTCGAAGATAGTTGTCCTGTACAGTAGTTGTGAGACCCAGAATTTCATTTTCCTGGGAGAAATAGTATTTCCCGGATAAAGGATATTTTCGGACGAAATAGTGTTTCCAAATGAATAGTGATTTCGTATGAATAGTGTTTTTGAGTGAATAGTGATTTTCGGGAAAAGGAATATTTCCTCAAGTTTTGTGAAATAAAATTTTTCGGTGAATAGTGTCCGTGTGAATAGTGATTTTCGGAAAATGGACCCCGGACATAATAAGCTCCAGAATATGAATTAGAATTATTAGAAACTGAAACGGAGTAAAAATGAGTTCGTTTGGGTGGATTTTAAAGGTCCCGAATAATTATCGATAAAAATACCCTCGTAGGAAACGTTGTGAAATTTAATGAGTTTATAGCCGATTGAAATTTTTTCGAAGCATGAAATTAAATGTTAAGACACCCAATTAGAGTATTGCATAGTCAATTTGATGATAGGGTGATCATGGAATATTTTTGGAATTGATTGGTGTTAAGTGAGGATTAAAATTTAAGTTAAATGCATTAGTAAATGTGTATGAGATAATATGTGGTAAAGAAGCACAATCCATGTGCTTGGTTGAAAGCCAATGAAGTTAAGACATCTTTAAGTCAAAAAGTGAGTGATTAGTTGAGAGTTAATTAAAAGGTGGGATGAGTTATTAGTGATAAATTGGATAAAATAATTAACCAATAATATGTGTTCATGCATAACTAGTGGCATTTGGGTGATTTTGGAGTTATTTTAATGGCAAATTTGGCATGAAATAAGTATTAGTATATAAGTGGAGGCTTGTAGGATGAATGAGAGAGAGTTAAGTCGGTGAGATGAGAAGAAATCGGGCATGAGGAGCTGCACCCGTGAAGACCAAAAACATAAGCCAATAAAATGCATTCATCCATGACAATGGCAATGGTGTGATTATAGAATTAGTTGAGAGGCATTTTGGATATTATCAAGGCCTGAGTATATAAAGTAGAGAGGGTAGAGAGCAAAAGCAAATGTTAAGTCGGTGGAAAGAGCTGAAATAAAGAGCAGACTCGGGTGGACAAAACAGAAATCGAGAGAGGAAGCTGCAGACCGTGCGTGAGCAGAGCAGACCAGAAGAAGAAGGAAAGTTGCAGGCCGTGAAAAGGAAAAAGGAGAAGAAGAAGAAGGACGTCCAACAGCCATGAAGGAGAAGAAGATGAAGGAGGAGCAGAACCGGGAAGAAGAAGAAAAACAGTCCAGCAGCCCCTGTTTCGATCAGCAAGAAGAAGAGAAAAATCAAGAGTTTTGATGCTTCCTTTCAAGCCAAAATTAATCAACCAAGATGTGAGAGTGAGGATTGAGCAAAGGTGGAGAAAAATAGGTAAGAAAGTTGAGTTTTGATGATATTTTGATGGGATTTTCATGGGTTTTCATGGATATGTGGTGGCTTGATATATTTATGGAATTTTTGGTGTGATTAAAGGTTAATTATCTTGTATTTGAGCTTAAAATTGAAAGGAGATTCAAGGGAGTAGATTTGTCAAGCATATTAGTAAGGTTAATGTTAGTTTGAGTGATTTTTGTTGAATGTTTCCATTGGAATGTTATCATGATATTAGATGATTGGTTGGTTGATTTTTATTTGTTTCTTTTTAGGATGAAATTGAAGGAAATGAATTGGATGTATTAAGGTTGATATATGGCCAAACTAGCTTTGAAATGGGTTTGAGTTGATTTTAATATATTGATGTGTTTGAATGAAGTTTTGTAAGGATTTAATATGATTTAAATCAAGAAAGTGAAAAGAAAATTGATGGATGGAAAATTGTGTGATTTTGGTCAAGAGAGTGATTGATATACAAATAGTTGTTTAATTATTTTGATGAGTTGTAATGTATATATATATATATGTGTAATGGAATGAGTTGTATAAGGTTGTTATATATTAGTATGTGTTTAGATTCTAAAAGTATGGATGATGAGGTTATTTGGATGGCTAATAAAGTGATATGTGGGATTTTAAAATGATGGAAATGAAGATTGAAAAGAAATATCAAATGATTGTGTCGTTGGATATATATATGTATATATTAGTATATGGATTATTGTATTTCACATATATTTAAGTTGATTTTTAATATGTGAAGAAGTGGTATAAGGTTATGGAATGAAAATGAGATGGTTGATATCAAAGAATGCAAGAGAAATGGAAATTTGAAAGTGGATAACTAAGTTGGTTAAGATTAAGTGTAAAAGTGAATTTAGTATTCAATAACTTTTAATGTGTTTTGAGGATGTCTATAAAGTGTTTGAGTACCTTATTGCCAAAAGAATAAATTGTGGGATATTTGAATGAGTTTAGATGTAAAGATTATGGGTTAGAAAGTGATTTCGAAGATTGTCAAGAATATAAGGTTGTTATGTAGTGGTATATGAGATTGTAATGAAGTGAAATGGTAATATCTTTAAGTCCTAAACCAAGAATTTTGATTGGATGATATTGTAGGAAAATTTCAAGAATAAAAAGGAAGAGTTGAAGTGGTGGTGAAGCAATTGGAAGTAAAATAGTGAGTGGTTTTACATCTTTTTGAATTGTTTCATTGAAATGCTATGGACTATATTTAATTATCAAGTTTTATTTCAATTCTAGCATAATTTTCAGTATGATTATGCATGAATATTTCTTGAAGTCATTACAATTGCATGTGTTTTTAATTAAAGTAAATTAGTAGCTTTTGATGTATATACATGTATGAAATTAAGTTAATGTGATATTTCCAGAATCAATTTCAATTATAAAGTTGAGATTAGAAAAGAAATGTACGATATCAGAAACGAGTTAATCAATTTTTAGTTAGTAAAAGAGTTTATTATATGATTTTAAAGGTATTTTAGCAAGTTACATATTTCATATGAATTGCATGAATATTTTCACTAAGTTACAATTATAAGCATTTAAGTATTAAAGCAATTTAGTACGTTGAGTTATTATACTCGAGAATTTTACGTATTAAAGTTATTTATAAATGATAGGCTTCGGCCTTAGCGAAAAGTAAAGTTTATTTCAAGCAGTTTAAGAAAAGAAAAGTGAGATTATTATGAAGAAAAGAAAAGTAAGATTTTTATATTAAAGAAAAGAAAAGTAAGAGTTTTATTATAAAAAGATTTAAATGCCTTGGGTTTACCCTAACCCCCAGAGATTACCGGTCGAAGTACCGTATACGTGTATGGCAAGAGCAGTTGGGAAAGTCAGTTACTAACACTAACTTGGGGGGATTGAGTCGAGTCTGTCAGTCGCCCTCTGCACGTATGCGGTAGCGTAGATCTGCCTGATGTTGGGAGGGGATCGTAACCCCAAGAGAGTTTTCCCGCATCTGCGACTACGCCTAGTAGTATCCCGAGCTCTAGTGGCGTTGAGAGATTCCGTCACGATGGGCTAAGTTTCCCTGGGTTGCCTTTGGCGAGATAAAAGAGAAAAGCATTTTGAAACAAAGTGAAGTTTATTAAATTAGAAATAATTTCCAGTTTTGAGAAATGAAGAATTTATTAAAGTAGAACTGATTTTCCAGTTTTGAAAGATAAAGAAAGGATTATAAAAATATTTACTCAGTTTTGATAAAAGAGAAAAACACGTTACTAGACGTGAAGTTATTAAATTAGAACTATTTTCAGTTTTGAGAAATAAAGAAAGATTTATAAGGATTACTCAATTTTGTAATTTTAATAAAACTTTTATGCATGCTAGTTATGAAAGATTTTTCAGTATTATATTCCAAGTTGTATCATTTACTTATGTTTGTGCATGCAAGACATTTTAAACAGTATTGTATACGAGATATATTTCAGCATATGAATTAATTAATCATAGTATGCGAGAAATCATTTTTAGTTTTAGAACCAAAAGTTTATTTTCCAACCGTTTTTGGGAGGAGTTGGTTTAAACCAGCATACAGTTAGATTACTGTAACCACTCACTGAGTTTTATACTCACCACCCTATTTTCGTATTTTATAAAAATCCTCCCCAGGAACAGGAATGAGCAGTCAACCAGAAGAGGCTTCATCAGATGCGTAAGTGGCCTGACGCAACGGCATCACTGCATACGTTTAGTCAAAAGTATATGTCATGCATTCCATGAAGTTTTGAATGAGTATTTGTAAATTATATTTTGATTATATATAGTATTTTGTATTTATACAATTAAGTTTTGATAAATTGATTTATCTGGTTGTCTTGAATGGAATGAAACTATACTTATGAATTCTACATTGAAAAATGTTAGTGGTTGGATTATGGAAATAATTTAAGGGCCAGAGGCCCAGTAGTGGAGATATGTTTGACATAGAAGTGTTAAATTTTGAAATTTACAGAGTGGCGTGTTTGAAAAACAGTCGTTATGATGCCCAAATTTTTATAAATCTATTTTATAAATGTTCAAATAAAAAGAAAATTTTTACCACGCTTCAGCATTAACAGAAAGTTTTTAAAAAGTAAACGCCGTAGCTTTACGGGAACCTTCCAGTTGGATTAGATATCTGCTGGAGGGCTACTGTAAGGCGGCCGGCAGGCCTAGTAAGGAGAGGGGCCTGTCAGTAGTAGACAGAAATCAAGATCATTGAACGCTCCGATGACAGGTCACTGCATTCCATGATGCGTTCAACCATGGTTAAGCCTCACAAGAACGTTTTCTGTCACGTTGGCCCATCAGTGGGACCGGCCATAGAAAAATATCCTATAAATTGGTAGACCGAAATTCACATTTCGTGCGGACCGGCCATAGAAAAATATCCTATAAATTGGTAGACCGCAATTCACATTTCGTGAAGAACACACCCCTGCTTGCCAGGGCAGTTGTGACGCCATGATAACAGGTTTTATCAGCGCAATGGGTGACAGGCAGTTGTCGTGTCACGGTGACCCATATAGGGGACCCATCGGGTGACAGTGGTCACGTGCGTTCCTAAGGAAAAATCACCTGCAATAACAAACCTTGCGTGAGAGAAAACACTGCTGTCATGGTGCGTCGCACCAGTAACTATATTATAGGCCAGTTCCGTTTTTAAGGTGTGATAATGATGACAACCAGACATAGCACAGTTGGCAAGAAACTGACAAACTACCGGATAAGCAAAACTCATTGAAATATAAATTAACACTACAAAAATTTCTTATAGTGTTATACAAGGATAGCTACATCTACAAGTCTACCAACTTTTTCACCAGAAAAATAACTATGCTGATCTCATGCCCTATTTCAGTATTTTTAAATTACTTCAACTGAAATTGAAATGCAAATTTTTAATCATAAAAATAATCATAAATAAATTATTTGATAGGTATTCAATTTTTTTTTTTTAACTTTCCTAATATATATTTATTAGGGACATACATATATATAATTTACATATATATATTTTTAAATCTTAAACATTATCAAATAAGGGAGGGTTTGATTATAATTTTAGTATAAGAGGGATTGCACTTAAAAATATTTAATGTATATACCTTAATGTCTATAAAATTTAATAATTATAATAAATTATCATTTAATAATTTCCACATATTGAAAGAAAAAAGTGTAAAACACTGAAACCATCAAATTTTCAAAATGGTGCTCCATTTTTTTTTCATATATATATATATATATATGTATAGTGTTAGCCAACATGGCTTAATTATTAAATGCAAATTCATAATGCCAAAAAAATATATATATATACGGAAGCATCTCTCATGTTGCACACTTAACCAAGTAACCAACTAAAATGTAATCCAATATGACTTAATTATTTAATAAAAAATGAAAAAATATATATCTTGAATAATTAGGTGCCAAATGAGTGTTGTTTGCTGCCACTATATTTTATGACTTACTTTCCTTTGGTAAGCATTGTACTGGAAAAAAAAAAAAATCATACTTTTATCATAAATCCATCATATATTAATCTATTAAATTTAATACCAATTAAATTATTTAAAAACAAAATGTTCAAAAATAATAATTTGTATAAAATAAATTAATTTATTTTATCAATTGAGTGAGGAATAGAATTGTTTAATTATATTAAAACTTTAACTCTTAATTCCTATTTAATTAAAATCTACCTAAAGTATAAGTAAATTAATATATTGTAGAAAACAATTATTATCCTCAAATAAAAGTAGTTACTAAAATGATAATAACAATTGTCATTATAATAAATTATAACATCAAAGATTACACCTTAATGTCTATAAATTTCAATAATTATAATAAATTATCATTTAATAAATTCCACATATTGAAAGACAAAAGTGTAAAATATTGAAACTCCATCAAATATTCAAAATGATAGCTCTCAGTTATGACCTTATTTACAAACAAACTATTCATAATTACTAAAATTTTATAAATGAAGTTAAGTTATTTTATCAATTGAGTTAGGAATAGGACTATTTAATTAAATTATAATTCTAACTCTTGATTCCTATTTAAACTCTAACTAAATTATAAATAAATTAATACATGCTAAAAACGATTATTATCCTTAAATAAAATTAATTAAATGATTAAACAGTTGATATTTAATTACTGAAAAATTATTATCAAGTTTTTCATGAAGTTAGATTACTTACATATTTTTTGAACTTTGAAACTATATATCTTTAAACTATCTTGAAACTCAATATGTACTTTGATTATGATATATATTATACATAGTATAATTAGTATGATATATCAGTAATTTGAAGATGTTTGTAAAGTGAGAATTTGCGGTGAAACATTTAAGCTCTTGATTGAATCATTATGGTAGATTTAGTGACTGACAACTATATCTAAACCATTCGTAAGGAAATGTAAATTTGTAACTAAATATTTTGTAACTAAAAAGAGAAGAAAGGATTTAGTGACAAAAATATAGTTTCGAAATAAAAGTTAGTAACTAATTTGAATCAATAGTGATGAATGTGAATGATCGTCACTATACATCTATACTATTAGTGAGCAAATATAAATTCGTAACTAAATATTTTACAATTAAAATGAAGATAAAAGGATTAAGTGACAAAATTATAGTTTTTAAATAGAATTTGGATGATATTGATTTGAATCAATAGTGAGGAATATAAATGATCGTCATTATATGTATATTTTTAGTGATGAAATATAAACTCGTAACCAAGTACTTTTGTAAACCTAAAATTTCTTATAGTGTAACGCCAAAATGTTTTAAAAAAAATTTCAACCTACTGCTTCTCTTCCATGCAGGCGCGGTGGAGATCAAAGAAGTCATGTAAACCATGTAACGTCACAAACTATGAAATAAGCTATGTAAATGAATAATGCAAACAAATATACACTTGTCAGTTACATGGTGGTGGCTAAATGCTGAAAATGAATTACAATCCTTACGACCAGAGACAGGAGGCCATCCTGGGCGAGATGCAGTCAGCGGTAGCGTACACAACTGGAAAACAGTAACGCAGAACAGCCACTTGGGGTTTGAATCAGATTATGGTGGCCTGACACGTGCAGCCGGGACTTGAAGACTTGCTGTCACCGCAAGACGTCACAACACGGCCTCCACTGACTGCTTAATTGTTTTCCCTACACCATACCAGCAGTGTAAGCGTTGTAGCATAATATTCCTTCCCCTGACAGTGTACCAGATTATTGGGGAATGTGTTGTGAGTGTAAATGGAAGCATGGAAATCGGGTCTCTATATATATAGCTGGGCGGCCTAAGGTGGCAGTCATCAACCTATGTCAGAAAACGTACAGAAGCCATCGACGGTTGCGTGTAGACTCGGAAATCATGTGCATACAGAAAACAGCTGTGACAATTGGGTGTGGCTATAGGCCAACCGTGACAAGACACCGGTCCGTGAGGACCATGACCGAAAGGGCGACCGTGATAAACGGTCTGCTGTAATGGTTTTCCATGCATCTTTGACCTTCATGACATAGGACCTTCCTATCATGCCAACTTGTGACAGATCAGTATCCTATAAGGTACGGCCGGCTTTGAAATTTACACTATACCACAAATTGTGGTGGGTAAATGGACCCCATATGCATGACCTATGAACCGGGTTTCGGGTTCGGCCATACTTTATCCACCCAACCCCGCGTATATATAGAAAAGCAACGCGTTCGCATGGAAAGCATACTCAAAATTCGGCATCCAACACGCTTCCGTATATGCAGTCTCAAGTAGGGCAATTGAGGGCTCCTCACGAAACTGCTCCACCCATCAAGTGCAGTATACAGGTCCATATCCACTTGTCGCAGTAGGTCCGGCGTCGTCGACCGCGATTGTCATTGTCACTCCGCTGTCACTTACAGAAGTACACCTGTCATCCTCTGCCTCTCCACCTTGACGGTCATCCGTGCCTTCCCAGTATGTGACGATGGTTTTTGCACTTGGTTTTCATATACTAAACTGTCGATCCATGTTGGTGGGAGGGCAACGGAATACAATCTGTTAACCTTATTGTGTGATATGCTGAAGGGTCCCAATGGGATTTGCGTTTGTAGCACTACGTCCTTATATAAAATAAAGGCGTCACATGTTGGTCTCATATGAGTTTTCCGCTTATGGAAGCTTTTTATATGTTTGTTGTCATCATAATAAAGTGTACATTTTTGGTTGCAGGTGCATACTAAATGGGCAAGTCCACAAAAGATGGTCTTTCAAAAAAACGCGTTCACAAGAATTCCAATGTTGGGTCACGAGCCTCCCTCGTCAGGCAGGCTACCCAGCCGAGTAGAAAGCAGCCCTCAAGACGGCGAGACGAACATGTCAGTGCTCCTCCACCGGCATCGATTAACCGTCGTTTCATATCATCGGAGGCTCGTGACCGATACCAGTCATTCTCCGGGCGTCCCTTCAGTTTTGAGAGGGCAGTAACGTTTGAAGATTTGGAGGACACCGGTCTCCTGGAGGGACTACGTCATCGAAAGTGGGTAAAATTGGCCTCCACACCACCGAAGTCCTGTGAAAACTTGGTCCGGGAGTTTTATGCCAACTTCCTTCCAGAGCCATACCTGCAAGGGAAGGGCACATCAGTTAGGGGTATTGAAGTCGTCATCACCCCAACTCTAATTAATAAGCACTTTAAAGTCCCTGAAATTTCTGAGTGTGACGATTATACTGCTGAGGATATCCCAAAATCTCAACTCGTCAAGGACTTGTATGGTTCAGAAACTGCTGACTGTAGACAAATCTTGTATCAGAAGTTCACTGTAGAGTATGCATTCTGGTGTACCTTTGCATCCCACAACCTCCTTCCAAGTAAACACTTTAGCAAAATCAAGGAACCCAGGGCCAGACTGGTACATGCTATTGGCACTAACCGACCCATAAATGTTGGGAACTGTATTTTTAATGCAGTATATAATGCGGCCACTGCCACGAGGTATGGCTTGCCTTTTCCTGCCCTTATAACTCAGTTTTGCTTGAAGGCTGGTGTTCCAACGGAGGTGGCGGATTTGTGGGTTTCTCCTCCTAAGCCAATAGATGGCCTCACTTATGATACCTTCCACGACCGGATTGTGAATGGTACCAAACCGATTGCACAGCGAAAAGCAAAGAAAAGCTGTAATCATAGGAGCCTGGCATCATCTAGTACTGACGTTGAGCCACCTCCATGGGTTTCTGAAATTCTGGGTGCACTTACAACTATACAGCAGCGTCAAGAACAGGTCATTGCAAACCTTAAGCAAGAGCAGGACAAAGTATTGGCATCAATGCGCTCCCAGCTTACGAGCCATGGCCAGTCCCTCGCTTATGTTATGCAGCTACTACATGACGCAAATAAAGCAGCCACAACCGAAACTACAGTGGAGGAGGGTGATCTATTGGGTCAGGGTAATCACGACACTTTTGTGCCATAGCGGTTGGTATGTTACAAGTGTATGGTCCACTTAAACACAGCCTAATTATGCACATTTTGTTTTCCCAGCACCTGTACTAAGTTTGTATTTGTCTATATTACTGTAAGCAGCTACACAGCTGCATGTTGCATGACTACGTCAAAAGTCAATGCAGCTTTTTGATTATTTGTGTAATTGAAGCTTTTTGGTAGCGCAGAAAGTGTTAATGAAATTGGAACGTTGTGGAGTTAGACTAGTTATGGTTTACTGTGCTATGTTTGGAATATCTGATGCAGTTGGTTCTCCTTTTGGATATGGTCCTAAACCGTGTGTGCCATTTATATATATGTACATATATACATATGTGTGTTAGTAATTGACTGTTCCATCATCATCCCTAATGCTTAGTGAAATATGACGGGACATGAAATTTTTAACGATTTCAAATAATATATCATCGAGGTTACGAATAATTTGTCCCGTACATGACACGTAAACAAAATATGAAGGAAACATTTAAAAGGTTACAACAGTATTTGCGTCACACCGTTTCGTTTCACATCCAACATATAAATAATTTATGTCCATTAACCATGGGTTTGGTATGAATGTCATAAATTCGTAAAAAACTGTTCAACCAACCATCTCATTACAGACCTACCTGGGCTATCTCATTATTGCATTTATAGCAAACAGCAACTTCGTAAACCAAGTGCGATATCAGGTACTCTGGACCTCCATTTTGCCTATTAGCTTATACATCCACAATTGTGTAACCGTGATAGACAATGGCTGCAGTTGCTCCATGCACTCTTAGGAGCTGCTGATCAGTTCACCCACCACCGTGCAGGTACTAATATACGTGTCACAATGGTGTACTTGCTTCGCCTTTGAAAAAATTATCTCTGTACTCTGATAATGGTTATACAGTTGAACCTTGATACAGAACAAACGAATGGTAATTATACACGATTGTATATTAGTATTTATATATCTATAGACATACATGAGAATATATATAGTTATACATAAATATGAACTTACATATAATGCTCCAGGTACCACCCCAGGTAGGGTGGTTAATCCCACAACAAGTCATATCTCTTATGTTTGCCTACTGCAGGAATGGAAGATCAACAGAACGTTTATTTTACTCACCAATGGTTTCCGGATGTCAACAACAATGCCTTCCAAGCTTCGCCCTCATTAGTCGAATGTACAGCCAGCCCGTCACATTCCGACACAAGTGGTAATGTTGCGGCTCCAGTTGGAGGTTGCAAATGTCCTTCAGAGGATCATAATCAAATGTCGCGTTTAACAACAACCGATGTGTTGGGTAAAGAATTCGTTTCTGTTGATGATGCCGAAGCATTTTACCAGAAATATTCTTTTTTTGTTGGATTTAGTGTGCGTAAGGACATGCTACGAAAGGATGCAACTGGCTTAATAACATGTCGACGGTGGGTTTGCTCGAAGCAGGGGTTTACACAGAAAAAATACTTGGATCGACGAGATAGGCAGCGCGAGTCAAAAGGCATAACTCGGGAAGGTTGTCGAGCTGCTCTCCGAATAAAATTCAATCATGACACAAGTATGTGGGTTGTGAATGAGTTCGTCGCTGAACATTGTCATGCCTTAGCAACCCGCAATCACGTGCAGTTCCTCCGTTCCCATCGTCATGTTCCATCTGCCAACATTGCACAAGCTACATCATGGAAATATGTTGGTGTTCCCACCTCTCAAGTAATGGAGCATATGGTCCACGAAGCTGGCAGTCATGCGGCTGTGGGTCACACTCGTAAAGACTTGCAAAATGGGTTAGATTCCAAACTAAGACAAACCTCAAGCAATGGTGATGCAGACGCAGTTATTGCATACATGACAGCAAAACAGCAGATGGAAGGTAATTTTTTTTTCAAGTATACTGTATGTGACGATGGGTCATTAGGGAACATGTTTTGGGCCGACTCGCAGTCCCGTGTTGATTACCATTACTTTGGGGATGTTGTATCTTTCGATTCAACGTACAAGACAAATGCGTACAATCGACCCCTTGTCATCTTTGTCGGCGTGAATAACCATAATAAAACCACAGTTTTCGGATTCTGTTTGGTGGTAGATGAGACAATAGCCACGTATACATGGGTCCTCAACACATTTCTGCATGCAATGCAACAAAAGCATCCTGTAGCTGTAGTCACGGATGGAGATATTGCAATGCATAAAGCACTAAAGACAGTAATGCCTGGGGCAACTCGGCGATTATGTGCGTGGCATCTCGAACGAAATGTGCAGACAAATATCTGCAATGCTGCATTCACGTCGGAATTCACAACCTGCATGTTCACGTACATGACCGAGCTTGATTTCGAACAGTATTGGGCGATGATGGTGGCAACATATAAATTGGAGGGCAATGATTGGGTTCGAAAGCTGTTCGGTAGACGGAAACAATGGGCAGAAACATTTTTGAGAACCACATTTTTTGGGGGGATGCGAAGCACGCAACGTTCGGAGAGCATTAACCGTTTATTTAATAAGTACCTGAATCGTCGTCTGAAGTTATTCGAGTTCGTCAGCCAAACACATAGGGTCATCCAAAGACTTCGCCATAACGAGGCCAGAGACAACTTTCAGAATATTAATTCCAGACCAATGCTAGAAACCCACTTGTTGGAAATAGAGACACATGCATCTGAAGTTTACACTCGCAATATATTCCTAAAAGTAAGGGATGAAATCAATTCCGAAGCGACGCTGAGCATCATAAATTCTGCCACTGAAATGACGCAGAAGACTTTTACATTGAAGAAGTTTGCATCTGGTGAAACAACTTGGGATGTGGTATACCACCCAGCTGAAAATACGTTCTGCTGCTCATGCAAATTGTTTGACACACTGGGTATCCCTTGCTGCCATATATTTAGTGCAATGAAAGCTATGAACATTGACTGTTTACCAGATTCGTTGATATTGCGTCGATGGACAAAGCATGCAAAGGGTGACGATGACGTTGATAAGGTGGTGCAGGAATGTGACGCAGATGTTGTTGGCATGGCACGGTAAACTTCACTTTTGCTTACTTTGCATGTAGGAAGTTATTGTTTTATGTTAATGGCATCGATATATTGTACAGGAAGGGGGTGCGGTCGCGTTCAAGTAATAGTGACGGTGTCCCCGAACGATGCATCAAGCGTTTGCGGCCCCATCGGGATGTTAGGGCGGTGCCCACCACATGAGCAGTTCTACCGTTGCACAGCTCATGGGTTGGCAGCAGCTCCTACATGCCTGTGCGGCCGCGCTATTACTCCAGTGCGCTGGCAAGGCCGCACAAGCATGTGAGAGTGGCTGCGCACCTGAAGCAGTGCAAGGCTGTGGGCAGCCGCTCTGACATTCATGTGTGGCCTCGCCATTACTCCAGTGATCTTGCGCGGCCGCACAAGCTTCTCAGCGTGGCCACGCACGTTTGACAGATCAGTGGGGGATCTATTGGTCATGGGTGCAAGGCCACACCATCTCAACGGCGCGACGGCGCACCCCCACTACCATGTCTGCGTGGCCGCACCAAATTTGTGGTGTTGCCTCGCACCGCCACTGGTCTGACTGTGTGGCCGCACCACGTGGTTGGTGCGGCCGCACACCCGTAAGCAATGCACGCCTTCCATTACTAATGGGTGCGCGGCCGCACGTACAGCCTCAAGCAGCTGCTTACCGACATGGCCACTTTGTCCACTTGCTCACCCCGACGTCATGCAGACGACTTTCCATTTGTTCTTGTAGCGCACTGCCCTTTGGTACGGGTACTGTAGCCATTGGATGGCCTGTGCGAAGCTCTCTATCCATACCTTTAGTAGGTGGGAGGCTGTCTTGGTTGTTATACCGTTATATTTTAAATACGCAGTTTCCTACTAAAATCTTATGGCTATGTATATAGCTACATATTTATGTATCCATAGATATGTATATATATTTATATAATAAACAGGTTACAGACATAAATGTCTAGTAGGCTTAAGTATGTAATGTGTTGCTGAATATCGGCTTTAAAAAAACATTAATCAATAACCATTATGATGATGGTCATGCTAGGTTTGGAGCATTAACCAGTCAGTGTACAAAACTCTGCTACTTGGCTTCTCAAACAGCGGCAGGATTTGCGGAGACAAAATGCAACATCCATCGTCTAACTGAGGAAATCGAACGAATGTTGACCACAGAAAATACGGAAATGAATAACGGTGCGGGGCAGGATACAACACCTACCAGTGCACACGTAAAAGATCCACTAAAAGCTACAACCAAAGGGGGGGTCAAGAAAACCGAAGAAAACCTCTACAAAGACACGCCATTGTAGAAAATGTCGACAGGTTGGTCACACGGTGAAGACATGTCCACACAATCACCTGGAGGATTTAAGTAGGGATGGCAGTAATAATATGGTTCAGGGAACGTTTTCAGCAGCGCCATAACTGAACGATGACATCCACCAGCAGCGCCATAACTAAACGATGACATGCACCACGACCGAACCTTCGCGTGCTGAGGTTGCACCTAACATATGGTGCCATACCTTTTCAACTTACTTCTTCCAGCAACACAACACAACTTTTTGTGTTGTGTACACATGGCACAAAATCTGTATGCACAATATGAACAATGGTTCGCACAACAGCTACTGCTGGCATGATAAAATGTTGTTTCCCATTACTAAAGCCTGCTATTGCGTAAGATGTTAGTTTAACGTATGCAATGCCAATTTTACATTGTTCATGAAAATACACGTACGATAAAACCATGCAATGGACTGCACTGTACACGATAAAAAACACAAAACTGATACAATGTCACTAGCATATGAATGAAATCCCAAAAACCTTGTATTTCAACATTTGTAGCTATGTACATAAAGTCAGTCCCCTTTCAATCTTAGCTGAACACTAAACTTTCTATAATGCAGAGAGTGGTGGACAAAAAGATTACCAACTCTGTGGAACCCATCAACATTTCGAAATTTCATATCAAAATGGTGCAAATAGTTTCACTACAGTTTCTGTAACACAAGTTCAACCGATCTTTTCTGACACTGATACAAAATCTTTATATACTATACTCATATTCACAGATGACCTTACATTAGATAAAGCCTTGCTTTCTTGCTAAGTTTTTTAATGGGTGCCAGATCTCGAGTTGGAAGTTTACGCTTCACCTTAGCTTTCACCAGTTCAATATGACGAGCTTTGGCTTTTTCCGTAATCCCTATGGATATTTTGTTACCAGGAAAGAGAGCAAGGTACCGAGCAAACAAGAGTCGCTGTCGAGTGGAATCAAACTGTACCAGATTACATAGTCAGCCACTATAGTAACAATGATACATGGACACTGACATAAGCAGCACGAGCCATGCAAGTAACATGTTCCAAGCGAGCAACTTACCAATTTAAGCTGTTCCGCAGTGGGCGCAGTATCATCCATAAACATGCACACAAACATTCCACAATCATAAGCATTTGGCTGCTCAGGTGCATTGGCTTCTACCACCGTGAAATTGCTAAAGGAGAAGGAACGTTCAAATGAGTACGTAATATCCTCCCCTAACATAATATCAAGTGCAACAAGCTACACAACAAAAGCAATTGTTTAGTGGACGATTTGTGTGTCACTAGTAAATTATTTACATTAGTGGCAGAAATGTGCAATTCACATACCATTCGTTTTAACTGGGCATTACGAGGTGCCTTGGGCGATTTCCTCCGAGGTGGGCATGAGTCCCAAAGAACCGCCTTTTTTTCTTTAATATGGACGACACCAAGGAACCAATGATTGTGTTGATCATTTATAGGAATATATATCTGCCATACATATTACAGATATTACATAATATTATACGCAACTAAACGAAACACTTATCTACACCAGCAACGGCAAACATCAAAACTAAAACACACACACACATCATATAACAATGATTGCATACCCAAGGATGATATAAATATGCTCACACAAGGCATACCCGATCACATCTGTCAATATCTTTCATGTACATCGCCTTAAAGTTGGACAACGATTTCTTTAAAGCTGGCATGTTATCTGCTTTACAGTTCAGGATTGCATACTGTATGCAACAAAATTTATTACCATATGTACGCAGCAGCAATGGACAAAAATGAACAAACCATGTTACTTCAGCACTAAACATGTCATACAAGTGCATACCTGAAAGTATGTTGAAAAGTACCAGGAAATGCGCTCGTTCATGTCTTTTGCTCTCATTATGATGTTCTTATATTCTGCTTGCGCGGATATAATCTACAGCATAAAATTTTTCCTATCAATACAAATGCCATAAGGTGGTACCCAAGAAAACCTGCTTCATGCTGCAACAACAATCGTGAACACATAATACACATACCTCCCCACTAATGAACTTTTTCGGCTCCAGAGTTCTAAAACTTTCACGATACACTTGTAAATTGTCAGTGTCTATAATATGCTCCCTACAGCTCCGTCACACAGCAACAAGTCAGTATATGCAAGTACACTTATCATACGTTTTAAACAAAGGTCGCAACATGAACAACAAAAAAGCCACAAACAACATGTTGCATCCGAGTTATTGACAATGACAAACTAAACCCAGACAACAAAACTTACGATGCTGATAAATCCTTGTCGTAGATGTACTCAATGACCAACCGCTCATGGTCCTGCAACTCATACACAAGTTTGAAAGGCCCATACCGAAATGTCTTCGCCCTTTCACCACGGGGGTGTGGCTCCATATATGCAGACAGCACATGGGTGCTAGCCTTGGGCTTCGAGGCTGAGCGTGTTTTCATGATTGTCAGCTGACTAGATGAGTTGGATTGTAATTCATGGTCCGCCAACTTATGCTCATCCTACAAAACAATTTACAAATGTTAACTTTTCATAACTTATGCATTCAGAAGCGTAACTCATAAATTTTGATCAATTGTTTACAAGACATACACAACGGATCGAAGCATTCACAATGACAAGCTCTTTCACTCGGTAAAATGAATCCAGAATGTCCTGTTTCAACAACTCATTCACATTGCAATTTGACAAAGGTGTGTGCGCATCAAGATGTGGCCACATATCAGAGGAGGAAGTCTTCTTCTTTGTTGTGGATTTCGATTTTGAAACTGTATTTGCAGATGAAATTTCATTAACTGGATGTTTGGATGTTTGGGGTGAAAGACCCTATGCTGCTGCTGGTTGTTCTTCAGGTTCGGCAGGTATGGATTGTGTAGTTTTACTGATTATAGGTCTTCGGGATGATGATGGATCAATTGTAGACAGATGACAGAATGATACTTTACCACGCTCTTGATTGCTTTCAGGCATGTACTCCTCAGCATAATCGTCAACATTGCTTTTCGGAGGGTTGTTTTTCTCTTTCAACATACACATATCATCCACTAACCTAGCCACCAGTGTTTTGACATCTTGAATTTCCCACCTTACCAGTTGGACCTCACTAACCAGTGCTCGGAAATCATTCCGTAATAATGTCATGGTTGTACTGACACCCTTAAGTTCAATGTCGTTAACATGTTTCCTTCCACAGGCTGTCTGGTTCAGAGTACAATATCGCTCCTCCGTTGACGTCTTCTGTTCGTTAGAATGAGCAGTTGATGTACCGTTCTCACGGTACATATATGGTCCAATGGAAATCTACATAGAGTGCAAACAAACTCTATTAACCATCAACCTTATGTGTACGTGTTACAACATTTCCATATATACAATATATATGTATACAACAATTACCTTTTCACAAGCAAAACCTCCTTCCTTATTAACAAGTGCTAAGCACTTGTTAATCTTTTCTTTAGTCCAACCAATAATAGGTATTACTGACCTATCGACGATAGCAGGAAATAGCTGCAAGGAATGTAGATAAAACATCTGCACAATTACCACATACAGACGTTAGAGTAAGACAATATTACTCTTATTACACAGCATAGCACAAGATCAAACAATAAAAACTTGTCGGGTTAATATATGACTTCACCTGTAAGAAGAGAACACACCCAGAAAGCACTTTCTTCTTCTTCGACTCCTGTGATGTTTTGAATACTCGAATCCCATTACAGAGTCTCCTAAAACACCACCTAGCCCAATTCTTCTGTGCAATACCTCTCACGTCAAGTAGGCCATTCAAGTACCCTACTGGGACGTATTCCCCATTACCAGGTGCAAGGATAGTGCCCAACAAAAACAGGCAAAATGTAATTGCAAACTCATCATCGGCTGCTGTCAGTTGGTTCATCCGGGAGTTGATCGCCTTCCTACAAAACTTGCCATGTGCAATTTTCATCTTTTCACCCCATGCCTCTAGGTTTGGCACCTCCCCAGAGGTTACAACTGCATCTCCATGACCATGTATACCCATTACTTCTCCGAATATGGTCTCATTCAATTGTACTGCTTGCCCATGGATTTTAAGTACACAAGTGTGGATGTCAAATTGATCGACTAGCCATCGACACAACCTCAGCTGAAGTCGACCACAATTTAAAAATAAGAAGTTTCCAAAACCAACCTCTCGTATAGTCTCCTTCTGCTCTTCAGTTAAGTTGTTCAACAACCGACAAAACCGAGTGGGGGAACAACGTGTTTGTAATGACTCAACGTCCATCTTCGTCTCCCTTTCTCCCATCTCGATATCTTTGTCATCTTCCTCGCATTTCTCTTCGTTTTCTCGACCACCAACTTCTTCACCCAATTTACTAGACACTGCCGTTTCCCCATACTTAGCCTTCTCTTCATCCCACAGCTTCCTAAAAACTTTACCTAGTTCTTTTCTTGACTGCACACAACAGATACAACAAGCATATATTATCAACTACTCTTTTACATCCACAATCCTGACGAAATCAAATTCAGCAAATAGTGCACCATAACCAGAAACGATTACTACCTTTGTTGTACCATTGCCTTCTGTATTCTTGCATAGGGGTGGCAATATGGGTTACAACACGACGGGTCGACACGAATTCGTAAAAAATAAATGGGTATGGGTTAGAGATAAACGAATTCGTGTCGTAATCGTGTCAACCCTTTTAACCCGTTTATTAAACGAATCGAATCGGGTTTGGTTAAACGAATCGCGGGTTGACACGATTAAAAATGGGGTCAAATTATAATTTTAATATATTGAAGGGTAAAGTGTAATTTTGCATTTATATATATACAAATATTAACCTAAACCTAAAACAATCTGCAGACCCATTTCATTTTAAATTGTCGGCAGCCCTCTCTACACAGTACACAAAACGACAGCACCACGCCGCGGACGACACGCGACCTGACGACGCCGAGGACGACAGCACGACGCTGAGGACGACAGCACGACGTCGCAGAAGCCAGCACGACGCCGAGGACGACAGCACGACGTCGTAGAAGCCAGCACGACGCCGAGGACGACAGCACGACGTCGTAGAAGCCAGCACGACGCCGAGGACGACAGCACGACGCTGCGGACGCCGAGAACGACTTGACGACGCCACCGACGCCGAGGACGACACGCGACCTGACGACGCGACCGACGCCGAGGACGACGCGACAACCTGACGACACGAAGACGACCTGACGCCACCGACTTCGAGGACGACCCGACGACACCGACGACGGCCCAACGACGCAACGACACCGACCATGCGACGACATTGACGACGGCACCATCCTCCATCCCGTTTCAGCTTCAGGTGCGCTTCTCGGTTCGGTCCAGTAAAATGATATAATTTTTACTTGCTTTCAGTTCGGTCCAGTGATGACAGTGATTCTAGTTTTCAGTTTTACTTGTTTGTCAGTTTTCATATATATATAAAACTCTAGTGTAAATTAATCATGATATATGATTTTATGGTTAATTGATTTTATGGTTAATTGGTTGATTGAGGGTTAGATAAAAAGGGAAAGGATAGGTGCAAATGTAAATGGTGTGGCCAAATCTATCTCTGTCCAACCTCGAGTGAATCAGTCGAAGGCTCAACACCAAATTCTTTCACTCTATGGTAAATTCTCTTAATTATATTTTTAATTTTAAGATTGTGAATGTAGATATCTAATTTTGTGTTTTTGTGTTTTTTGTGTAGCTTGAAGGTCTCTATGGAGTTTGGAATCAATGAGGAAAGAATTTTAAGTGACAAAAATTTGATGTTGAAGAATGATAATATTATGATATTTTAATTTATATTGATTTGCATTGAATTTGATTTTATTGTGATTTTTAAATGTAGATGATGTGAAATTTTATATAATTGATTTAATGTGTAGGTTTTTATGTGTTGAAATGTTGAATTAGGTGTTTAAAAGTTTGAT
The DNA here is from genome assembly GCA_019925255.1 of Litchi chinensis. NCBI lineage: Eukaryota > Viridiplantae > Streptophyta > Magnoliopsida > Sapindales > Sapindaceae > Litchi > Litchi chinensis. The sequence goes on along the minus strand of CM034462.1, from coordinate 16,633,903 downwards.
TGTGAATGATTTGTTATATTTGTGTTTGCAATTGAGTTTGATTTTGTTATAGTTTTTAAATATGGATGATGTGAATTTTTATGTAGTTAATTTAATGTGTAGGTTTTTATGTGTTGAATTAGATATTTAAATGTTTGATTGTGAGTTATTTGTTATATTTGTGTTTGCATTGAGTCTGATTTTATTGTGTTTTTTAAATGTGAATGATGTGAATTTTTATGTAGTTGATTTAATGTGTGGGTTTTTATGTGTTGAATTAGGTGTTTAAATGTTTAATTATGAATTATTTATTATATTTGTGTTTAAATTGAGTTTGATTTTGTTGTGATTTTTAAATGTGGATGATATGAAATTTTATACTTGATTTTTTTTTTTTGAAGATAAAATTTTATACTTGATTTAATGTATATGTTTTATAATTGATTTAATATTTAGTTGAAATAGTATTTATTATATTTGTGTTAAACGAATTAAACGGATTAAACGAATTAAACAAGGTAAACGGGTTAAACGAATTAAACGGGTTAAACGAATTAAACGAATTAAACGGGTTAAAAGAATTAAACGAATTAAACGAATTAAATGGGTTAAACGATTTAAATGATTAAACGGGTTAAACGAATTCGTGTCGTGTCAGTCATATATAAACGAATTCGTGTCGAATCCAAAAATGTCAACCCGTTTCTTAAACGAATTCGTGTCGAATTCATCGAATTCATAAACGAATCGAATCGAATTCAGCTCAACTCGACCCGTCAACCCTTTTTGCCACCCCTATTCTTGCATTCCAATCTACTGTAATGTAACAACGAATTTTGGTTACCCACTGAAATTTAACAATGTAGCATGCTATGCTCATGGTACATAGTTCAAGGACTTACAAGTAGTTAATCCATTTCATTTGACCCCTCTGACGTTTCCGTTTTTGTTTTTTTGTCGGTTCAACACTCTTCCTAAAGTTATCACTGCTTGCACTTGCCTTTTCCGCCATTTTCGAACTCCAACTTTCAACCTTTCTGCAAAAAAACAAAATTTCCAACATTACAAGGAATATAACAACATTTTCCAACTTATTAGTACAATAATGATTGATAATCTACAGAGAGGACATCAAAAAGATGTTAATGCAGCCATGCATGCCATTCTTCAACATTACTCTTTAAAGCTGCTTAACTTCAAACTAAAAAACAAGGTCACTCCAACCTTGCTTATATATATTTTCACACATCACAAAAGGCATACAATTTGTAACTGCAGTACGCCTCATTGGCAAATTCACACTTCATTTAAAGGAATACTGCAGATATTACAACTCCCTTTCATGCACTAAATTGCACAAATAACCCTCTGTACACTACACTCTGCAGCTTCATTGTCGATACTGTTTTACATATTACTGACACCTGTACATGGTACTCATAACAAGAAGAAATACTTTTTTTATACATTAACAAACCATTCACAATTCATGACCAGCAACATTCAATTTATATAATGTGTGCTTCTTCATTATAATTTGCAACTCACATGCATACAAACCATGTCATTCACACATAATACCAAAACACTACAATAATTTTGCATGCACAATCAACATTTTTCTCGTTCTCTTCTCTCATATCCTTTCTAGTCTTGCAATATTTTTGGTTGTTTCTGTTTTTCTTGTTTTCCAAATCATATGGACAACTATAGATCCAACTCATGCCGATTGGATACATTGAACAACGCACCATCAAGCATGCAAGACTTGTGATGCTATAGGGCAACAACTTTTCCCACTCTCACTTATCTTCATAACAATACTCATTATCAAGTGGGCCATCCTCGTCAAAAACAGATCAGGGTCAACCAAAGCATAAGTTCATTTGCGAAATGCACCTATTTCACACAATATCAATTGCTTGCTGACAAACAGCTCTAACTGGATCAACAACACCTACGCTCAAATGGTCCATGCTTTGGGATGCTGACTGATCAACGGCTCAACTCAATTGGAGGGTATCTTTTCTTTTCTCATTTCCCCTTTTTTTTTTATTTATTTTTTGTTATACCTGGTCAGCATCTTCGGAAATTTTTATGTGCTTCACTATGTTCTATTTCCCTACCTTATTACAATATACTACTTGACTTTATTATACATAGCGATTTTCTGTTTAATTTTTGGTGTGCATAATTGCTCATGGTTATATGCCTACATTATGCTTCAATTATTCATAGTACATAGCAGTTCCAGATTTTTTAAAATTATGAAGTTCTTCTTGTTACACACATGTTTTTTTCTAGCTGCTTCTCTCCCCACAATAATATGTTGTTCATATTCTTGTTTAGCAGATGTTTTAATTACGCAAAGAAAAACTTAATCACTTTAATGTTTCCTAATCCTCTGATCATACAGTTTTCTTTCAATCCCTGTCATAAGGTGACACATTTCTTTTGTTCGCGTTTTAAAGTTTTCAATTCTGTTTATATCATAATGACACTTACTAATTCACCTAATATTCAAGTTTTAACTTTACTTTGCCTACATTTCTCAAATGACAACTGACTTTAACTTCAACATTAATGATAATGTCCTAGCAGCACTACCAACACAATCATTTATGTACGTGTCTTATTCATTACTAAAATAAAGTGTCCTACTAATTTACAGGCTACAGCGGGTTTATTCTGATGACATTACAACAAAAATGTCGTACATATTTAAGATATATATCAAATTTGTTGTCATTACATTACAAATTCAACACGTATCTGACACAACGATTGCTATTACTGTCACATTTTCTTTCCAAAAACTACTATGTCGATACCTCAACCACATGGGGTCAACCCTTCTAAAGTCTATGTTGACGGGGCATGTCCTCTGTCACTTTCATTATCCCATATTCACAAGACAGTCATAGCACTCAAATGAAAAACAACCAGTCCTACCCTTATGTAAGGGAGTAATCACCAACCACACTCTATTTCAAGAACATATCACCTTATCATATAACCATTATACTATTGCACATAGTAACATATATCAAAGATTTATATCCCTTAAAGCGCAACAATTAAGACGGATAAAGACAAAATAGAATGCAACACCAAAATGTTACATCTTAAATCCAAAGCAGATTTGTTTTCAAATTTGAAATCGGATAACATTGCATCATACTAATTAAAGTTAAAATATACGTAAAATCACATTTATATAACACCCATCAATCATATCCTAACATGAAAAGAGGAAACATACCAAACGACCTTATCCACTAACTGGTCATTAGGTTGGATTGTATTCACTTTCTATCTTTCTTTTAATAACTACTAAAAAACCCATAGTCCATTCAACACTATCAAGTTGCCTGTCACATGGCCAATAAAGTACAGACATAAAACAGGTGATAGCAACAGTAAGTTCTACATTTGAATACCCTACAGTTGCTTCTGTTATAAACCTTTATACTTCTTACATGGTTTTTGGGCCCCATAGGTAGTGTGTGACATTTGTCATATATAGCAAATGATATTCAATAGAAAATTTAGTACTGATAACATTTTGCTTTCATACAACTCAAACTGTAACTTTTTTCCTGAAAGCCTTTACACACGTCTTAACACACATGCACTTTTACCAAAGCGGTGCTTTCTCACAACGGTTCCACTATCATCCATCTCTTTCTTCATTATGTACTTACAGACACACATTCCCATCTTTTGTTAATCGGCTTTTACTTACATCACACAAACAATACATATTCCACTTCATATGCATGCTAAAAGTATATTCATTTCTGCCTTTCATGCAACTGATGTTTGACACACCCACCATTTACAAATCTAACCTTCCCTACCGAAGATTCATACACAGGTGGTCTTGCCCAGAAACCCAACTGGTTTCTACCTTCAAAACACACCATTTCTTGTCATACATTTTGGGTCATGTTTTACAGATCAAACACAACAGAAACAATGGATTACATACCTGATTTTTCGTTCTCTCTTCTCTTTGTCTTTGAAACAGCACACCGATTTGTTGTTCACGAGCAGCGAGAAGTAGGGCTTCCTTTGCTGACAGACAATTTGGGTCTTCCGTCGGTTTACTTCTCTTTCTCCGCTGAGAGGATTTTGGGGTCTTCCCAGGTTTTGATTTTTTTTTTCCCACCGTCTCTCTCTTCTTTACCCACTTAGCCGGTTGCAGGTTTCTTTCCTTTTTTTTATTATTTTTCTTTTTTTCTACCCCCCTAACCGTTGGATGTATTTCTTCATCATCCAACGGCTGCCTTACCTCCTTTTCTCTTGTATGTATGATACGCACGGATTTTTGATACGTATGATAGCCAGTTCCTAGATATATAAACTTTTTGAGATATAACCATAAGAATTGTTTTTTGTTGAGAGACCAATGTATTATTACCCAGTGCTTTTGGGTTTTGAACTAAATCATAACACCACCAATAATATTTCAATTTTTTGCTCTAGTCGACTGATTTCTTAGTTCAAGATATTTTAATGAGAAATTTTTTACTTAACTAGGTTTAACATGCTGAAGCATTCATTTGGTTCTAGTGCAGTAGGTTTTTCCTGTCAGCATTAGAAACCAACCTTTGCTTTTACCTGTCATTTATACATATGGTCAAGTCTCAGGATTAATGACTCACCCAGTCACCTTGCCTTACTTGAGGATGCATTTAAAAGTTTTTGTAATGAGTTCTAGATTGTGGTTGGAGGTTTTTCATTTATTTAAAAACCTTCGATTTATGTAAAAATAGTAGAGGTGTGTGAAGTGGCTTTTAATAAAATTGCGAGTCTTGTGAATGAATTCAGTGGAAAGAAAGAAACTGCCCAAAAACGAAGCTTATAGGAATCACCAAAACAAGAAGCCGTTGGTTGCAGATTAGAGTAGGCTCGAATTGACTAAGGTTGTGGACAACCAAAACATTATCCTAACGACGGCAATTCAATTGCATTGAGTAAAAGACATTAGTTTTATGTGGGGTGCCTCTAAAAAGACTCATGGAATTGGAATTCATCTCAAACTTGTGATGAGGTACCAGGATCAATGAAAACCTGTACTTCTAAGAGGTGAGCTGTAGGAAGACATCTATGTTATTGACAAGAGGAATTAGGCTTCGATAACGAAATTGTCTGACATAATCAGTTTTTCATAGTGTTCTTCTTTAAGAGGATCTTGAAAATTGAAAATAATTACTTAATTAATAACAAACACATTCCCAGATTTAGCTTTAAAGTTGGCAAACTTCAAACTCACCCTGTATATATGTTGGAGCAGTGACAGTATGTACATCTCCGTGAAATTTCATCTATTGGTCTATCAAGTGTATTGGTTCAAGCCATATCAGGTAGTACTTGTGAAATATTGAAACCGGTTACCTAATCATTCTTTAAATTCAGATTTATTGGTAATATTCAATGATTTCTAATCTTCTTGTACTCATTGATACTTTTGATCCTGAAATTCTATTATAAATTTGTGCATTTATGGTATTCAGTCCCTATTTTTGCCCTAAAAGTTGACTTATTATTTTAAATTTCAGATATCAATTATTTAATTGTTATTAGAAAAAAATTATTTAATTAGTCTATCGATTTGTTGATTAAGAATTATGATTTAAAATTTGATAATAGAATATTTATTTATATTATGAAATTAAAAAAAAAAAGATTTTTTGAGAACTATATTTATATTCGGAAATAGAATTATACAATTTACATATAAAATAATTTGAGATTTGGAAATGAATGAAATGAGATTTTTAGAACACCAAAACTGTATTTCCCCTCTAACGATCATACAGGCTACACATGTGTGAGTCCTAAAGTCGTCCAACACGTATATAGTAGATGTCAAGAAAGTCATTCAGATGTCAGGAAAGTTGTTGAGACGTCAAGAAAGTCGTTAAGTTGCCCAACACGTGCATGATAAATGTCATGCTTTCTCTGCTTGTGCGATGATGTTTTCCGTCATGTATGACCATTTTCCCTCGTTCTACATGTGTAACGATGTTTTCAACCACATATAATAAATTTCCCTAGATACTAGTTGGTGTAAATTTTCAAATTACAGATATTATATATTGAATTTAATCAGTAAAAAAAAAAAAAAAGATTTACAAAACACTAGATTTACAGAAAGAGATTCCACAAAAGTTTTACAAATTATATATTACTAAAACTATAAAGATGATTATATAGAAGTTTATAGTTTTACTAGGATATGATATTTGAATCCAATTTATTTTCAGCTATGATTGCCTATGAATGATTGAGACTTATTTATTATTACTAGAAATGTATTATATTTTATTTAGAAATATTTTTAGAAAAGTTACATTCACTTTCTGGGCATTAGCAATCACTCTTACAAAACTCATTTCTTCTAGGTATCCGCCCCAAATTCGTATAGATTATTACATATCGTAAGAAAGGGTCACATAATGATAAAGAGTTTTCATTGTGAATATTATTTTTAATTAATCAGATTTCTTAAATGTATTTCAAGAGTTCTTTTATAAATGAAATATCTTCTCCAGCTATTTTATGTTTATTTTGTATATTTGGTCTGGAAGTCTAACATGAGAAATGTAAATATTTTTGGATTTTGTTCAAATTAAATTTACAAAGCGACCATGAGATTTAAGATGACTTTTGTAAAAGATTTTTTGGAAACTCCAAATTTTAGTTAGAAAGATTAAAGTTGCACGGTATCCTCTTAGACTCAAGATACGAGTGTCAAGATGGGTTTCATTAGTTTTCACGGGATTTTTTTAGATTTAAGAAAGGAGTCGGGATGGGTCCTGTCAAATTGAGAAGATACTTGACAATATTTTCCTGATTCGATTGGCTAACACCTTCGAAATGATTTTGTAAAGGACGTTATAGAGACTAATTAGTCTATAGTCTTGGACACTCAGAGGTTTAGTTTTCTTGGGAATGAGGACTTTATGGGTTTTATTGAATTGTCTGAGAGACTAATTGGTCTGTAGCCAAATTGGTTTGAAACAAAATCTGTTATGACTAGACCCTTGTGAGCTTGTGTTTAAATATGGTGGATCTAATTGAAATAGAATGGGATGATGATCGAAAGTTGATGTACAAATGTACCACTCGAGCTCGCTGATACTCATTCCACCAAAGACCGTTAGCCAAAAATATGTGCAACTGTTCCTGTAAATTAGCCTCTCCATATATCTTATTGATCCATATAAACTTTGGTCCCCTATAGCCTATATCATACAGCTTGCAATCTTTCACAAACTTGTGAACTTTACTATTCTATAGGCAAAATTCTTCGAACCACCTTGTTTCTCATCAAACTGGAAAAGCTCATTGAAGCCACCACTATATAACCATGACAAGTGATCAACATTACTAAGTCATCATAGCAATTCCTAAAGGTCTTTTATTCGAAATGGGTGATGGCTGCCTTATATCTGTGAGAACCTCCATGACTCTTCTACAATTTTTACTTTAGCATCTATATGATGCTGTGAGTGAGACTGTGAAAGGACCCTACCCAGATTTCCCCTTTATGAACCCAAAAGGAGCCCTCTCGGCACCCCAACGAAAGTCCTTGTAGTCTTTGTATCGGTGACTAACTCTAAAAGACCCCGTGGAGTGAACCCATGATGCATTTCCATTTCGTAATCATTTAAAAAGTAGGGCAGTAAAAATTTTCAACAACACAATGGTTGTTTTCCGACATTTTCAATCTTTTCAAATCATCTTAAATCAGTCTATAAACACTTCAAAATTCGTACATTCTTCTCCACTTCCAATTTGGACCTCAAGTCCATTTCACAATCAAAACTTAATCACATATCAAGATTTTTCAACCAAAAACCATTTCGAAAGTTTTCCTATGTCATCAAAAGTGTTTACATTATGTATATTTACAAAACATCAAAACATGTACATTATTTCATAGATTTGCAATCATCGGAAGTGTATGACTAACTTTACATTGGAGATCACTCGCTCTAAGCACCAATCTCTACACCTAAGGAGCTTTTTCATAATATAAACAAGAAAGAGTGAGATAAAGGAGCTTAGTGAGTGTCATACGTTTCTATTAAAATTTTACTTTCGTAAATAAGCCTCCCTAAATCATTTTGAAATCTAAATTTCTTAAAGATTTATCCAAATTATAAATCTTGCAAGTTTGCATATATATTGATATAAATTTGCTTGAAAACATAAATGCGTGCATCTTTAAAATCCATTTCATAACATATTTAATTAAAATTCATTCATAACATAAATGTAGGTATGTAAAGAATAGCATCATTCATATAACATGTATCGAATGGAACCCAAGGAAATCATATTTCACCGCCCGGTCTTAGGTCACTGATGGTAGGGACAATCTATCTCAGTCATAAACCACTACACTACGGTATGATTACCTACCTGGTGTAGGGTATCATTTATACATCCATCGTATAGTACTTTATGACACGCAGAGGGCGACACACTTGACTAGACTAACTGATATAGTCTTTCCCACTGTCAATGACAATCACCTCTAACACAAACACTGCCATGCACACATAAAGTACTCCAGTCGGTTCTCATTCATATCATAAGGAAGGATAACCATTGGTCTTGAAAATTTGCTTCAATCATGCTTTAAAAATTTCGTTCAAACATAAAAGCATATTGCTTTAATTTCTGATGTTATAATCATTTCTTTAGGTAAATACATAAAGATATTTGGTAAACTGCCAACTTTAATAAAACTCATTTGAATTTTAAGATGCACCAACATTCATAAAAGCACATTAAAATAAAAAAAAAAAAAAAACAAAAAATAAAGAAAACCTAACATTTCCTTCTTCATCAGTGAAGACACCTAAAAAAGAGAGAGATGAAAAGAGAGAGAAATAGAGAGTGAACAAAACACAGAAACACAGATCTTATATCCTTTTTTGATCCATGAAATCATGTTCTTCATCTTTCAATTTTCAACTATGAACAAAATATAGAAAAAAAAAAAAAAAAAAAAAAAAAACCTCGAACCTTCTAAAACTAAAACAAAAAACAAACAAACAAATAAATAAATAAAACATAAAACTTGAAAACTCTAACCTACCCACTGGAACTCAAACCTGTTTTGAAAATCTAAAACTTAGGCAATCCAACTAAACTCAAGAGGCTCAAGACATTTTAAGCGCACCAAGATGTCCTAAGTTTGAGATGCTAGATGTCCTAAACACACTTGGATATCGACATCTTGAACACACTAGGATGTCGATGTCCCAACACACTGGAACATTGACGTTCTAAATGCACTGGGATGTCAATGTCTAGAATACACATCAAGACATCGACGTCTTGAACAAATTGGGATGTCTTGTACATCCCAAACCAAGAAGTCTTGAGTTTGGGATGTCCAAGACCTCTGAAACATTTTGGTGCAGAACGTCCGAGAAGAATTCGAGTTTGAGATTCAATCATACACCCTCCAAAACATCTTAGTCTCCTAAAAAATAAGTTCATTTTCTTGTTAGAGAGAAAGAGAGAGAGAGTTAGTTTGAAGGAGAGTATCAAAATAATAGAAAGAGAGAAGAAAAGTGACAGAAAATTTCATAAAAAAAAAAAAAAGAAGAAGAAGAAGAAGAAGAAGAGGAAAAGTTAGATGTAAGCCCTCACCCAAATTTATTATTTTATGGTATTGAAAATCTTCGAATTGAGTTACGGTCGAATCATATAACTCCAGTAGTGTTATTTGAAGTTTATTATATTTTCGTATCGTAAGTCGGATGTCATTTGGTTGACTCCGGTACGATTACAAAATGATTAGAAATGATTTATGTGTTAATCAAGCGAGGTGAGCTCACGGAATAAAGTAAAGGATATTTTAATTCAACCAATAAGAAAAAAGATAAGTGACTTGAAAAGTAGTGGCTATCAATGTGACACATGTCATCAAGTGAATATTTGAAGAGATAAATGGATTAGAATGTGTCAAGTAGACCAATAGAATTAATAATTATATATTTTTGGGCACTAGTGAGATTATTGAAAGTTTGAGGTTATTAAATAAAATTTTTTTGAAGGACTAATTTGTAATTGAGCATTAATATATATAAAAGTAAATTTTGTCTCATTTGAGATAATTGGAGTCGTGAAACCAGAAGAGAAAGAAAGAAAAGAAAAGAAAAAAAAAGAGAAAGAGAGAGAGAGAGAGAGAGAGAGAGGAAGATTCGATCCGATTTTCGTCGAGGTTTCTTCATGAAAGTTGTTCCTTGTCATCCCCTCTAGCTAACCCAACAAATTTGAAGCGAAAAGATCGCCTATTTAGTGAGTTATTTCAGTTTAAAGTTTGATAGCTTATGTGAAAACTCATTCTCTCTCTTGTTTCTTTTTCAAATTTGAGCTTAGGAATGATAAGAGAGAGTTGTGAGGATGATTTTGATATGATTTTTGAGTGATTTGGTGAAAGAAAAATGGGTGAGAGATAGAGAGAAAGTAATGGCCAAAATGGGTTCTTGAGAGATCTGATTTCATTTTCGATTCTAAGGCATTAGATAGGTATTTTAGAGGTTAGAAAATAATCTTATGAAGTTAAATTTCGAAAACGAAAAGTTTAAGATCGAATTTAGAGCTAAACGGACCTATTGAAGGGTGTTTTCCAAAATCCTTCCAAATGCGTTCGTTTAACGTTCAAAACCATTTATTTAATCATGGTTGGGTGTTAGAACACTAGAGAATGGATTGTTGAAGTTATCGGACGTTCGAAGCGAAAAGTGATTTTTATTAGTAAGCGAAATCGAATGAATTTCGTCCCGAGCTTCCGACGATGAAATTGAGTATACTGAGGTAATTCTAAAAAAGAATAAGTAGGATTCATGTAGAGAAAACGGATTTCGAAAACCCCGATTGAATAAAAATTGAGATCCGAAAGTTTGGACGTTAAAGGATATTAATAGAGATAAATGAGATTTTTATTAATTTTGAATGTTATTTGAATGAGTTAAGTGACCCTAAATGGATATTTGATGTTTTAGGGTAAAAGCGGAGAGTTCCGGAGGCTTACGGAGGAGGATCGGATTATATCCGAGAACGTGTAGTGAGTGGAAATACAATTTTTTTAAAGTTTATATTTTCTTAAAGTTTATTGTAAAATTAAAAGAATTTATTATAAATAGTTATTTATTTATTAATTGAATTTATATTATAATTCTAGCATAAAGATTTTAGTTTATTATTTATGTATATGAAAATGTGCTAGAATTAAAGATTTTAGGCTTACAGCCTTGAGATTTAGAATATTTTAGTGTATTAAGAAAAAGATATTTTAATAGTCTATGGTTTACCTTAGCCCCAGTTTAGTACCCGACCAAATGCCCTATGCGTGATACGGTAGATGAGAGGAAGTCAGTCAGTGAGATTTGAGTCTAGTGACTCTTGTGTGAGCGAGACATGAGTAATCCATATACACGTATAGGGTAGTGTAGTCGGTCCACAGTGTGGGCCCACTTTCGGCGACTACACATGGTAGATTCTCACTCTTAGTGGTTAGCTAGATTTTATATACTACCACGTTAGGAGTAGATATTCTCTAGGTTACCATGTAGGCGAGCGTTAGAAAAAATTTTAAGAAAAGATTTCAGAAAAGATTTCAGAAAGTGTTTTAGAAAAGAATTTTAGAAAGCATTTTTGTTTTTAAAACTGTTTTGGGAGAATATTTTATATAGAAATGAGTTTGTGTTTATATAAATTATTCCACTTACTGAGTTATACTCATATTTTTCTTTAAATATTTTTATTAAAAATTCTTCCACTAGTTTTCTTTAACTAATCGTCCAGCCGACGAGGTTCATTCGGACGTGCAGGCGGACACATAGGACGACACCTACTACATGTATATATTTTGTTATTTTGATCATGTATATGTTCATGTATACAGTTGTAAATATTTTAAAGAAATAGTGGATGTTTTAGTTAAAAATGTTTTATTTAAGTTTTCTGAAATTCAGTTTTCAGATTTTATTCACCTGTTTGTGGTTGTGTTGTGAGAAATAAGTCGGAGGCTCTGGAAGTTGAGAAATGAGTGTCATAGAAGTGTTTTTATAATTTGTATTTGAAAATTTCAGGGTGGCATAGTTTAAAAAATAGACGGCATGCTGTCAAATTTTTATTAAAAAGGTAAAAAAATTTTATCACTGTCACCTTGTAAAAGAAGTTAAAAGATCTAGTTAAATGATTTTCTAGTGCCCTGATGGGGTTCCTCCGTGCTGAGTATAGGGTTCGTGGGAATTCTTTCGGGGTGCTACGGGATCTTTCTCGGGTCCAGAGGAGGGATTCGAGAAAGGTCCCATCATTGGAAGAAAGTGATAACTTAAAAAAAAAAAAAACCTGAAAGTGATGAGTTTTGTCTCTTTTATTAATTGTAAAATGAGGAGTTCCCTCTTTTAGGTGTCATACAAACTCAAAGTGTTGATTAAGTGACAATGTCAAATGTCATGGGTAATTTGGTGTTAAAAGCTTCCATTTTCTCTTCTCTTAAGAATATGTGGAAATTGTTTGTATGCTTAAATTGTCTTTTAGTTACATATAAGGGTTTCTAGATTTAGGTTAATTCATTATGGTGAGTTATGGTGTAGGCCATAGGGTTACTAGGGTATCCACATAGTCAACTTTGGTATGTAGTCATATTTGTGTATGTGCTTGTGTAGTTAGTTTTGTGTGAGGGTTTCTTTTAGGTTTTATAGTTTTTTTTTTTTTTTTTTTTTGTTATGTAGTCGTTTCATTTTTATGTAGTGAGATTTCTGTTTTTATATTCTATATTGTTATAACTAAAGTATGTAATACTTAATTTTGTTGTGTGTATTTTGTTTTGATACAATATTGTATTTGGTTCATGTGTGAACATTGCTTGTGACTTGGCATGATTGGTTTATTTGTTTTAGATATTATGTTGTCATTTTGCATATTTGTAAAGCAAGTGATGTTATTGACCTACTAGTCATTCCGTCTAGGGGTTATAGAGTCGTAAACATCAACTATATATGCACAAAAAAACAAAAACAAAAACAAGACAAACAAAAAAAAAAAAACAAAAAACAAAACCAAACAAAAGGAATGGTGTATCAAGAATCGGGAAAAAAAAAAAAAAAAAAAAAACAATGTCTTCTAATGCCTTAGAGAACTCTCTATAGAGAGAGAAAGGGAAAGACATTATAAAATAGTGTGTAATTCTAGGTAACTCTTTGATTTTCGTCTAATTTTTTTTACCTCTTTTCATCTCTTTCTTCTTGGTTTGGGGTTTTTAAGGGATGGCTCCAGATAACATCTGGATCCATTCCTTAAAAGCAAGTTTTATTTTGTAGGATTTGGGTTCTAATGCACTTCTTTTTATATGATTTTCAATAGTCGTTTTAGTCATTTTCCAAATCTAGATCGAAGGTTGCCACTCCATATTCTTGGGCGAAGATCAACATTAATCTCAAGTTTTCTTGCAGGCAGATGTAACGGTGAACCTAGATTTTTTTCAGTAATTTCTAATGCCATCTTTTGTAAAAAAAAGCTAGTTTATATTAAATCCTCTTGTATTGTTGATGATTTTACCTTGTGTTTTAATGTTTTTATGGGTTAATTAGTGTTGTTAAGATTTGATATGGGTTGGCTAAATTTAGTGATGGCAAGCCATTTCCATGTTTGGGAATTGTCTAGCTTTCCATCTGGGTACCTTAGTTCTCTCCTTTATTGAGGGTTTGGTTTTGATGTATATGGTTGTTCTTTGTATTCCCAAATTTGGTTAGGTGTTTGATATTTGTATTCTCAATATGCCTAAATTTGAGTGACTGTTAATGAATATCCAGCTTATTTAAAAAAAAAAAAAAAAAGAATTGGGAAAAATGAGCATTATCCATAACTTTTTAATGAAATGAAATACACCATAGTCTATTGTCATATGAAGAGTCAAATTTTCTTTTTGAGGATTACAATCATTAAAACATCCCAACATTCTAGTTCAAGGTAACCTTGTTGTCATAGTTGTTGAGTTCCCCAAACCACAAGTACCAATGTCATTGTGGAAGCAGTATAGCAATGCTATAACTAGTGCCGATCCTGACATTTTAAAGATACAATGTAAAAAGCTAAAATGGGCCCCTTTATTTATTTATAGATATATATATATGTATATACTTATTTCATCACATTTTTTGTGTGTACATTATCATTTCATTAAAAAAAAAATGAAAAAATTAGATCATAAGAAAAATATATTCATACAAGAATTGAATTGGAATAATAAAAGTAAATCGGGTAACCAGTTACCGAGTGTCCAAAGCTTTCTCACCAACCCAGGTTCCAACCTAGTGGTGGCCACCATTATGTTTTTTCTAAAAGTAGAAAAACAAAAAAAAAAAAAAAAAAAAAATGAAATCGGTAGAAATCGCGTGGGTCTCAAGTGTCAAACAAATGATATAAGACCCTTTGCCTCCAACGTTGTTATAAATTTTTGAACGTTATGTAAAACATTAAATATATATTGATTTTGCAAACTAAGTATAGAAAAAAAAATTGGAAATTTTGCATAATTTAAAGGCCCGGCACGATCGCCTCTCCGTCACATACTCAAAGCCGACCCTAGCTACAACTATTGAAGTCCTTTATCCATAGCAGTGCTTGCAACAACACCTACAACCAACTCAAAAGCAATTTAATGTTATCATTAAATAATTTCTTACCTAACTTAATTCACAATTAGTAATGCTACATATATCATCTTTATATCCCAACTTGATTCAAACACCAGATGTATCAACTAACAAATAGATAATACTCTTAAATGATTATTTATTTCACCTGACCAATATTTTATTTATCAAATACAATGTCATGAATCAAGATCAAGCTAAAAATAAAAATAAATACTGATATTTAAAACTGCCAAAAACAATAATAATAAAATGAAACCAAACCCAAGCCCATTTTTAATGCGGTCCAATCCATATTCCACGCTTAACATACTTGCCCACCCCAACGCCCCTACAAAACCTTACCCAACTTGCCCAAACCAAACCAAACCAACCTAACCATTTCACACCCGGACCCGAACTTGAATTACATCAAAATCCTTCTTTTTCTCTTTTTTCCTTACTTATTTTCATCAAAATCAAGTTTCCATTTTGGGGCCAATCAATGTATTATAAAATAAACAATTTCTCACCCAAAAATTGAAACAAATATACAATAAATAAATAAACAAGCATATTCACTTGGATTGAGCCACCCAAATTAAACCAAACCCAAAAAGTGGGTCTAGTCATATTCTGCGCTTATTCGGATCTAACCCGCCTTCTTCCAAACACAACATTCTCGGATACGATTTCTCTCCTTCTCTTCCCCCGACACAACCGCAGACCTTTCCGGATCCTCCGATCGGACTCTCGGCGGTGACCTCCTCTCGCTACTATCTCAGTAAGACTAACCCTAAACTGCGTCCTTTTTGGTTTTGTTTGAATTCTGTTGAATTTTTGTTTGATTACTGTAATTGAGCTTGTTTAATTGTTGGGCTTTGCTTGAATTTGATAATTGCTCATGTAATTGAGGTCGATTTTGTTTCATGGAACTATTGTGTTGATGTGATTTTGATATATATATATATATATAGAGAGAGAGAGAGAGAGAGAGAGAGCATATTATCGTTCAACTGAGTTGAAATTATGGACTGTGATTGTGATTCTTTATGGGAATTATGAAGTTGATGTGGGTATTATTACGCTACTTTGGCTGTTATTTTGTTGGGTTATTTTGATCGAAAGGCGTTGTGTTTGTTTATAATTATGTCAGGTATATGCACATTTGGATTGGTTTATGTTCAATGTATTGTGATGTTCATGTTGAATTTTGCATCGATATTTTTTCGTCCTCTTTTTTTGTTCCAAAGGGCAAAAAAAAAAAAAAAATTCTGTTGACAATCCAAACTTGTTTCTGGCTAAGTTTAGATTTTTATGATGGCTCCTTTTGGTTTGTTGGCTTGATGATCATATCAATCAAGTATAGGGATGCTCTTTGGCTGCAGTTTTAATTTATAAGTTTAATATACAAGGAAGATCAAATTGGTATCAGTATTGTATTGACTAAGATCTTTTGTCTTTTCTTTTCTTTTCTTTTTTCAATTGTTATATTTAAAATTGCTATATGATTTCTTTACATAAGGATCCTTTTCTTCTGAGATTTTAGTTTCTTTTGAGATTTTTATTACTCTTTCAAGTTCTGAGTAGATGGTTATGATAGTGGGTTTCTTTTGAAAAAAGTAAATATTTTGCAGTACAATTATTATCTTGTTCTGTGCGGTCATTACATTGGAATTTATTTGAATTGTTTGCTTAATGTGCTTTTTCAGTTAATCAGAGTTTGGTTTAATTGACCCATTGTCTTTATTTAAATTTCCTTTCTTTCCTTCTCAATTGTAGTCATACATTGAGTCTTAAGTACTTAAGTTGATATAAGTCCATGCTTTGGGTTTAAATTGTAGGCTTTTCAGCTCTTGTCATTTGAGCAAATGATTGGTTAGTTGAGATTGAGAGTGATTGGCTCATTTTATATTAACACAACCTAGAACTGAAAACAGCAATGATTCAGAGCCGTGAGCCAAACTTCTGGGTAGTCAAAATATTGATTGAGAAATGTGGCTTGTCAATATTATGGAACAGGTAGTGATTGTACTGGCAAATCTTTGGTATATTCTCAATGTTATTGTTTGGTAGAGCAACTTGACTTATCTTTCAGTGTTCCCTACAAACTAGAATCTTTTGGATTGTCTGGATTGAAGATAACAGATCTTGAACTCTTTGTGGAGAAGGTTTTCTGTCTTTATGGGAAAGGGTCTTGTTTTGGGTCTATCTTTTAAGTTTTGGCATCTCTTTGAGTTCAGTCAAGATTAGTAATTTTTCTGTTTATTTTATTTTAGTCAAGATTAGTAATTTTTCTGTTTCTTTTATTTTATTTTATTTTTCTGTTGAATAAAAAAAGAAAAATTTTATTGTTTAATATTAGAAACAGTGTTGAAATGAGATGAGTGTTCAGCTCTTGCCATTTCTAATTTATTTATTTTTTTCTGTATTTTGTTCTCTTGTACTACTTTTTGTTTATAAAGGGATTCTCATTTTGGATCTAGTTTCACTTTTATGTTCGGAGAACTGTTTTCTAAGCTACTAGAGTGGACTTCTTTTGAGCCAGACTGGCATTAGCTTTTTGTTGTTTTGTTTTTGTGGACTGCTTCTTCATTCTCTTACTATCCCTTTTTTTGTCTCTTAGTACCCCTTTTTTTTGGCAAAAATAATAAATAAAAAACATCAAGTGTGCTGGAATAAGGGATAGTGGAAAACTGTGGAACTTATGTGGAATGAATTATCACACCCTTCACATTAGGAATGTATAAACCTAATTAGATATATAAACTTTTTGATATATAACCATAAGAATTGTGTTTTTTTTGAGAGATCAATGTATTATCACCCAGTACTTTTTGATATATAACCATAAGAATTGGGTTTTGAGCTAAATCATTAACCCACCAGTACTATTTTAATTTTTTTTCTCTAGTTGACTGATTTCTTAGTTCAAGATATTTTAATGAGAAATTTTTTACTTAACTAGGTTTAACATGCTGAAGCATTCATTTGGTTCTAGTGCAGTAGGTTTTTCCTGTCAGCATTAGAAACCACCCTTTGCTTTTACCTGTCATTCATACTTATGGTCAGGTCTCAGGATTAATGACTCACCCAGTCACCTTGCTTTACCTGAGGATGCATTTAAAAGTTTTTGTAATGAGTTCTAGATTTGTGGTTGGAGGTTTGTCATTTATTTAAAAACCTTCGAATTATGTAAAAATAGTGGAGGCGTGTGAAACAGGTTTTAATAAAATTGCGAGTCTTATGAATGTATTCAGTGGAAAGACAGAAACTGCCCAAAAATGAAGCTTATAGGAGTCACCAAAATAAGAAGTCGTTGTTTGTAGATTAGACTAGGCTTGAATTGATTAAGGTTGTGGACAACCAAAACATTATCCTAATGATGGCAATTCAATTGCATTGAGTAAAAGACATTGGTTTCATGTGGGGTGCTTCTAAAAAGACTCATGGAATTGGAATTCAACTCAAACTTGTAGTGAGGTACCGGAATCAACGAAAACCTGTACTTTAAGAGGTGAGCTGTAGGAAGACGTCTATGTTATTGATAAGAGGAATTAGGCTTCAATAATGAAATTGTCTGACATAATCAGTTTTTCATGGTGTTCTTCTTAAGTGGATCTTGAAAATTGAAAATATTTACTTAGTTAATAACAAACACATTCCTAGATTTAGCTTTAAAATTGGTAAACTTCAAACTCACCATGTATATATGTTGGAGCAGTGACAGCAGGTACATCTCCTTGAAATGTCATCTATTGGTCTATCAAGTGTATTGGTTCAAGCCATATCAGGTAGTACTTGTGAAATATTGAAACCGGTTACCTAATCATTCTTTAAATTCAGATTTATTGGTAATATTCAATGATTTCTAATCTTCTTGTACTCATTGATGCTTTTGATCCCGAAATTCTATTATAAATTTGTGCAGTTATGGTATTCAGTCCCTATTTTTGCCCTACAAGTTGACTTATTATAACTATTTAAATTTCATATTTTAATTATTTAATTGTTATTCGAAGGAAATTATTTAATTGGTCTATTGATTTGTTGATTAAGAATTATGATTTAAGATTTTATTATAGAATATTTATTTATATTATGAAATAAAAAAAAAAAAGGATTTATTGAGAACTATATTTATATTCAGAAATAGAATTATACAATTTGCATATGAAAATGATTTGAAATTTGAAATGAATAAAATGAGATTTTTAGAACACCAGAATTGTACCCTCCTATCTAATAATCAAATAGGCTATACATGTGTGAATCCTAGAGTCATCCAGCATGTACATGACAGATGTCGGGAAAGTCATTGAGTTATCAAGAGAGACATTAAGTCACCTAGTACATGTATGATAGATATTATGCTTTCTTTGCATGTGTGATGATGTTTTCCGTCACGTATGATTAGATTTCCCTCGTTCTACGTGTGCAACGATGTTTTCAGTCACGTATGATTAGATTTCTCTGATACTAGTTCGTATAAATTTTTAAATTACAGATATTATCTGCTGAGTTTAATAAGTAAAATAAAAAAAATAAATAAAAAATTTACAGAACACAAAATTTATAAAAAGGGATTTCAGTAAAGTTTTACAGATTATGTATTATTAAAACTATAAAGATGATTATATAGAAGTTTATAGTTTTACTAGGATATGATATTTGAATCGAATTTATTTTCAGATATAATTGCATATGAATGATTGAGACTTATTTATTATTATTAGAAATATGTTATGTTTTATCTAAAAATATTTTAGAAAATTTATATTCACTTATTAAGCGTTAACGATCACTCTTTTACAAAACTCATTTCTTCTAAGTATCCGCCCCAAGTTCATGCAGATTATTACATATCGTGAAAAGGGTCACATGATGATGAACAGTTTGTATTGTGTATATTATTTTTAATTAATCAAATTTCTTAAATGTGTTTCAAGAGTACTTTTATAAACAAAATGTCTTCTCCAGATATTTTATGAGTATTTTGTATATTCAGTTCAGAGGTCTAACGCGAGAAATGTAAATGTTTTTGGATTTTGTTCAAATTAAATTTATAAAGTGACTATCAAATTTACGATAATTTTTGTAAAAGATTTTTAGTTAGAAAGATTAAAGTTGCATGGTATCCTCTTAAACTCAAGATAGAAGAGTTAAGATGAGTTTTGTCAGTTTTTACGAGATTTTTTTAGACTCTAGAGAGGAGTCGGGATAGGTTTTGTCAAATTAAGATGATACCTAGCAATATTTTCTTGATTCGATTGGCTAACACCTTCGAAATGATTTTGTGAAGGACACTGTAGAGACTAATTGGTCTATAGTCTTGGACACTCGAAGGTTTAGCCTTCTTAGGAATAAGGACTATATAGGCTTTATTGAATTGTTTAAGAGACTAATTGGTTTGTAGTCAAATTGGTTCGAAACCAAATCTGTTATGACTAGACTCTTGTGAGCTTGCGTCTGAATATGGTGGATCTAATTGAAATAGAATGTGACAATGATTCAAAGTTGAAGTCCAAATTCATCACTCGAGCTCACTAATACTCATTCCACCAAGAACCATTAGCCAAAAATCTGTGTAACAGTTCCTATAAATTAGTCACCTCACATATCTTATTGATCCATATAAACTTTGATCCCCTGTAGCCTATATCATACAACCCGCAAGCTTTCACAAACTTGTGATCTTTACTATCCCATAGGCAAAAATCTTTGAACCACCTTATTTCTCATCAAACTAGAAAAGCTTACTGAAGCCACCACCATATAACCATGACAAGTGATCAACACTACTAAGTCATCACAACCATTCCTAAAGATCTTTTATTTGACATGGGTGATGGTTGCCTTATATCCGTGAGAATCTCCATGACTCCTCTACAGTTTTTACTTTAGCATCTATATGATGATGTGAGTAAGACTGTACAGTAACTAACCATTCTTCCCCTTACAAAATAAACAAGGCATTGTTTCTACCACTAGCTTGTATATGCAAACATCTATCATACACTACTTGATATCTTAAAACATCTACATCCTTCATACTTAACTTGGTTTTGCATAAGAAAACCAAGTGTGGGGAATAGCTTTTGATAACCCTTTTTAGGGCCCTAAATGTGCAAGGATTCCCTAATCCTCGTGCATTCACTTTTCATATATCGACAACGCTTGAGTTTCAGAGTTGTCAAGTGCCAAGAATATATTAACCAACTACAAATTTGGAGGTGGAAGAGAGGGATATATCTTGAAGCATGCATCAATGAACGCATTCTAAATTATTTCTCTTATTATTTCTCCCTAACACAAAAGTGGTAGTCTTTGATAAAAAAAAAAGATCGTCAAATGTTAGAATTCTACATTAAATTCCTAAATTGGTAAAGGATATTTTACTAAAGCCATATAAATTCATTTTTTTATTACGAAAGTAAACTTGATTTCGTGGTGAGAGGGGAGAATCAAGTTCCCTTTCTAACCTCTAACTTAATTTTCAATTTAGATGTGGAGTTTACGTCATTTAATTCCCTACAAATTTGAAGAAACTTAGGAATTCATAAATAAGGAATTCAATTCACTTTCCTTATCCAAATTCGTGATTAGTAAACATGTTATAACAACTGATACTATTATAACATCAGTATAAATTTGAAATTGAAAATAATATTGAAAGAAAATAGAAGTAATAATATATAACAATAGTAGGCATAAAATTTATATGATAAAACTCATAATGTGAAGGAAACATTTTTGAACCAAGATTAGAAGGATTTTATTAAAACAATAAAATTACCTCTTTCTAAAATTTTAGGAGATAATTATAAGATTATATTTGTTACATGGGTTTGGATAAAATCCAATCTAAACTCATGTTAGGTAAGACCATGAGATTGGAAAAACCAATTTCATCTTCTTTTTTGTTTTGATTTTTGATTTTTGATTTATTTTTATTTTTTATTTCATTGTGATGAGTTAAATGAAACCCACCAAACAGGTAGGATAAATCAAACCCATGTCCAAGTTATATATATATATATATATATATATATTATTATCTTTCTAGGTGTTGATTTTATACGAATAAAAAGAACAAGAAGAATAAGGAGCAGAGAGAGAATGAGAGAGAATAGAGGCGTTATGTGTGTAGTCAACCAATGAGTAGTGGAGGAGATGGAGGTTTGGACTAGGTGGAGGCGTGGGTTTGTGTGTGTAGAGGAAGCGAAGTGGAGGAGGATCAGGTGGCGTTGGTGAGAAATGTGGAGGAGGATCAAATGAGGTGTTGGAGGAGAGGGAGAGACGATTAGGATTTTGTTTGGGCAACGTTTGAGACTCACTTGATGGTTGGACAGAATGAGACAGTGACGACGGCGGTGCAAGAGATAAAGATGGGCACGACAAAGTTTGGACGGAGTCACGATGAGTCGACAACATTGATTTGGTCAAGAGGGAGCAAGTGAGATGATCAGGCAAGGGCCTTAACGTTAGTTGAGTTAAAAATAGATTTGTTTATTTTTAAAATAATTTAATTATTTAAAATTGATTTTATCAAATCTCATATTGCATCAAACACATTACAACAATAATTATCCATCTCATATTGTACCAAACACATCATAATATCAATTTATCTAATTCCAATCTAATTTTATGAAAATAATTAATTCAATTCCGTGTACCAAATGAGACTTAAAAGGGGAAAGAGAAAGCTCTCAATTTAACCGAGATTGAGATATAGAATAACTAAGCACAATCTCGGAAAAAAAAAAAAAAAAAAAAAAAAAAAAAAAAGCTTTATAGTCAATGCATGGCGGTACAATCAAATAGGTAATGGCGATGAACAAATGCTTCATATTAAGAATGCTTTATTTAATATGCAAAATAAAAAAAATTCTCCTGCTTAAGTTAAGCCCCTTTAAGGCAATCGAAAGTTTTGGTTTTGGACGTCAACTTTTTTTTCCTCTTTGTGACAAAGGCTTTGTAAGTCAAATTTGTCATTCGCTTAGTGAATAAAATCCCTTATTAATTCCATATTCCCTTTGTAGTTTGATAAAACAGTCAAAATCCATCAATATTTGAGAAATCATTAATACCCCTTATTAATTTATGAAATGTCTCAAAAACCTTTCATAATTTATACAAATATCATAAAAACCTCTTGTAGCTTATAAGCTATAGGGGTTTTTATTTATTTCTTAAATCAATTAAGGAAAATTAGAATTTTTTTAAATATAGAGAGATTTTGATTATTTAATCAAATTATAGGAAAAAAACTATTCCTAATAATAATAAATAATTACAAGATCAAAGTGACGGGAACAACTTTTAATATAAATAAAAAAATAATAATGAATACTAGGAGTGCACTAATCTGGTCAGGTAGCAGCTTTGTCAAAAAAGAAGTCAGAGAGCAGCTTTTTCAAATAATTAAAATTGTTTTTAAAAGGAAATAGTCTGGAGGAGCAGTTTTTACAGTACACGCAACACAAAACAAAATTGTCTGTCAAATGGATAAGAAGAACCAGCATCCACGCAGTTGGGTAAAGTTTCTCACTTTCCAATATTTTAACAAAGCAAAATGCACAAAACCCCCCTAAGGTAAGGCTTTAAAGATTCATAGTTAAAGTTTGATTTTTATAACACAATGCCCCCAAGTCGTTAGTGTCTGTTAGTCAATATTTAGTTAATCAAGGGTAATTTTGTCATTTATGAACCTATTTTATTTTTAAAAAATTAAAAAAGAAAAATTATATTTTTTAATAATTCATATCCTGCTTGCAAGCACAAACAAAAAAAAAAAAAAAGAATTTAAAAAAAAAACTGGGAATCATCATATTGGTTTCCAGATGATGTTCATCATCTGGGTTCGTCCCAGATATGGTGAACATCATCTGGGAACCAGATGATGCATCATTATCAAACAACTCAAACTCAGAACCCAGAATTATCATCAACCAAACTCAAACTCAGAAACCCAGAATCATCATCAACCAAACTCAAACTCAGAATCATCCTCATCAACAACAACAACAAATCAAACTAAAACAAGAATCATCACCAAAAAAATCATCAACAAACCTATTCACGAACCGAGATGTCTGGGTTCGAATCTTTTGGTTCGACGAACCAGATGGATCGTCTGGGTCGTCAAACCCAGACGAACCCAGACGACCGTGGGTTCGGTTGTGTCTGGGTTTGATGAACCTAGATTGGTGAAGAAGAAGAAGAAGAAAACAAGAAGAAAAAGAGGTCGGCATGTGAAGAGGGGCAGTGGTCTCTTGGAGAGCTGGTGGAGAAAGAAGAGAGAGAGTGAGATGTTTTGATTTATTATTTTATTTTAATAATATTTTAAATTATTTCAAACAGTAAAGGTATTTTGGTCCTTACAAGTCAAAATTCAGTCAACCGTTTGATTTAATCATATTTGACTGTTAACTTAGGGGTATTATGTTATAAAAACTAAATTTTAACTATGAGTCTTTAAACTTACTTCAGGGGAGTTTTGTGCATTTTGCTCTTTAACAAATCTGATAGCACCAGGCATGTGACCTGATCTTGTGATGGGTCCGCCCATGAGTCGAGCAACCATTCTACGATGACTTGACCTTAATGCAATTAAAATGGGTAGACTCCACACACGGCTTTTAGGAACCAAAAGCATCAATTCTACCTCAAAAAAATAAAAAAAAAATAAAAAATAAAAGCTTCATATCTCACGCATGACATAAGCGGTGTGGCATTTTCCACCTAATTTTTTGTATTTTAAGGAAACTGTGTCTATTCATTTAACTTTAACAGGAAGTTCTACATGCGAGGGACCCAATCATTTTTGACCGATGGAAAATACTCGATGAATATATTTAGAAGGCTCTATCTGCTAACATCTACCACCACTCTCTTCCTTCTCCTCTCAATTCCTACATCGAACGAATGGAAATTACATTAACTGGCTTCTTTTCTGGTTTGACTACGATTGTGATAGCATGGATGCTGTGGAGGGTAGTGGAATGGGTATGGTTGAAGCCAAAGAAGCTAGAGAAGTGGCTCAGACAACAAGGTTTCTCAGGCAACTCCTACAGACTCTTTTTTGGAGACATGAAAGACATGTTAGCGTTACGAAACCAGGTAAGATCAAAACCCATCAACCCCTCCGATTCCCACAGTAAGATTGTGCAAAGAATCCTGCCTTTCGAGCATCATATCGTCACCAACTATGGTACGCCTTCTACAGCTCTCTTTCTCTCTCTCTCTCTCTCCTCTCTAACAGTCGTATATTTTCCGAAACGCATGTTTTAATATTGCAGATTAATTAATTGACTTGGTCTTACTGATTTTCTACACCTTCATATAGGAATTTATTGTTTGTATATAATTTTATTTAATTAGGATCAAGTATGTATTCACCATTTTCATTATAATAATCATAATTTACACCATAATTCCTATATTTTAATTGATTCAATGATTATTTTAATAGTTCTGGTTTTTATTTGGTCGAGGTTAAAGGTTGGACTAATAATATGAATAAATAAATATATTTGATATTAACTCATAACATATTAAATTATTTTTTTAAAATAAATAAAATAAATATAACTATATATTATCAATTTTAAATAAAATAATATTTCTTTATATTCATAAAAAATATTAGTTTTTAAATATAATAATATATGTTAACTTAATCCTCCAAATAATTAAATAAATTTATATGATATTTAAAGAAAATAATATATATAATAATAATAAATGATAAAGTAGGGGTATTATTTTCATCTATTTAATTATATATTTATATTATATAATTAAGTCGATGAAGCTCCTGCTACTTGCCTTATCATTATATATATAAAAGACGTGTGAGTGTTTTATTCTAAAAAAACACGTGTGTCATCGTGTGTGATTTGACTTTCGATGACATGTCGAACGGAAAATATTACATGTTTCCACGTTATCAATGATAAAATATTTCATGCATAGGTAATAATATTTTAATAATAAAATCATATAATTTAATATTATTTATTTAAATTTTTTATTATTTATTTAAAAAAAACTTTTAATTTTAAAAAATATGTCATCACCATCATCATCTTCATCTTTGATTCTTCACGCTCATTTGATCACCATCTTTAATTTTCACATCAAACACACAAACTATTTTCATCCATTTATCTCATAAGAATTTAAAAGATATATGTCAAAAAAATAAAAAAAAAAAAATAAAAGGAAGATTACAACCCAATACAACTATATCATATAGCATGCAGTAGAATTGAATTACATAACCAAAATACATTGGACGGTCCCATCATTGACATAACATGACCTTTCCATGTAAGCTTTTCTCTTAGACGAAATTTATCATCAAATGGAAGCTAGTTTAAGTATAAGAGTAATGAAATAATTGAATCGGAGGATAATTGGATCCAACTGTTTTGTTTCTTGGCGAGTGTCCAACCAGAGTGCAAATAAGCAACTAAATAAGAAGTTCATAATAAGATGAGTTAGACCTCAATTTAGAATTTTTGTTTGTCTCGTACCTTGATGAGAATCTAAGCACATAAATTTTATCTTAATAATTATCTTACAACAGAGTATTTTTGCATATATAATATCCTCATACTACATTAATTTCAATCAATATATATATAATTTCATACTATATATTATAAATGCAGGCAAGAAGTCTTTTACATGGAACGGTCCAACACCAAACATAATCATCACAGACCCAAAATTGATAAGGGATATGTTGTTCAAGTATGACATCTTTCGAAAACCCAAATCAAACCCATTTGATAAGTTGTTGGCGACCGGGATGGTGAGCTATGAGGGTGAGCAGTGGAATAAAGTCAGAAAAATTGCCAACCCAGCTTTCCATCAGTACAAGTTAAAGGTAATTTTTGTATTTTTATTACAAATTATAATCATAATGTCAAATGCCCCTTTAATGTCGATAGTGGGCAATTTCAACAAAATTAGATGCAATCATCTTTTTTTTTTTTTTTTTTTTTTTTAATCTTGACTCCAAATGAGCTAAAGGTTTATCAGAACTTATTAAGAGCTATTACTAAATACACAATCGAATATTTACTTTTATAATCAAGAGAATATTCTCTTATAATCAAGGAAAAATCTTTTCATATGTTCTAATAAATACTCACGATGAGATTTGAATCCTCCGATATAGACGTGAAAACAGAAATGCACAATAATATAGCTAAAGAGGGGATGTACAATCACCTAAACCTAGCTAGCAATTATCTTCTAATTAATGCTTATGTAGCCATTTCCTTTCTGTATAGGATATGTTTCCAAGCATTTATTGGAGCTGTAACAACATGATAAGTAAATGGAAGAAGATTTTGATCACAAACCAAAACAACTCCAATCATGAGTTAGACATGTGGCCTCATATTCAAACATTGACAGCTGATGTAATTTCTCGGACAGCATTTGGTAGTAGCTATGAAGATGGAAGAAAAATATTTGAACTCATAAGAAAACAAATGGATAATTGGTTTGAAAGTTTTCAGTTCTCTTTCATCCCAGGATGGAGGTAAGTGAAACTAATATTGTAGCTTTCATAGTATTCTTATTATTAATAATTTGCTTAACATCGCTATGATATGTCAAAAGTCTCCATGCAGGTGTCAGATCTCATAGGTATAACTTTTATATATGTTTGTAGCGAAAACATTTTTGGAAAGTCAATGGGAATATACCCAGCATTATTGTTAATTGATAGTGTAAACTGTGGTATACAAATGATGTTATCAAAATGTTACTATAAATTAATAGTTATATCCATGCCAATATTATGGCCTGATGTTGCCTACACAATTTAATTTATATTGTAGGTTTTTGCCAACTGCAACAAACAGAAGAATGAGAAGAAATTATAAAGAAACTCGAGCACTGATTAAAGGAATAATAAACAAAAGAGAAGAGGCAATTAGACTTGGACAAGCAAGTTATGATGATTTGTTGGGCATGTTAATAGAATCAAATTACAAAGAGATGCAAGAAGATGGACGGAAGGAAACTGGAATGAGTATTGAAGAGGTGATTGAGGAGTGCAAGTTGTTCTATCTTGCAGGGCAGGAAACCACCGCATCTTTGCTTATATGGGCAATGGTTTTGTTATGCATCCACCCGCATTGGCAAGCACTTGCAAGAGAAGAGGTGTTCCAAGTTTTTGGGAATGATAAACCGAAGTTTGATGATCTAAACAACTTGAAAGTAGTAAGTCAATGATGCCTTTCTAAAACTTCTTTAACTTTTATTATATGAATATTATTCTTGTTCATCTTTTCAAAATTAGGGCTATATATTTAGAAGGATACCCGATGAGTTGTCGTGTTTAGACTAAACTCTAGTTTTGTTTTTTAATTTTTTGGGTAAAATATTTTCACACACTCATTGATGATCTAATGACATAGAAATGTCATTGATGACTTAAATTTCAAAACAAATCTAGGAGGATAATTACCAAGTGAGGATAATTATCAAGTGATACTCCTTGATGTAGGAAGATTTAATCAAGGGGAGGCTAAAACACACACATAGCCTCCCCCTTGTAGTGTTTGGTGGAGAACATTTATGTTACATTTATCCTCCCTATTTACTTTATTATCTTTAATTAATAATAATATATTTATTTTGTGTTAAATATTAAAAGGAATGGTATATTTGTCTTTTCAATAGTTAATCTCACTATTATAGAGTACTATGAGTAATAAAAGATTATAAATGACTTGTTAGTGAGTGATATAGTTGGAAGCACTTCCCTTGTCTCTGTTTAGAGTGTAAGGTTCGAGCATTTCTCCCACCTATGTGTGGGTTTTGTTCAAGGTTTTTTCCCATTCATGTGTAGGCCTCTCTTTCTCAATTATAGAAATTTATATCAGGTTGTATCTTAGAATATATATCAGGAGGTCCGAATGTAATATCTGTACTTGTAGTGTGTACTTGTCAAAAAAAAATAGAGAGAGGGAGGGAAGGAGAGATTGTAAATAGATGTCAATGTGTAATAAATCCATTATTGTTATCTCAACATAATATTGGTATTTATGAGGGCATGTTTGAGTATGTTATCCCCTTTTTTCAATTAAAAGTTCTAAAACCAAACTATTACAAAATTGTCATTTAAATGATCAATCAAAGCAATTTTAGCTAATAAACACTACTAATGATAACAATTTCTATCATTCAAGTACTTGGAAATAGATTGGAAATAGAATATCTTTTATCTTTACAATTTAACTTAATGTGATAGTGAATTTATATTGTTTGTAGGTAAACAAAATTCTACATGAGACACTTAGATTATATCCACCTGTACCTCTTTTATCCCGTTCGAGTTGTAGACAGACCAAACTTGGAGAAATCAATATACGACCAGAAATTATAGTTTCAATTCCAATACTTATGGTACATCATGATCGTGAATACTGGGGTGATGATGTGGAGGAGTTCAACCCAGATAGATTTTCCGAAGGAGTTTCAAAAGCATCAAAGAATAATGAAGTCTCATTCTTCCCATTTGGTTGGGGTCCTCGCATTTGCATTGGACAAAACTTTGCACTTGTGGAAGCAAAATTGGCTCTGGCAATGATTTTGCAAAATTTCTCTTTCGAGCTTTCTCCAACTTATGTTCATGCTCCTGGTCGTGTTTTAACAATACAACCACAATTCGGTGCTCACTTTATTCTACACAAAATCTAGTATGTAATATATATGTATGCTCCTAGTCATGGTTTAACCATACAACCACAATTTGGTCTATTTTTCTCTAATTTAAAAGTATTACTGTTTAATATAAATTATAATATGTTGATCTTTAATTATAAGAAAAAAGTTTGGTTATTTAGATGACATAATAATTTATGTTGTTTTAAATTAATTGATAGTTATGTGAACTATGATTTAATTCGTTTGTGATAGATAGCTATTTACATTTAATTTTTCATATAATCGAAACGACAATTAGAAAGGATGAGCATGAACTAAAGATAAAAGTAGTTGTGACCTGTGAAGGACAGTAAATTGTGTTCTATATTTGTGTTTTAGGCATGTTGAGTTTGAAACGTAATATACATTGACAATTTTATTTTTTGTGCTTTTACTTTCATGCTTTTAATCGCATGAGATACAAGTTTTATTGAAAGTAATTTTTGTTTTTGTAAAACTTAAGTGCACTAAGAAGTTGGTTTTGTTTTACATTTTAAAATTGTAATAAGTTTGGAAATGGTTAGTTTTTGGGAGGCTTTGCATGATAATGTTATAATAGTTAGAGATGTTGCTTTTATGAAAGGTAATTATGATTTTGATATATTTTCTATGTAATGTGATTTTGATGTATTGTTATTTTCTATGTAATGATGTTTTCGGGTATGAAAGTGCTTTCTTATTTGCTTTTATAGAAAGTAATTATGATTTTGACGTATTTTCAATGTAATGATGTTTTAGGGTATGAAAGTGCTTTCTTAATAAGAAGCCTTTTTTTTTTTTACTACCACTTTTTACTAGGTGATTTTTAGCATTTTCATTATATCAATGTTTTAAGTTTATATGATAGTTATTTCTGTTTTAAGACAAATGCATTTGTGTAAACAAAAAAAAATAAAAAAAACAATAAAAAAACCTAACATTTCCTTCTTCATCAGTGAAGACACCTAAAAAAGAGAGGATGAAAAGAGAGAGAAACAGGGATTGAACAAAACACAAAAACATAGATCTTATATCCTTTTTTGATCCATGAAATCATGTTCTTCATCTTTAATTTTCAACTAAGAACAAAATGTAGAAAAAAAAAAAAAAAAAACTTGACCTTCTAAAACTAAAACAAAAACAAACAAACAAATAATAAAACATAAAATTGAAACTCTAACCTAAACTAACCATCAGAACTCAAACCCGTTTTGAAAGTCTAAAACTTAGGCGTCCCAACTAAACTCAAGAGGCTCAAGACATTTTAAGTGCACCAAGATGTCCTAAGTTTGAGATGCTAGATGTCCTAAACACACTTGGATATCAACATCTTGAACACACTAGGATGTCGATGTCCCAACACACTGGAACATTGACGTTCTAAATGCACTGGGATGTCAATGTCTAGAATACACATCAAGACATCGTCTCGAACAAATTGGGATGTCTTGTACATCCCAAACCAAGCAGTCTTGAGTTTGGGATGTCCAAGATCTCCAAAACATTTTGGTGTAGAACATCCAAGAAGAATTCAAGTTTGAGATTCAATCATACACCCTTCAAAACATCTTAGTCTCCTAAAAAATAAGTTCATTTTCTTGTTAGAGAGAAAGAGAGAGACAGTTAGTTTGGAGAGTATCAAAATAATAGAAAGAGAGAAAAAAGTGCATAAAATTTCATAAAAAAAAAAAGAAAAAGTTGGATAATTTTAAAAAAAAAAAAAAAACTGAAAGTGATGAGTTTCGTCTCTGTCGACGTTGATTTTTAATCGACGAGAGTTTACGGCCCAATACCTGCAATCAATGTGAAGCAATACAAAAAACAAGAACAAAATAGGAAGTAGAAGGTCAAGAACAAAGAAAACAACACAGGATTTTTGCGTGGTTCAGCCAACAAACCTAAGTCTAACGACTGTCTTTCAAGATTTCTGTAGAGTGACAATATAATATTTCTTGTGTATGGTTACAATAAATTAACCTCTATTTATAGAGAAAGAGGCGTTACAGTTTAAGTAAAGATAAAACAGGAAAAATCATGAATTGATTACACTTCCTAATCATTTGGCGTTGAATTAGGAAACTGCTCCGTATAATTTGAGATCATGTTGACTGAATTCAAATTTGAATTAACTTCAATTGGTGAGAGAATCACGATCAAATCAGGTTGTTACCTTTTCTGGAAGATCTTCTTATCTAACTGATCATCGAGCGAGCTGTACACTATATTGAGCGACCTCCGAGCTTTATCTCGCTAATAGACGAGCTATGGCTCGCTCTGTCATGATGAAAGCTCGCTGGGGCGAGCTGTGGAGTTCGTTGGGCTTGGCATTGATAAACTGGGCCTTGTTTGCTGAGTCTCTTCATTGGGTTGATTTATTAGCTTTTATCAAGCTTTTACAAGCCCATTTACTGATTCCAGAAAATACACATAACATCAGCCCTCCAACTCTCAATTTGTTTTGCGGATTGGGAGTTCGAACTCACTGGTAAAAGCTAACTTCTTATTTGCCGTTTCGCACCTTTTCAAATTCAATCCAATTAGTTTTGACACGTGTCGATCATCGAGACGACAAATGAACTAGTATTGGCACATCTCGTGCAATGTGTATTTAATGCACACGTATTTCAACTAATGGTTGCATGATTACAAACTATTACTCGTGCTGCACCGTTAGATTGAAGGTGGTTACACACTTTCCCGATTGGACGACTAGAGCTCGAGCTCGGCCACTTATATAAACTAGTG
>CM034462.1:16261908-16601289 GCA_019925255.1 Litchi chinensis | reverse complement strand
TTTGACTCTTTGCTTCCCATGCTTTATTGAATTCTAACTTGTAAAATTTTAAGTCGCTCTTAGGACAATAAAACGGATGAGGGAGACCAGGTTCTTTAAAGACCGCGTGATGCGACTGGAGAACGAGCTAGAGAATGCAAAGGAGGAAATAACATCCTTGACTAAGAGAGCTCAAAACATTAGAAGGTTCCAGAAGGGTCACGAGGCGATACTGGCGGAGGCTAACATCACTAGACAAATAGTTGAAAAGGCTCTCATGCGTGTGGAGAACGACTATGAAACTACGAGGTTGCACCTCACTACCTTGCTCCGTAATTGTGAAGATGAATTGGGCAAGATAAAAAAGGAGGAATTAAAGCAATCCGAGCAGCGAGTTGAATGGTGGAAAAGTGAGCTGAGCGAGTGGAAGCTACAGCATAGCGAACTGAGGAGGCAGAGCAACGAGCTGGAATTGCAGAGGAGCAAGTTGAGGTGCTTAGGCAACAAGTAAAGGCTGTATTGCAACGGGCTGAGGTGGCTGAGAAGAGAGCTGAGGCTACTGAGCAGCAAGTAGAGACTACACAGCGAGAAGCTGAAGTTGCTAATCACCGCGCACATAACACTTGTATAGAGTTCATGGTCTTTAGGGAGAGATCCATGCAGGAAGCGAAAATGAGGGTCGCTGAAGCCAGAGATGAGGTAAAGGAGGAAACAGGTATTAACTTCCTCTATCACATTGTGGATGTCCCATCCTGAATTGGATTTTTCTATCTTTGGTGAAGAGGGACTCTGAGTTGTGGAGAGGTTCAAAGCAGAGACTACCTCGTCTCCAGTTGTAACTGATGCAATTCCTTTGGCAATGGAGATGCCTAGCGCGACCTCTCAAGCTGAGCCCGCTGATGTCACAGAACTCTCGAGCTCATCTTCTGGTGAAGATTCCTTTTTAGGGCCAAATTCTCTTGCTCGGGACTAGTAGCTTGTTTTGTCCTTTGCCTTCTTGATAATTGCATTATATTAGTCTCAATTTGTAATGAATTTTTCGAATTTAATAAAATTTCTTTCATTACATCTTCTCTGTGGAATGTGCTCAAATTATTGTGTTTGCTATAACACATTTTATATTTTCATTTTATAAGTTATGAGACTTCTTGCAAGCTAATTATGGTAACATAAACTGGCTCGAAATCTGATATAACAGCTCTAAGTAATTGCTTGTTTCAATAGTTGGTAAGATTTTCTTATATGGGCAGTAGGTCGAAACTTTATCTGCCATATTGAAATGTTGACAAGCTATGTAGGGGGTCGTGATCTCGCTTGCCATAGTTTTATTTTTGTGTGCTATGCAGAGGTATGTGACCGCTCCTGCTTTTTTTTTTGGCTCTTTACGGCGAGCTATGCAGGGGTACGTAATATCGCCTACTTTTTTTACTCTTATTATAGCGAGCTATGTAGGGGTACGTAACATCACCTACTTTTTGGCTCTTATTATGGCGAGCTATACAGAGGTACGTAATCTCGTCTATTTTTTTTTGTTTTTATTATGGCAAGCTATGCAGGGGTACGTAACCTCGTCTGTTTTTTGGCTCTTATTATGGCGAGCTATGTAGGGGTAGGTAACTCACCTGCTTTTTTGGCTCTTATTATGACGAGCTATGCAGGGGTACTTAACCACACTTGCTTTTTTGGCTCTTTATTTTTGGCGAGCTATGCAAGAATAGTTAACCACGCCTGCTTTTTTGGCTCTTTGTTTTTGGTAGGCTATGTAGAGGTACTTAACCACACCTGCTTTTTTGGCTCTTAATTTTTGACGAGCTATGTAGAGGTACTTAACCACGCCTGCTTTTTTGGTTCTTTATTTTTTTTTGGCGAGCTATGCAGGAATATTTAACCACACCTTACTTAACCACGCCTGCTTTTTTAACTCTTTATTTTTGGCGAGCTATGTAGAGGTATTTAACCACGCCTGCTTTGTTGGCTCTTTGTTTTTGGCTAGCTATGCAGGACTACTTAACCGCGCCTGCTTTTTTGGCTCTTTATTTTTGCGAGCTATGTAGGAGTATTTAACCACCCTGCTTTTTTGGCTCTTTATTTTTGGCGTAGCAGCAAACTAATCAGGATGGAGCTCGTTAGCTCAATAACTCATCCATTTTAAACATATAAAATATTAGAGTAATCACTCAATATTATGAGGCAATTGGAGCTTTCATTAATCTTTAAAATGATTGAATTACAAGCTTAATACATGTAATCGAAGAGTTACCGATAGTATGGTCAAGATGCTCAACGTTCCAAGCCTAAGGGACTTTAGCTCCATTCACATTTGTTAGACGATAAGCTCCATTCCTCAAGTTCTCTTTGATAATATAGGGGTCTTCCCAATTGGGTCCCAAAGATCCATCACTAGCTTTGCGAGCTCCAAGTAAAATGAGACGTAGCACTAAATCTCCCACGTTGAAACTACAAACTCGAGCCTTCTTGTTGTAGTACCTCGCAATGCTTTGCTGACAGATGGTTACCTTCAACTGGACTGTTTCCTTTACTTCTTCGAGTAGGTTAAGGTTCGTGGCTAGCAGCTGGTCACTGTCTTTTGGATCGAAGGTCACTCTACGTTGCGAGGTTACTTCGAGCTCTGCTGGGATCATGGCCTCAGACTCATACACCATCGAAAAGGACGTCTCACTTGTGGTGCTACAAGCTGTGGTCCTGTAAGCCTATAACACTTTCTGAAGCTCGTCTACCCACGCTCATTTCTTTGTTTCCAGCTTCATTTTCAAGGTCTGCTTTATAATCTTATTCACAGCTTCAACTTGGTCATTGGCTTGTGGATAGTCTACTGCTAAGAAGCTCTTGACTATCTTCAGGTTATTGCAGAACTTGAGAAACTGGTCGCTATTGAACTAGGTCTCATTATTTGTCATGATCTGCTAAGAAACCTCAAACCTACAAATAATATTATTCCACACGAACTTTTCAATCTTTGTCATGGAAATTTATGTCAACTCCTTTGCTTCTGCCCACTTGGTGAAATAATCAACTACGACCACGACATGCTTGCATCTCCCATGAACTATTGGTAGAGGCCCAATCAGATCCATCCCCCAGATCTCAAAAGGTCATAGGCTCACTATTTGCTAGAGATAGGCTAGTGGAGCTCGTGGAACCTGAGCAAAACTTTGGCACTTATCACATCTTTTGACCAGGTTGATGGCGTTTTGCTTCATAGTGGGCCGTAAAAACTCTATCGGAGTGCCTTGTGAGCCAGAGATAGTACTCCAGCATGATTCCCACAATGACCCTCATGTATTTCTCTCATCACAATCTCGCAATCCTGGCCATTAATGCATCTCAAAAGTGGAGCTGAAAACCCCTTCTTGTACTATACGTCATCGTAAATGCAATATTTGGTTGTTTTAGCTCGCAAGCGTCTTGCCTCCAATTTGTCACTTGGCAGTTTTCCATCCTGCAAGTAATTCATAATTAGGCTAATCCAAGAGTTGGGCTGTACAACTATAGCTATCACTGAATTTTTCTCTTCTGTACTTGGAGCCGGTAGAAACTCCACTGGGATTGTTCTCAGAAAATCTGTATCTTAAGTAGTCGCTAGGATAGCTAGTGCGTCTGCATGCGAATTCTGAGCTCCGAATTTGTTTCACCTCGTTAGCATTTCATGGACTTTCTGGAGATACATGCCATCTTCAGTCCTCTGGTCTGATACTCCCCCAGTATATGGCAAACCACCAGCTAAGAATCGCTGAAAACCCTTAACCGCTCAGCTCACATCCCCTTGGCCAAGCGAAGTCCTGCGAGCAATGCTTCATACTCAACTTCATTATTTGTAGTCTAGAAACCAAACCTCAAAGCACAAAGGATTTTATGGCCTTCAGGACTAATCAATAAGATTTCAGCTCCGGTCTTCTACTCACTAGATGACCCATCAACATACAATTTCTAGGTTGGACTTTCAGAAGACTCAACCCCTTCATCTACACGCCTAGTAAACTTTGCAATAAAGTCTGCTAAAGTTTAGGCCTTGATAGTCGTCCTTGGCTTGAACTGAATATCGAACTGTACGAGCTTTACTGCCCATTTGAGCAAGCGACCCAAGGTATCTACCTTCTGGAGAACCTATTTGAGTGGGTACTGGTTGAGAACTTATATTATGTGGGCTTAAAAATAAGGTCGCAGCTTCCTCGATGCGATTACCAAGCAATAAGCGAGCTTCTCCATCTGCGAGTACCTGGTTTTAGCGTCCTGTAGCCTTTTACTTACATAATACATTGGAAGCTGCGTCTTTTCTTCCTCTCTCACCAATGCTGCACTTAGGGCCTGCTGAGACACTCTCAAGTATAAAATGAGCTTTTCTCCTTCTTTGGGCTTGGAAAGGAGTGGAGCTCGTCCCATATACTCCTTCAATTGTTGGAAAGCTAACTCGCATTATTCAGTCCATTCGAAGCTCTTTGCCATTTTCAAAATATCAAAGAACGAAATACATTTATCTGTAGCCTTCGAGGTGAACTTGCTTAGTGCTGCAACCTGGCCATTAAGGTTTTGCACGTCTTTAATCCGAGTAGGAGATCTTATATCAATCAATGTTTTGATCTTTTTTGGATTACCTCGATGCCTCTACTATTCATCATGAAGCCGAGAAATTTCCTAGAATCTATCCCGAATGCACACTTGTGTGGGTTCAGCTTCATCTGGTAGCTCATTAGAATCCAAAACATTTCCTCCAGGTTGCATACATAATCCCACATCTACTTGAATTTTACTAACATGTCATCGACATAGACCTTCATGGTCCTCCCAATCAACTCTTCAAACATCATGTTCACCAAGCGTTGATAGGTCGCTCCTGCATTCTTCAGCCCGAAGGGTATCACCTTGTAACAATAGAGGTCGCGATCTGTTATAAACGAGGTGTGCTCTTCATCCTCGGGACTCATTGGAATTTGATTGTAACCTAAGTTTGCATCCATGAAGCTCAGGAGTTGATGTCTAGTTATTGCATCCATAAGTTGGTCTATTCTCGGCAGGGGGAAGCTGTCTTTTGGGCATGCCTTGTTTAAATCAGTGAAGTCGATGCAAGTTCTCCACTTTCCATTTTTTTTTTTTACCAGCATAGGGTTGGCGACCCAAGTTGGGTAGTAAGCTTCTCGGATAAATTTGTTTGCTAGCAACTTATCTACCTCTTCTTTCAACGCAAAGTAGCGTTCCCCCATCATTGGTCTCCTCTTCTGACGAACTGGCTTGTGGTGGGGATCAATATTCAATCTATGCGATATGACCTTAGGGTCTATCCCCATCATATCTTTGTAATTCCATGCAAATACGTCCAAGTTCGCCTTAAGAAAGTCAGCGAGCTGGGCTCTCATTTCTGGAGCTAAACCTCTTCTCAACTTTAGGCTAAGGTCTATCTCGTTGACTTGAACATCTTCCAATTCTTCAATTGGTCCAATAGCTCGTTCTGCATCCACTTCACGAGGGTCAAGGTCATGACTAACCCTCTTTTCAGTCACAGGTCGTGGTTCGCTCCCCGAAACCACGTTCACTTTCTTTCCTCTCACCCCATCTTCGTATCATCATAGCTTAGCTAATTGCTGCTCTCCCCGAACACATCTAACGCCAGTAGGGGTTGGAAACTTAACTGTGAGGGTCTTAGTTAAAGTGATCACATCTAGGTCATTCATAGCGGGTCTTCCCAGGACCACATTGTAAGCTGATGGGCAGTCAATGATAAAAAAATCTACCAACACAATAGCTTAACGGCCTGTTTCACCGAGTGTAAGTGGTAGCTTAATCTGATCCACTGGTACAATAGCATCTCCAGTAAAGCCATACAGAGGCTCTGGGGAAGGTCTCAATTGTTCTGCTCTTAGCCCCATCTGATCAAAACAACTTTTGTACATGACATTAACCGAGCTCTCAGTGTTAATGATGATACGTCACACCTCCATGTTGCTGATCTTAGCTCGGATGACCAGTGAATCATTGTAAGGCCAAACCACGCCTCTAGCATCTTCCTGTGTGAACACAATTTCGTTTGAGGCCGTTCTTGCCTTCTTTGCAGGTCCCTCCAATCCACTGACCTACAAGGTATGATTTGCTTCTCGAACATACCTCTCGTGCAACCTATTTGAAGCACTTGCGATATAAGGGCCACCATAAATAGCAAAAATAGTCCTTATCGCAGGCTCATGCTCTAACTCAGGAGCTCGCTGGGGCTACTACTGTGTTAGCTGTTGCTGCTGCTGAGGTCGTTGTTGCGAAGGTCGCGAATCTGCAGGTCTCACCATATAATCTCTCAAGCTACCTTTCCTGATCAGTTTTTCAATGATGTCCTTCAACGCCCAATAATCTAAAGTATTATGCCTAACCTTATTATGTGAAACAAAAAACTTACTCTTGTTTTTGTGCTGAATAGGGGCTCTCAAACAAATGGACTTTTCGAAGTCTTCCTTGTTTCTTTTTGCTGTAAAGATCCTATCCTATGAATCTGACAGGATGTTATAATTATCATAACAATCTTGACGCTGAGGTCACTCACTCCTGGACTCTCTCCTTGTCTTCTTGGCAATTTCGTTACTTAAGACACTACCTCTACCTTTACTTTCATTCCTGCCATTATTTCTTTTTTTTGGTCTGGCTGGAACTGCCCGCTTCACTTTTCTAATTAGACTTCTTCTGACCGAAGGTTTCTTCCCATCTAATCTCCTTCGTAACTCACTTGTAAAATTCTCTCAGGTCCTTCACCGAAGACTTATAAATACTTTTATATAACTTTCCATCCTTACAAAGCCCTACTAAGATTACAGTCAATATACTCTCGTCTGAAGGGCTTTCCACATTTGCGACCTCGCGTCTGAATCTAATGATGTAATCTTTCAATGGTTCACCCTGATGCTAGAAGATGGTGGCAAAGTGGTAGGATGGTGCGAGCTGCCTTCTCAAAGTCCTGTATAGGCTAATGAACTTCTGTTAGCATTATTCCCAACTTTCTATACTACGAGCTGGGAGATTCTTAAACCAAGTCCACGGAATGTCCCTTAGAGTAGCTGGAAAGATGCAACACTTCATCATTGGGTTGTCCATCTGTAAATCCATCTGGACATTAAAAGCGTCTAGGTGATTATGGGGGTCACTATCCCCGTTGTACTGCTGAATGTTTGGTACCTTGAATCTTGGAAGGAGAGGCTGCATTTCAATCTCTCTAGTAAACGGAGTCCTCTCTTCGTAATGCTCATGCTGGTCTGGGGCACCAAGTCGTGCTTTAATCTGCTGGACCCTCTGAAGAAGTTCCTCCATCTATGGGTCCCAGGGCTCGTGTCTCCTTCTATGATCACGACCTGGAGAGTGGCATTTTGATTCAAATCTTTGGCTTCCTCCGAACGAGCCGCTAGCCCAGTGCAACCTTGCATGTTGCTCATCCACCTCGTCCTCACGTCGAGATACAACTCAGACTCTATTGTGGCCAACTTCCACCCGTTTGCTTCCATCCTGATTTACCCTTACCACTAGACTTATAGGGTGCACTTATCTCTTTCCTCTCGAATGGGGCAACTTTCAGCTCTGGAGCGCAAATTGGAGGAGCGAACTGAGCCAATAGGTCGCTGCACCTCTCTAATTGGCCTTTCTAGCGCCGGTACTCCATGCTACAGATATGCTTGCCTCGGGGCCTTAGTCTCAATCTTGGGGGTGTTCTGCGCTTGAGCCTATACCAATATATTGATAGTATCTATAAGTTGTCGAATTGTAAGCTCCAACGCTTCCTGCCTTTGGTGCCACACTTGCAGGCCCTCGTTTGTTAGGGCAATTGGAACTAGCTGACGAGGGGGTAAGAGTGGTATGCCTGCTGCAGCGCCTCCTACTTAGCCATGAGACGTGCATATTGCATGCATGGGTGCATCTTCCATAGGTTGCATGTTCTGCTGTGCCTGACTCATTTGGTTCTCAACTTGATCAGCCTCTTCAAAATACCTGGTTGTTCTTGTTCTCGCCATGTCTATTAGAAGTCAAAGAATTGAAACAAGATAGATTGCAGTCTGGGCCCTCCTTCTAGCACTAAAATGTCGACGTTGATTTTTGATTGACGAGAGTTCACAGCCCAATACCTGCAATCAATGTAAAGCAACACAAAAAACAAGAACAAAATAGGAAGCAGAAGGTCAAGAACAAAGAGAACAACATAGGATTTTTACGTGGTTCAGCCAATAAAGCCTACGTCTATAACTGTCTCTCAAGATTTCTGCAGAGTGACAGTATAATATTTCTTGTGTGTATGCGTTATAATAAAATTAGCTTCTATTTATAGACAAAAAGGCGTTACAGTTTAGGTAAAGATAAAACAGGAAAATAATCATGAATTGATTATACTTTCTAATCAGTTGGTGTTGAATAAGGAAAATGCTCCGTATAATTCGAGATCACGTTGACTGAGTTCAAATTTGAACTAACTTCCAATTCTGATGAGAAAATCACGATCAAATCAGGTTGTTGCCTTTTCTGAAAGATTTTCTTGTCTAATTGATCGTCGAGCGAGCTGTAC
The DNA here is from genome assembly GCA_019925255.1 of Litchi chinensis. Lineage (NCBI taxonomy): Eukaryota > Viridiplantae > Streptophyta > Magnoliopsida > Sapindales > Sapindaceae > Litchi > Litchi chinensis. The sequence continues at coordinate 16,592,768 of CM034462.1, read as the reverse complement.
ACTGCATTGAACGATTTCTGAGCTTTATCTCACTAATAGACGAGTTGTGGCTTGCTCTGTCATGATGCAAGCTCGCTGGGGCGAGTTGTGGAGTTCACTGAGCTTAGCATTGATAAACTGGGCCATGTTTGCTGGGCCTCTTCATTAGATTAATTTATTGGGCTTTATCAGGCTTTTATCAGCCCATTTACTGATTCCAGAAAATACACATAACAATCTCATTTATTGATTGTAAAATGAGGAGTTCCATCTTTTAGGTGTTATACAAACTGAAAGTGTTGATTAAGTAACGATGTCAAATGTTATGGGTAATTTGGTGCTTAAAGCTTCCATTTTCCCTTCTCTTAAGAATATGTGGAAATTGTTTGTATGTTTAAATTGTCTTTTAGTTACATATAAGGGTTTCTAGATTTAGGTTAATGCATTATGGTGAGTTATGGTGTAGGCCATAGGGTTACTAGGGTATCCACATAGTCAACCTTGGTATGTGACTATATTTGTGTATGTGCTTGTGTAATTAGTTTTGTGTGAGGGTTTCTTTTAGGTTTTATAGTTTTTTTTTTTTTTTAATATGAGTTGTTATGTAGTCGTTTCATTTTTATGTAGTGAGATTTGTGTTTTTATATTCTATATTGTTATAACTGAAGTATGTAATACTTAATTTTGTTGTGTGTATTTTGTTTTGATACAGTATTGTGTTTGGTTCATGTGTGAACATTGCTTGTGACTTGACATGATTGGTTTATTTGTTTTAGATATTATGTTGCCATTTTGCATATTCATAAAGCAAGTGATGTTATTGACCTACTAGTCATTCCGTCTAGGGGTTATAGAGTCGTAAACATCAACTATATATGCACAAAAAAAATAAAAACAAAAAATAAATAAAATAAAATAAAACAAAACCAAACAAAAGGAATGGTGTATCAAGAATCAGGAAAAATAAAAAACAATGTCTTCTCATGCCTTAGAGAACTCTCTAGAGAGAGAGAGGGGGAAAGACATTATAAAAGAGTGTGTATTATAGGTAACTCTTTGATTTTCGTCTAATTTTTTTTTTCCTCTTTTCATCTCTTTCTTCTTGGTTTCGGGTTTTTAAGGGATGGATCTAGATAACATCTGGATCCATTCCTTAAAAGCAAGTTTTGTTTTGTAGGATTTGGGTTTTGATGCGCTTCTTTTTGTATGATTTTCAACAATCGTTTTAGTTGTTTTCCAAATCCAGATCGAAGGCTACCACTCCATATTCTTGGATGAAGATCAGCAGTAATCTCAAGCTTCCTTGCAGTCAGATGTAACGGTGAACCTGGATTTTTTTTAGTAGTTTCTAATGCCATTTTTTGTAAAAGAGGCTAGTTTATATTAAATCCTCTTGTATTGCTGATGATTTTACCTTGTGTTTTAATGTTTATATGGGTTAATTAGTGTTGTTAAGGTTTGATATGGGTCGGCTAAATTTAGTGATGTCAAGCCATTTCCATGTTTGGGAATTGTCTAGCTTTCCATCTGGGTACCTTAGTTCTCTCCTTTATTGAGGGTTTGGTTTTGATGTATATGGTTGTTCTTTGTATTCCCAAATTTGGTTTGGTGTTTGATATTTATATTCTCAATATGCCTAAATTTGAGTGATTGTTAATGAATATCCAGTTTATTTGAAAAAAAAAAAAAGAATTGGGAAAAATGAGCACTATCCATAACTTTTTAATGAAATGAAATACACCATAGTCTATTGTCATATGAAGAGTCGAATTTTCTTTTTGAGGAGTACAATCATTAAAACATCCCAACATTCTAGTTCAAGGTAACCTTGTTGTCATAGTTGTTGAGTTCCCCAAACCACAAGTACCAATGTCATTGTGGAAGCAGTATAGCAATGCTATAACTAGTGCCGATCCTGACATTTTAAAGATATAATGTAAAAAGCTAAAATGGACCCCTTTATTTATTTATAGATATATATATGTATATATTTATTTCATCACATTTTTTGTGTGTACATAATCATTTCATTAAAAAAAATGAAAAAAAATTAGATCATAAGACAAATATATTCATACAAGAATTGAATTGGAATGATAAAAGTAAATCGCGTAACCAGTTACGAGTGTCCAAAGCTTTCTCACCAACCTAGGTTCCAACCTGGTGGTGGCCACCATTATGTTTTTTCTAAAAAGTAGAAAAAAAAAATGAAATCGGTAAAAATGGCGCGGGTCTCAAGTGTCAAACAAATGATATAAGACCCTTTGCCTCAAACGTTGTTCTAAATTTTTGAATGTTATGTAAGACATTAAATATATATTGATTTTACAAACTAATTATAGAAAAAAAATTTGGAAAATTTGCATAATTTAAAGGCCCGGCACGATCGCCTCTCCGTCAAATACTCAAAGCTGACCCTAGCTACAACTATTGAAGTCCTTTATCCATAGCAGTGCTTGCAACAACACCTACAACCAACTCAAAAGCAATTTAATGTTATCATTAAATAATTTCTTACCTAACTTAATTCACAATTAGTAATGCTACATATATCATCTTTATATCCTAACTTGATTCAAACACCAGATGTATCAACTAACAAATAGATAATACTCTTAAATGATTATTTATTTCACCTGACCAATATTTTATTTATCAAATACAATGTCATGAATCAAGATCAAGCTAAAAATAAAAATAAATACTAATATTTAAAACTGCCAAAAACAATAATAATAAAATGAAACCAAACCCAAGCCCATTTTTAATGCGGTCCAATCCATATTCCACATTTAACATACTTGCCCATCCAACCCCCCTACAAAACCTTACCCAACTTGCCCAAACCAAACCAAACCAACCTAACCATTTCACACCCGCACCCGAACTTGAATTACATCAAAATCCTTCTTTTTCTCTTTTTCCCTTACTTATTTTCATCAAAATCAAGTTTCCATTTTGGGGCCAATCAATGTACTATAAAATAAACAATTTCTCACCCAAAAATTGAAACAAATATACAATGAATAAATAAACAAGCATATACACTTGGATTGATCCCACCCAAACTAAACCAAACCCAAAAAGTGGGTCTAGTCATATTCTGCACTTATTCGGATCTAACCCGCCTTCTTCCAAACACAACATTCTCGGATCCGATTTCCCTCCTTCTCTTCCCCCCGACACGGCCGCAGACCTTTCCGGATCCTCCGATCGGACTCTCGGCGGTGACCTCCTCTCGCTACTATCTCAGTAAGACTAACCCTAAACTGCGTCCTTTTTGGTTTTGTTTGAATTCTGTTGAATTTTTGTTTGATTACTGTAATTGAGCTTGTTTAATTGTTGGGCTTTGCTTGAATTTGATAATTGCTCATGTAATTGAGGTGGATTTTGTTTCATGGAACTATTTTGTGTTTATGTGATTTTGATATACATATATATGTAGAGAGAGAGAGAGAAAGAGAGAAAGAGAGCATATTAGGGTTCAACTGAGTTGAAATTATGGACTGTGATATTGATTCTTTATGGGAATTATGAAGTTGATGTGGGTATTATTAGCCTACTTTGGCTGTTATTTTGTTGGGTTATTTTGATCGAAAGGCGTTGTGTTTGTTTATAATTATGTTAGGTATATGCACATTTGGATTGGTTTAAGTTCAATGTATTGTGATGTTCATGTTGAATTTTGCATCGATATTTTTTCTGTTGACAATCCAAACTTGTTTCTGGTTAAGTTTAGATTTTTATGATGGCTCCTTTTGGTTTGTTGGCTTGATGATCATATCAATCAAGTATAGGGATGCTCTTTGGCTGCAGTTTTAATTTATAAGTTTAATATACAAGGAAGATCAAATTGGTATCAGTATTGTATTGAGTAAGATCTTTTTTCTTCTTTTTTTTTTTTCAATTGTTATATTTAAAATTGCAATATGATTTCTTTACATATGGATCCTTTTTCTTCTGAGATTTTAGTTTCTTTTGAGATTTTTATTACTCTTTCAAGTTCTGAGTTGATGGTTATGATATGGGGTTTCTTTTGAAAAAAGTAAATATTTTGCAGTACAATTAGTTTCTTGTTTTGTGCAGTCTTTACATTGGAATTTATTTGAATTGTTTGCTTAATGTGCTTTTGCAGTTAATCAGAATTCGGTTTAATTTACCTGTTGTCTTTATTTAAATTTCTTTTCTTTCCTTCTCAATTGTAGTCATACATTGAGTCTTAAGTACTTAAGTTGATATAAGTCCATGCTTTGGGTTTAAATTGTAGGCTTTTCAGCTCGTCATTTGAGCAAATGATTGGTTAGTTGAGATTGAGAGTGATTGGCTCATTTTATATTAACACAACCTAGAACTGAAAACAGCAATCATTTAGAGCCATGAGCCAAACTTCTGGGTAGTCAAAATATTGATTGAGAAATGTGGCCTGTCAATATTAGGGAACAGGTAGTGACTGCATTGGCAAATCTTTGGTATATTCTGAATGTTACTGTTTGGTAGAGCAAATTAGATCATTGAGTTCTGTAGTTTTTTTTCCCCCTCCATAGTTGGCCTTTTACTTAACTTATTTTATAGTGTTCCCCACAAATTAGAATCTTTTGGATGGTCTAGATTGAAGGTAACAGATCTTGAACTCTTTGTGGAGAAGGTTTTCTGTCTTTATGGGAAAGGGTCATGTTTTGGGTCTATCTTTTAAGTTTTGGCATCTCTGAGTTCAGTCGAGATTAGTAATTTTTCTGTTTGTTTTATCTTATTTTTATTTTTCTGTTGAATAAGAAAAGAAAAATTTATTGTTTAATATTAGAAAGCAGTGGTGAAATGCGATGAGTGTTCAGCTCTTGCCATTTCTAATTTATTTATTTTTTTCTGTATTTTGTTCTCTTGTACTACATTTTGTTTATAAAGGGATTCTCATTTTGGATCTAGTTTCACTTTTATGTTTGGAGAACTGTTTTCTAAGCTACTAGAGTGGACTTCTTTTGAGCCAGAATGGCATTAGCTTTTTGTTGTTTTGTTTTTGTGGACTGCTTCTTCGTTCTCTCTGTATCCCTTTTTTTCTCTCTTAGTACCCTTTTTTTTTGGCAAAAATAATAAATAAAAAACATCAAGTGTGCTGGAATAAGGGATAGTGGATTCACGTTAGGAATGTATAAATCTAGTTAGATATATAAACTTTTTGACACATAACCATAAGAATTGTGTTTTTGTTGAGAGACCAATGTATTATTACCCAGTCCTTTTGGGTTTTGAACTAAATCGTTAAACCACCAATACTATTTTAATTTTTTTTTTTTGTCTAGTAGACTGATTTCTTAGTTCAAGATATTTTAATGAGAAATTTTTTACTTAACTAGGCTTAACATGCTGAAGCATTCATTTGGTTCTAGTGCAGTAGGTTTTTCCTGTCAGCATTAGAAACCAACCTTTGCTTTTACCTGTCATTCATACATATGGTCAGGTCCCAGGATTAATGACTCACCCAGTAACCTTGCTTTACTTGAGGACGCATTTAAAAGTTTTTGTAATGAGTTCTAGATTTGTGGTTGGAGGTTTGTCATTTATTTAAAAACCTTCGAATTATGTAAAAATAGTAGAGGTGTGTGAAGTGGGTTTTATTAAAATTGAGAGTCTTATAAACGAATTCAGTGGAAAGACAGAAACTGCCCAAAAATGAAGCTTATAGGAGTCACCAAAATAAGAAGCCGTTGGTTGCAGATTAGACCAGGGTCGAATTGATTAAGGTTGTGGACAACCAAAACATTATCCTAATGATGGCAATTCAATTGCATTGAGTAAAAGACAATAGTTTTATGTGTGGTGCTTCTAAAAAGACTCATGGAATTGGAATTCAAGTCAAACTTGTGATTAGGTACCAGAATCAACGAAAACCTGTACTTTAAGAGGTGAGCCGTAGGAAGACATGTATGTTATTGATAACAGGAATTAGGCTTCAATAACAAAATTGTCTGACATAATCAGTTTTCCATGGTGTTCTTCTCTAGTGGATCTTGAAAATTGAAAATATTTACTTAATTAATAACAAACACACATTCCCAGAGTTAGCTTTAAAATTAGTAAATTTCAAACTCACCCTGTATACATGTGGGAGCAGTGACAGCAGGTACATCTCCTTGAAATGTCATCTATTGGTCTATCAAGTGTATTGGTTCAAGCCATATTAGGTAGTACTTGTGAAATATTGAAACCGGTTACCTAATCATTCTTTAAATTCAGATTTATTGGCAATATTCAATGATTTCTAATCTTCATGTACTCACTGATACTTTTGATCCTGAAATTCTATTATAAATTTGTGCAGTTATGGTATTCAGTCCCTTTTTTTGCCCTAAAAGTTGACTTATTATAACTATTTAAATTTCAGATTTTAATTATTTAATTGCTATTCGAAGGAAATTATTTAATTAGTCTATTAATTTGTTGATTAAGAATTATGATCTAAGATTTGATTACAAAATATTTATTTATAGTATGAAATAAAACAAATGGATTTATTGAGAACCATATTTATATTCCAAAGTAGATTATACAATTTACATACGAAAATAATTTGAAATTTAGAAATGAATGAAATGAGATTTTTTTAGAACATTGGGATTGTACCCTCCCCTCTAACGATCAAACAGGCTACACATGTGTAAGTCCTCAAGTCGTCTAGGCCGTATATGGAGATGTCGAAAAAGTCATTGAGATATAAGGAAAGTCATTGAATTATCGTGAGAGTCAATGAGTCACTCAATACGTGTATGATAGATATTATGCTTTCTTTGCATGTGCGACGATATTTTCCATTATGTATGACCAGAATTTCTTCTTTCTACGTGTGCAACGATGTTTTCGGTCACTTATAATCAGATTTCTCGGGATATTAATTGGTGTAAATTTTCAAATTATAGATGTTATATATTGAGTTTAATAAGTAGAAAAAAGAGATTTACAAAATACTAGATTTATAGAAAGAAATATAAGAAAAGTTTTACAGATTATATATTTTCAAAACTATTAGATGATTATATAAAAGTTTATAGTTTTATTAGGATATGATATTTGAATCCAATTTATTTTCAAATATGATTACATATGAATGATTGAGATTTATTTATTTATTATTAGAAATATATTATGTTTTATCTAAAAATATTTTTTAAAAATTACATTTATTCGTTAGGTATTAGCGATTACTCTTTCACAAAACTCATTTCTTCTATGGAAATACCGCAAAAACCTCTCTTAGCTGATAAGCTATAGGGGTTTATTTATTTCATATATTAATAAAGAAAAATTAACGATTTTTTATTTTTGAAATATAGAGGGATTTTGGTTATTTACTCGAATTACAGAAAAAAAAAGTTTATTTCTAATAATAATAAACAATTATAATATAATTAAAAAAATTAATAGGAGTGAACTAATCAGGGAGCAGCTTAATCAAAAAAGATGTCAGGGGAACAGCTTTTTCAAATAAGTAATAATTGTTTTTTAATATGAAAAAGTCTGGAGGAGCAGTTTTTACACTACACGCAAAACAAAATTGTCAGTCACATGGAGAAGGAGAACCAGCACACACGCAGCTGGGTAAAGTTTCTCACTTTCCAATATTTTAACAAATCTTATAGCACGAGGCATTTGACCTGATCTTGTGATGGGTCCGCCCATGGTACGATGATTTGCCCTTGATGCAATAAAAATGGGTTCACTCCACACACAGCTTTTAAGAACCAGAAACATCATCAGTTCTACCTCAAAAAAGTCAACAAAAAAAAAAGGGTGTATATCTCACGCATGACTCTTGGACCACAATAGCTTGCCAATACGCTCTTGTCCAAACCACACCACTTCAAATTCAATTAATAGAGTAGAAATGTTATATTATGTGGATAACTATAAAAAATATATGTGGGAGTGCATATGTAACTAGTGATTTCAATTAACATTCCCCGTAAGATCAACCATCTATTAATATATATATTTTATATAAAACCCTACGAACCCATCCTAACACCTTTAAAATAAGAGAGAATTGTTTCTTTGATTGAAGTGATCGACGGCATATGTAAATTAAGTTTCATTATAGTGCATAAAAATGTTTCAGCTTAATTATGTAATTGATACTGGTCATAAGTTTTTCCAATCAACAAATAGAAACTCTTTTGATCTTATAAGTATGTATAGTCTCTTAAATGTAGACCGTTTTTGAGATAAATGAGCAGGTCGTCAACCTAAATCAAGATGAACTGTATCACCCACTTGCACTCATCATTAAAAAACTCATCCAAGTCATAAGTTGATCGTAAAAAGCTAATAAACTTATCCGAATACGTAGATGCCTTGAATCCACTTCTTGTTGGTAGTTGAAGTTAACTAGATTAGCACATAATTAATATATTGTTTGTATGAATCACAACATCATTCATGAATATATACACACACACTTGTTACCATTTCTAAATGACTGAATTTGGTAAAAAAAAAAAAAATTGCTTCCATATTGGGTAATTCGTTTTGGAGTAAATTCCTTATTTGGCTTCCATGGAAGAGAGCCATTGTGGTTTCTGTTGATGTTCTTACGAATATGACAAAAGATTTAATAACCAACAATTGTCAAACAAATAAGAACAGCATAAATTATGTTGGGCAGAAAACTCTTGGAGTTCATCAAACTACTGAACTCTTGAAACACTTTCAAATACAATTTTCAGATAAGTAATTGCCAACTACTTTTACTATTAAATAAAAATCAATCAAGGAGACACCGGACAATAGTAAAAATAAAAATAAAAATAAAAAATGAGTGTTATCGTACACCAAGAGCGATAAACAGTATTTTTTTAAGGGTGGGGATAGGTTTAAAAATCAATAGAGATCGAGGATTGACACTTTAATACGGTTCGTAAAACAGCTTTCAAATGGGAGGAAAGACAACCAAAACATTTTAAATGATGAGAGAGAAGCTAGTTTTATTCATGTAAAAGTCAAACATGGGCCCTAGAATCACCAAAGTCAATGGCATACCAACTACGCCAATGACCGGTTTGCTTTATTGATATATGTTTTAACTGAGAAAAGAATGTGCCACCAACTTTTGTAGTAGCAGTTGAGAAAAATTATATATCATGAATTAATAAATAATTTCGTTAAAAAAATTGCAAGTGGACATTAAAATATGAAAGTTCGTTTAACAAACTTAATTAGTGTTGTATGCAAAATACATATAAATTCATGAGGGGAATCATTCCACAATAATATTATATGGAATTGTTAAATGTTGAAAACAACGCAATAGGGAACAGTACTCTAACATCTTGTGATTCTGTCTGTTAAAAATCGATTAAAACAATTAGTGCGTACTCGTAAATAAGTATGCAAATCCATTTAAACAATTGCTAATTGCATATCTTGCCCTCCATAGTATTGAGTGGTGTTCGAACATCACTTTGTTCATAAACAAACAATTGTTGAGACAACTTTTTCAATTAATTTCATGAAATTTTCCTGTAATAAAGAAAAATTTCATAAAATTTTTATAAAGAAATCAATGAACTTCATGAAATTTTTCTGTAACAATCTAGACATCCAAATTTCAAATGCTCAACTCAAATGTAGTTTCAATGTTATGCCAATACAGAATGCTAACAATCACCATTAAGAAACAACATCTTGTCTCACTCTTTGTTCCCATAGTTTCATAATAGATACTCCTTGTTGTACTTCTACCACAATTGTCAGTGCGAGCTCACAGCAGAGCCTGATAATACAATAAGAAGAGGAGAGATATCAATTAGACCTCGAACTGCATCAACTGTGGTTTAAAATCTGTTGTCTGACACTATAACTCCAACATGTATCTTCATGTGTCGGGCCTAGTGATGGAAAGGGGACATGAAGCCAGGCATGGAAAAAATCTGCTTGACAACAATATGGAAAAAACTTTGCCGTAGCGAGATGCATGTTACTGGGGATTGATAGTGCATCCTGCAGCACCCAAGATCTTGTATCATTGAGCATCATGAGTTTGGATCCTCTCAACAAGGTTCAAATAATAAATCGAGGACATCTAAAATTAAAGCTGTTGCCGCAGCTGCTCCACTGTCCACTCAAAATTCTGCTCCTGCTGCTTTACTAGCTCGAAATGCATCTTCTAACGCTGTTACGGGTGACCGTTCCAACATTGCATGGGATGGGAAGAATGGACCAAGGTGTGTTTTTCTCATTCATTCTGCTCACCCTAGCATAAATGATGTGTACGATACGTTAATACTTGCTGGCAAAACAAGATTGTGTATGTGATACTTTCATGGAATGAAAACAAAAAGGGTGCACATATATGCTGTTGACATTTAATTAAGTACCATTAATTGTTATGAAGTTTAATGGAAGGCGAAGTTGAAACTGTTGCACATATTTTGTATGCATTACAAATATTCATGTTGCATTGGTTTTAAATGCTACGTTATTTCTAGATGCTACATAACTCTCAAGAATGGTCACTTAAATTATTGCATTCTTTGTATTAACTATATTATTTGATGATATTGTTTTATTAATCAGGTATAATGCAACTGTATTATTTGAAGCTATTTCAACAATAATGGATTCAAATGGATCCGACTTGTTGACAGAAAAAACATGCCAATATATACCACATGAACTGCTAATACTACCAACTAGTTAGCTATAGAAGTTTAGTCCCCTATCTAAGCTTCAAAATCAACTATGAGAGCCATTGATTTTAGTCACATTTGTCAGGAGAAGTAGATATCAGGGAATATATATTACTTCTAAAACCAAGTTTCACAAGCTCCATTGTTCAGCAACGTTGGCAGAGCAACGACAGCCGTTATTTCTGCGAAATAGTTAAGTAGTCTCCAAAATAATATGGCTAACTATAACGTTTAACAAAAGCAATCTCAAAGAAAGAATGTGTCAATATTCAGTATATAACTCTCCTAGAAACCTGTTTCAGTTTCTGTTACTTGTACCCAAGAATTGTTGAAAAGAGATAGAGAATTTGATACACTGCTATGGCAACTTAAATCAGTAAATTCTAATTTAAGATTTCGTTTTTTGTCCCAACATAATTGGAACCTCAAAACAAACAGTTCTTGTCTAATTTAATTGTTATATAGGTAGAGCGAGCTACAATGTAAATCAGGGTAGAAGTTCTAAGAAAAAATTGTTGAAAGAGTTAGAAACTACCTGAGTCAAGCTCAGAGCGCTCCACTGCCTGCACATCAATGTGGAGCTTAGTTCTCTTTAACTGGAGGTTTAATCAGTCACTGAAATTAAATCACACAAACAAAAGCAAGAACAATCAACCTCGTCAATAACATACAATGGAAAACTCATTTTTATTTCACACAAGTGAAAACATGCAAATGATCAAATTATTTTGTTTTTAATACTAGTTATATTCTCATGGCAGTTGAGGAATGCCACCATATATCCAAAGCATTAATTCATTTTTCATTCTACACAAAACTAAAGGAGCTTTTTGTTCCATTTTTATTTAATAAACAGTCTCACCTCTGCTGGTTCATCTGTGATCAATGATAAAACCAAAATATCATAATGAGTCACTAAAATTATGAGGTTTCTAGGTGTCATTTCAAACCATACAATACATACCTCAGTTCTCAGCTTGAACGGTTTTTGAGATGTGATTCTACATTGTTTCTTTTTCCATATTCTACCTCTCATTGTCCCAGTTGATTCAGAAGTCTAAAATTCAAACAAAAAATTACGACTCAAAGAGAAAAAGCACAATGCAAAAAGACCTCAAGTGAGACAGAGCTTACATTTCGCCTGCCCCCGTTACATTTCTCAGGCAATGGCACTTTTTTCTTTTTACACTCATTCTGATCATCATCAGATTCCTTTGATGATTTGAGTATGGAAAGCAGCTTTGCAAAAGCCTTAATCCAATGCAACACTTTACCACAATCAGGCACTCTTTTTCTTGCCTCTTCAAGCAACTTGTCCATAGAACTATCCTTGTATTGATTCTCCAATCCCCACTCATCTTCACTTTCAAAACCCTTGAGGACTGGAGAATTCAGAAGGGAGGTCACTGAGAGATTGCAAAGAGATAGCAGCACAGAAGAACAACTTATTGGATTTGAGAGAGAATTCGGAAGGGAGGTCCAACAAGGTCAGATATCAAAGATTACCAACAACTTTTTTGAACGAAACTCATGTTTATCGAAGGGAGAAAGATCAAGAGGCAATACTTGATTTGTTGTTGAAGGATGAAGGTAATGAAGATGGAATCTCCGTTATTCCTGTCATAACTCCCCAACAACTTGGATCCATCATGCTTTTAAAATATCTTCACCAAGATACAGAGAAATTGGCATAGCTTCTGGTTTTCTTTCTTGTGGTAATTCTTTCATTGGCTTGGCTTGGTTTTTCAAAATGGTTTTTGTAACTCTGCACATGTCCAGCTGTTCAAACATTGTATAGAATGTATTTGAGAAGAAAAATTTTGAAAATACTAAAGGGAAAAGGATTAGTATGATGCAAATATACCTCCTGCATGTGAGTCCTAAAATTTTGATATGGAGGCTCCTCATATCATTGCGTACCAAGTTAAAGAATAAATACTTCCATGCTTTGAATCTGGATGAGAGGCCTTTAAAGTTTGTTACATGACAATGAGCCATATATTTTACTCCTCAGCACAACAGTGCATGTGGCTTTGATGACAACGCATAACAAGATACCATGTTAGTTCATTTTCTTTAAGTGCAAATTAGCCATTCAAACAGTGAAAAATGCACTACCAAAACTTCAGCATATACACTCTACCATCCTCAGGCCTGTCAGCAATAGCTGAAAACACCTCTAACCAGCATGTTTAACTCCACGAACTCAGCAACTGTGAACAAAAGCATATTTAAAATATAATTTATCATTTTGTGGCATTTCATCCTCCGACATGCACTAGACCGTTTGTTTTATTATTATTATTATTTTGAAGAAATATGGACTACACCTTGTTTATCAAATTTTGATACTCATACAGTGGAGAAATTTTGTATTAAACGTTATGGCTCATATAATTTGAAATTTTCGGAATTGCCTTCTTACAACCTCGATGAGGAAACCACCAAACACTTAAATTGATTCTAACTTTTTTTGAAACATATATTGATTCTAATTTAAACATTTTCTTTTTAACTAAATTTTAATTGAAACTTTAAATATTAATATATATTTTCCTTATCAGTAAATTGAGTGTTTTAAAAGTAAAATTTAGAAGAGTGATCGTGCTTAAAAGAATATCAGATAGTCTAAAGTTTGATATTACCGACCCTTGCTTTTAAAATCAAGTGGATCAAATTTTTGAATAAAGTACGGTAGGTGACCATATAGAATTTGTGTAGAACTCTTATTGATATGTATTGACTATTGAGCCTTTTTAAAAGTAAAATTAAAGAAAATGAATTATGTTTGAAAGGACAACATAGTATAAAGTTTGATCTTATCGACCCTTGCTTTTAAAATCGTGCGGATTTATTTGGAATAAAATATGGGAGGTGGCTCTGTGGAATTTTGGTGAAACTTGGTCTTATTGATATGTTGGAAATATATTCACCGTAAATGTACTGACAGGCCATACCCTTTTGATTTTGCACAATCCACCCGTTGCTTTTCCAAAAGCTGATGTTTTGTCACATGTTGACTGATTTCTCGAGACTTTTAAAACCTATCGTTGCCACTTTTTTTTTTTTTCAAAAGATAAAAAGGGAAACTTAAAAGACGTTTGTAACACAGTTAAGTATTCCAAGTTTTATGATGAACAGGTTTCTCATATTCAAAATAAACCACTTACAATTGCCATAGCTGTGCAAGATTCTATCATATGCATTTTTTCTATATTATAATTTAACCACACTGCCACATCTACTATTGAAAGGCATTTTAGTCTGCCATAAAATCAAACACAGAATAAATTTAAAAAAATACTGAAATATAACTCAAATTCATAGGCTCATATAATTTGAAATATTCTAAATTGATTCCATTTTTTTTTAAACATAAATTGATTCTAATTTAAACTTTTTTTTTTACTAAATTCTAATTGAAACTTTAACCATTAATATGCATTTTCCCCTATAAGTAAATTAAACATTTTAAAAGTAAAATTCAAAAGAGTAATTGTGCTTGAAAGAATAAAAGATAGTCTAAAGTTTGATGTTACTGGTCCTTCCTTTAAAATCTTATGGATCCATTTCTGAATAAAGTGTGTAGGTGGCTATATGGAATTTGTGTGGAACTCTTGTTGATATATATTGACTATTGAGTGTTTTAAAAGCAAAATTAAAAAGAGTGAGTTGTGCTTGAAATGATAAAAGATAATATAAATTTTGATGTTACTGGCCCCTTACTTTACAAATCGTGCAAACCCATTTCTAAATAAAATATGGTAGATAGCTCTGTGAAATTTTGGTGGAACTCTTATTGATATGTTAAAGGTAGAGAGATGCCATAGTGAGTCTGCCAATTAATGAAAATTGATTATTTATAGAAGTAAAGATAAATTGCAAGATAGGGGATAGAAATTGATTGACCTTTTCAATGATTTAATAAAGTATTAATAAGATGGGATTGATGTATAATAATAGAGGTGGAAAGAAAAGGTTCACAAGTGTCATAACCCCTCCATCGATGAAAATATTTTATATTTTTTAATAATTTAATCTATATAAATTACATATACTTTTACTAATTTTAGATATCCTATTTAACTTAAGGGGTGTATTTAATCTAGACTTTCATATATTTTTTCTTAATGAATGAATTTTATAGAATTCATAGATTTTTATTGACTTTTATGAACTTCACAAAGTTGTGAATGATATTTATAAAATTCATTTTAAAAGACATTCATAGTCATTAATAAACTTTCCGTAATTTTTATAAAATTTTTCAAACAATTTTCAAGGAATTCTATTGGTTTTTATAGAATTTAAAAATTACAAAAGACTTCATGGATTTATATAGACTTTCATTTTAAAAAAATAAAAAATTGAAAGTTGTGAATGATATTTATAGACTATAACTAATTTTAAAAGACTTTCATAGATATTACTAGATTTTCGTTAAGTATTATAGAGTTTCAAAACAACTTTCAAGAAATTTTATTAATTTTTGCAGAATTTAAAAAATTATGAAAGGCTTTTGTAGATTTTTATAGAATTTTATTTAAAAATATATATATAAGCATTGATTGACTTTTATTGATTTCGACCATATAATATATACTTCATAAATTATATTTTTTAGTTCAATAAATTATTTTAAAAAATATAAAATTATTATTATTGATGTCTATAAAACTCGATGAAGACAATCATATTTCTAAATTTGAAAATGAAATTCATAGAGAAAAATAATCCTATTAATAATATTACAATTGTACATACAACTTGACAAATAATTTAAAAAAATATATAATGCAAGAAAAAAAAAAACAAGTTGTCAAATTACTGCATACAAACAAAAGAACTTGAAAATATACTAATTAAAAAAGTGTTCGGTACAAGTAAAATAAATAATTAAGTAAATAAATAATTAGTCATCTACTTACATTAATCTTTAAGAAAATGTATAAATTGCATATTGATTGTCCAAGCATACAAACTTGGTCTTGAATTGCTAGACTATTCAATATTATATAAATAATTTTCAAAATAATAAAATCTAACCACATGTGTAAATTTAGTAATTCATTAAATAATTGAAACCTTTCCTAGTAGAATTATAAATAGTGAGACTTATCAAATTTAGCAAAGATTATATTAATCACATACATAAGTTTGATTGTCTATATAAAGGTACTTACTTAAAAATAGTACCACAATATATTGTATTGATTTACATCAAATAATTGTATGGATTTGAATGAAATCTATTTTATCAGTACCAAAATATCTCCTTTGATGATATTAGGTATAATGAGTGCTCTGTCAGTAAAGATAATGATTTCTCCAAGAAATGAAAACCAAAAACAAAAAGGAAAAATATGTTCGATGTTTGTAACATATGATATGTGGACACCATTAAGAGAAAGCAAGAAATCAGCACCAAATTAATTTGAATACAATTAGAGAAAAGGAGACGCCGCTGCCATTAGTAATGCTTTTGTTGAACATTAAAAAGTAAATAAATAATAGTGAACAGGCATACAGAGCTCTTTTATTTTATGAACAGTCAATACTTTTTTTTTGCCTCCAAGTTTGTTGTGCTTTTGTGATTAATGTTCTCCATGAAGTATAATCATGTTAGGTTTCACTGTCATGTTTTGAAAATGACATTGTGATGTCTACCGTTTAAGGCAAAAGCACCTATCGTCAAGCTAGGATTTTTGTCCTTAAGAGGGTCAAGATAAAAATATAACTTTGAGCGGGTTTTTGTTGAAAAATGACCTTATTTTGATAACCCAATCGAAAAATAACACTTCTTTTTTTATTCTTTGCAGTATGATCCTTTTTGGACCAAAATGCCCTTAACATATATTAATATAATGTTAATATATTAACATTACATTAATTATATATTAACATATGTTAACATATATTAATATAATTAAATGTTACATTATATAATATATGTTATATTATTATATGCTAATATTAATATATTAACATTAACATATATTAATATAATGTTAATTTATATTATATAACATAATATACTGCTATATTAATATATTTTAATGTTAATATATTAATATTAGCATATATTAATATAACATATATTATATAATGTAACATTTAATTATATTAACATATGTTAATTTATGTTATTATATTAACATTAACATATAATAACATAATATTAATATATTAACATAAATTAACATAATGTTAATATATTAACATATATTAACATAATGTTAATATATTAATATTAATTAACATATATTAATATATTTTAATATATTAACATATATTAATATAATGTTAATATATTAATATTACATTAATTATATATTAACATATGTTAACATATATTATGTTAATATTAATATATAACATTATATTAACATTATGTTAATATATTAACATAAATTAACATATATTAATATAATTAAATGTTACATTATATAATATATGTTATATTATTTTATGCTAATATTAATATATTAACATTAACATATATTAATATAATGTTAATTTATATTATATAACATAATATACTGCTATATTAATATATTTTAATATTAATATATTAATATTAGCATATATTAATATAACATATATTATATAATGTAACATTTATTATATTAACATATGTTAATTTATTATATTAACATTAACACATAATAACATAATTAATATATTAACATAAATTAACATAATGTTAATATATTAACGTATATTAACGTAATGTTAATATATTAATATTATGTTAATATTAATTAACATATATTAATATAATGTAAATATATAGTTAATATAATGTTAAGAATATATTAATATAATGTTAATATATTAACATTATGTTAATTATATTAATATAATGGTAATATATTAATATTATATTAATTATAATAACATTATATTAATATAATTATATTAATGTGAATATATTAACATTAATATAATTATATTAATATAATGTTAATATATGTTAACATTAACATATAATTATACTAATATATGTTAATGTTAATATTAACATTAGCATATACTAATATAATTATATTAATGTTAATTTATTAACATTAACATATATTTTATATAATATTTTAATATTAATATATGTTAATATTAATATATTAACATTATATTATCATTATATTTAGAATTATATTAACATTATTATTATATTACTATGATATTAATTTAATACAATTAATAATACGCTTCTGGATATTAATTAATTGAATTACTATGATATTAATTTAATGTATACATTTATATTTTATATTTTAGTAAATAAATTTATATTAATATATATAATACATGTATATTTTACGATGTATATTTTATACATGTATAATTGTGTATTCATATAGATAAAGTTATAATATTAATAATAGGAAATATTATTTATTTTTTCCATGTTATGATCATATATATATAATTAAATTTAGGAAAATACAGTGTCACTTAAAATGTTTAATTAAAATGATTTGTTGGCAATTTAAAAATATAGAATGTAATTAAATCAAATAAATAATGAACACATTAAATATATAATTAAATTTATTTATATACAATTTCTCCATCAGAGTCTACAAACCATTTTCCAAAATTATTAACTTTATACATCGGTTTCGAGTACATATATATGTCTCTGGTAAGCTCTGCCCTCAGTGCAATGGCATCTGCAACGGTCTCACATTTTCTTGATTTCCATGTACTCGTTTTTGAAAGCATAAGGTCGCGTATGTACATGGCAACATATGCTCCACAACTCGTCCTGTATAAACATTAAAATAAATTAATTAAATATCATAATATATAAATTATATATATTAATTAAGCTGTAAACTTACTCACCCATCAGGTTGTTGGGGCACAACTGATCTTTGAAGACGCTGAACTTTCCACCGCTTATCCACGGGTGGCATATCTACATGGGTCTGCTCATAAAATCCCAGGAACCGCAACAAAATAGGCATCAAACATACTAGCGGCTCAAGTGGCTGTAGTCGATGGGCTATGTCAACATTCGCCAAGGGATCATATAATAAGATTCTCTGCTCTTTAAGGCGCACCTCACATAGGACCCAGTGTTCTTGATTCAAGCTACACGGTAGTAACACTTGCATTTAAAAACGTTAGTACTATAGGACTAGTTCGGATAATCATATAATAAATATTAACGTTCGAACTACACTTATACTATCAACCCGCCACCACGGGACTGATGCGTCTATCTGCCCACGACCGTACGCAAGCCACTCTGAGGGTACATCAACTAATGCAGCCTGTAATACGCTGTGATCAAAGCCTGTATAATAAAAATTAAACATGTTACTACCGATCAACCGAACGTAACATGAAATTGTAAATACATAACTAACTTAAATGTAAATACTTACAAACAAAGAACTGCCATGGACAGCGTATCTACGGTCCGTTGCCTCATTCCACCATTTTTTTCGTAGGCACATCAAATAAGAATCGATGTGCTCATTAGTCAACCACATGTCCACATTCTCGAGGGTGACCAATGTGGTTGGTATCACAGACCACCCACAACGATCAATCGAACGCCTACAATTCAACAAAAAAAGTATTAAGCATTATTATATATTTTCTTACATTATTAATAAGGATACAAAAATTAGAAACGTTTTTTTTTTTTAAATATACCTGAGATCCAAAGTGTTTGTAGCTTTATATTCATTATAGACCATTTCTACGGGGTTTGTAGACTCTATCACCTCCTCCGCCTGCTGTTAGGCCACTTTCTTTTTCTTTTTCGGTGGCCCCGGATTCGTGTACGGTGTCTGTAGAGGTGCTGCTGGCTTTGTCTTTCGTTTGCCCCGTTCGTGGATGCTCTATCCTACAGCTGTAAGTAAATTAAGAACACATTAAATATTAATATTTACAATTATATTTCAGAATGCAACACAATAGGGATACAAAGTCTACCTGGTCATGCTCACGCTCAGTGTCTGCAGCTGATACACCTCCTAAGTCCGTATGGGAGTGGTGGACCTCCTCCTCCTCCTGGGGTGGCTGCTGGTCACCCTGCTCCTGCTCCTGCTCCTGCTGGGGTGACTGCTAAAGTGGTTGCTGGTTGCCCTGCTCCTCCTCCTGATGGGATGACTGCTAAGATGGCTGATGGTCACCCTGCTCCTCCTCCTGATGGGGTGACTGCTGAGGTGGCTGATGGTCACCCTGCTCCTCCTCATGGATGGCTGACTGGCCTACATCGATAGGCGACCGACAGACACCCTCATCCTGATGTGGTGGTGGTGGTGATGGGTAATACATGTGCTTATCTTGGACAAAGCTCCCACCATCATCATCATCATCATCGTCATCATCGTCATCTGGATCATGCCCACCAACCGGAGACCTGGAAATATTTAAATGGTCTTCCACTCGTCTTAGCCTCCTATCCATCTCCTTTACAATCTGAAAGGTTGCCTTCTGCCTCCTATCCATCATACTTAACTTCTTATGGGTTGTCTTCTATAAATCCACGATAAACTCAAACAACCGTTTCACCTGTTTCATAGAATCATAAATATATATCATTTACATAGTATCCTGAATTTTTAAAAAAAAATTGACAAAGTCTCCCCTGTTTTTTGAATATCCAGGGAAATACAACTTGCATATTTAAACAAATTACACTTCGTCTATCATTTTTAGAGACTCTGTCTCTTTTTCACACTTCGTACTATTACACAACATGTCCACATCTTTTGCATTTACTATAATGGAAATTAATTGAATAATATTATTATATAAATAGAATATTCGTACCTCATAATCTACGTGTCGTACATCATATGCCTTCTTTGTCCGAAACTCTAATAAGGTATCCTCTGATTCGGATTGCACGCTTCGGACATCTTTAAGTGGCTGATCGTCACCCTCCACCTTATCATCATCCTCTCCCTCCACCTCATCATCATCCTCTATCTCATCCTCATCCCCTACACCATCATCCAAACCATCGTCATCGTCGGCATGGTCATCATCATCATCACTCCCTCCGTCGCCATATTTATGTACTTCTTCATGAACCATATGATTCGGATTAAAAAATTTCCAATAATTCATCTCCCTCTCGGCGTCAGTAGGCTCTAAGGTTGGCCCAGTGCTAACTATCTGCATTAAATATATTTAGTTATACTATAATTATATATTTAATATAAATAACAATAGTTATAACAAACAAATAATTAACACAAATTTAAGTTATGTTTGCCACTTACGGGGGGGAAATCATTTAGGCTGTGTATATTTGTCGGTGTTCTCTTCAGTGATCGTCTCATACATCTTGGTAGATCATTTTCGAGGTTCCGGTTCTTTTTTGATATCTTCTCCTGTAACACTGGGAACACATCCACTAACCACCACTATAATGTAAAAATGATTAAACAAAAAACATACATATAATTAGTAATGGTCAGATAATATATAATGCAAAATTGATTAAACTAAAAGCATACATATAACCCTATATATTAACCGTAACAGATAGAAGCAATAAATATTGAAAGTATTAGTTATACTTGAAATGCCAACACATATCCATAAATATTAATGGTTCTTGGTGGATTTCTGACCCGCTCTTCATTAAGTGTCTTGTCCAAACAGAACAACAGGACACTATAGCATAATGTGCCCCAAGGGAATGTCTTCCATCTCTTTGTATTCTCAATCAGGACCCACATAAATAGATAAATCCTAACCCTGTCATCTAGTCCCATAAAGAGATGGAAAGCAATCCCTACATTCGCCAACTTCAAAAGATCTTCATCATCTATCAGATCCTGCCCTGCACGGTCTCGCTGCCCACTATGACTTCTTGCCTCAAGAAATGTGACCAACTCCCTCACCTCAGGCGACACTCCATTAAACATTCGCCATAGGAGACCGTTTTGATCATTTGGCACTATTTCGAAGATTTTACGGTCGATGCCCCCAAAAGGAAGTCCGGTCACCAACAAAAACTCTTGTTTCCCAAACCTATAACTTCTCTCCCTAATTTCAAACCACCTCTCATCACGACGTGCATTCGTGACCTTTAACTCTCTAGCAAGCACCCACAAAATCACAGAACCAGCAGCTGCATTATTGGTTATCTTCAAAATATATCTGAACGGATATTCTGTCATGAACCGGTCATATAGGTTTCTTTTATTAATAACTGCAATTATCTTATTAACCAATCTTTGACCAATATGTGTGTTCCCGCTCGTATGTCTGTCAATTGTTTGTGAACTATATTTATAGTTGAAATCCATCTGTAGGACAGAAAAACAACAAAGAAATCATCAATAGGGGTATAAACCGAATCGGTTTTTGAAGGCATCTGAAAAATCGGTTAATGAAATCGATCGATTTTTTAAGGTATCTGAAAAACCGGTTAATGAAATCGATCGGTTTTTGAAGACATCTAAAAAACCAGTTAATGAAATCCATCGGTTTTTCACTTCGATTTTTCGTGATCGATTTTTGAGATCAGTTTTTCACTTCGGTTTTCATGATCGCTTTTTCAGATCGGTTTTCAATCTCGGTTTTCCATTATCGGTTTTCAAGATTGGTTTTTCACTTCGGTTACTGAAATGAAAAACCGATTGTGGAAAACCGAAATGAATAACCGATGGTGGAAAACTGAAATGAAAAACCGATCGTGGAAAATCGATCTCAAAAACCGATCCGATCCCGACGACTCTTCTCTCGTCGGAATCGGTCATTTTCAACACAAAAACGACCAAACACAATCAAATCCAACCTATTCTAAACCTAATAATCATAAACTAACATCCATAACACAACAAACATTTTAAAATCCCAAATCTCAATAAAAAAAATACAACAAACATATCAAAATCTAACTTCACACTTTTTGCAGGTTCGCCGGCGATAGGAACTGCTCGGGGAAGGTCGGCAACGTCGCGGGAATGGCCGGAAATGTCGCGGGGAAGGTCGGGTCGCGATCGGGTTTGGGTTTGGCAAAAATCAGTCTGCTTTTGAGTGAGAAATCGATGGAACTGTTTTCCAACGATCGGTTTTGAGGTATATATATGTAGGGGCTTAATCGTAATTTCACGATTCGGTTTTTCATAAATTTTAAACTGTTCGGGTTTTTTTTGTAAAAATGTCCAGGGGTATTTTGGATAATTTGGGTATATCAAACAATATATTTGTTTGAGGGGTTAAAAATAATTTTTTTTAAAATAGTGGGTAAAAACAAATTTTACCCTTTTTAAATGGGTATTTTTTACAATTTCCACTAATATTTACTTTTCTTTATTGAGCGAAAATTTAGTGTTTTCAAAGCAGAATTCAAAAGAGTGATTGTACTTTCAAAGACAAAAGATGGTCTAAAATTTAATGTTATTGGCTCTTACTTTTCAAACTGTGCAGACTCATTTCTGAGCAAACTGTGGTAGGTGACTTTGTGGAATTTTGGTGGACCTCAACCCATCTCCGAATAAAGTACGGTAGGTGACACTATGGAATTTTAGTGGAACTCAACCCACCTTTGAATAAAGTGTGGTAGGTGGCTCTATGTAATTTTGGTGGAACTCTTATTGATATATTAGAGGTTGAAAAGGGCCATAGTGAGTCATTGCTTTGCAATTAATGATTCTTTATGTATAGAAGTCAAAATAACTTACAAGGTAGGGTATAGAAACTGACTGGCCTTTTCAATGATTTAATAATGTATTAATAAGATGGGATTAGTATGTAATAATCGAGCTAGAAAGAAGTCTTTGGTTGCTGGTGCCATTGGTTAGACGTCAGCAACCCTTATACCTTTCATTATGTATGGTATGAGTTCGACACCCACCAGTCAAATCTAACTATATAATAATAATAATAATAATAATAATAACAATCTTCTACTATTAAGTGTGAGTTGACCTTTCACTTTGTATAGGTTTTTTCTTCATCTCCATGTGAGTGAATTTCTTCTAATTGAGAGTTGTTTATTGAGCCGTGCTATAATGTTTCTATTCTGTTGACCCTGGTAGCCTTCTGGGTCAATCCCAGCTCTAAGAAAAAAAGAGCTAGAAAGAAAACATTAACAAGCGTCAGGACCCCTTAATTAATGAAAATATTTTATACTTTTTAATAATTTAGTTTATACTAATTACATATACTGTTACTAGTTTTAGGTGATCTATTTAAATTAGAGAGTGTATTTAATCTAGACCTTTATAGACTTTTTCTTAGTAAATGACTTTTATAGAGTTTATAAACTTTTATGGACTTTACAAAGATGTGAATGATTTTTATAAATTTTTATAGAATTTATTTTAAAAGACTTTTATAGTCATTGATAAACTTTTATTAACTTTTACAAAGTTTTTTAAACAACTTTCAAGGAATTTTATTAATTTTTACAGACTTAAAAAAATATATGAAAGGTTTTCATGGATTTTTATAGACTTTAATTTATTATTTTTTAAAAAATGAAAGTTGTGAATGATTTTTATAAACTTTTATAAAAACTCATTTTACCGAAAGAATTCATACAAACCCTAGCTCAGTCCGAAGGAATCCCGTCAGGGCACCGAAAACTCATCTATCTAGATATTTTAACTTCTTTTACAATGTGACAGCTATAAAAAATTTTCGCTTTTTCATAAAAATTTCGGCAGCATGCCGTCTGTTTTCTAAACTATGCCACCCTACAAGTTTCAAATACAGTTTATAAAAACACTTCTATGAAATTCATTTCTCAACTTCCAGAGCCTCCGACTCTTTTCTCACAACACAACCACAACAAATAAATAAAATCTGAAAACTGAATTTTTTTTTCCGAAAACTTTAATAAAACATTTTTAACTAATGCATCAACTATTTCTTTAGAATATTTACAACTATATACATAAATATCTACATGGTCAAAATAGCAATATATATATATGTAGTAAGTGTCGTCCTATCCGTCCGCCTGCACGTCTGATTGAACCTCGTCAGCTGGACGACTAGCTCCTGCTCCTGTGGGAGAATTTTTAAGAAAAACATTTAAAGAAAACTATGAGTATAACTCAGTAAGTGGTTAATTTGTATACACTAAAATTCATTTATGTATAACGTATTCTCCCAAAAACAGTTTTTAAAAACTAAGTTACTTTCTATAATTCTTTTCTAAAATACTTTCTGGAATCTTTTCTTAAAATCTTTTCTGATGCTTGCCTAAATGGTAACCTAGGGAATATCTACTCCTTGCGTGATAGCATATAAAATCTGGCTAACCACTAGGAGTGGGGATCTACCATGTGTAGTCACCGAAAGCGGGCCCACGCCACGGACCGACTACACTACCCTATACGTGTATACAGATCACTCATGCCTCGCTCACACAAGAGTCGACTAGACTCAAATCTCACTGACTGACTTCCTCTCATCTACCGTATTACGCATAGGGCATTCGGTCGGATACTAAACTGGGGTTAGGGTAAACCATAAGCTATTAAAATTTCTTTTTCTCAATACATTAAAATATTCTAAATCTCAAGGCAGTAAGCCTAAAATCTTTAATTCTAGCACATTCTCATATACATAAATAATAAATTAAAATCTTTATGCTAGAATTATAATATAAATTCAATTAATAAATGAATAACTATTTATAATAAATTCTTTTAACTTTAAATAAACTTTAAGAAAATATAACTTTAAAAATTTGTATTTCCACTCACAACACGTTCTTGAATAAAATCCGATTCTCCTCCGTATACTTCCGGAACTCTCCGCTTTTACCCTAAAACATCAAATATTCATTTAGGGTCACTTAACTCATTCAAATAACATTCAACATCAATAAAAATCCCATTTAATTCTATTAATACCCTTTAAAGTCTAAACTTTCGGATTTCAATTTCTATTCAATCGAGGTTTTCGAAATCCGTTTTCTCTATATAAATCCTACTTATTCTTTCCTAGAAATACCTCAATATACTTAATTTCATTGTTGGATACATCGAACGAAATTCGTTCGATTTCGCTTACTAATAAAATTATTTTTCGTTTTGAACATCCGACAACTTCAATAATCAATTCTCTAGTGTTCTAACACCCAACCATGATTAAATAAATCGTTTCGAACGTTAAACGAACGCGTTTAGAAAAGTTTCGGAAAAAGCCCTTCAACTCGTCCGTTTATCTCCGAAATCGATCCTAAACTTTTCATTTTCGAAATCTAACTTCATAAGATTGTTTCCTAATTTCTAAAACATCAATTTACTGCCTTAGAATCGAAAACGAACTCGAATCCCATAAAAACCCTTTTTTGGTCAAGACTTTCTCTCTCTCTCTCACCCATTTTTCTTCCATCAATTCACTCACAAATTACACTAAAATCATCCTCACACCTCCCTCTTATCATCCCTAAGCTCAATTTAGAAAAAGAAACAAGAAGGAAGATGGGTTTTCATATGATACATAAAACTTTAAATTGACATAACTCACCAAATAGGCTATCTTTTCGCTTCAAATTTGCGAGGTTAGTTAGAAGAGGTGACGAGAAATAACTTTCGTAAAGGAACCTCGATGAAAATTGGACCGGATCTCTCTCTTTTCTCCCTCTCTCTCTCTCTCTTGCGCGATCTCGGGTCTCTCTCTCCCCCATTTTCCTCTTTCTTTCTTTTCTGTGTTTTGCACGACCAATTTGTCTCAAACGAGACAAAATCAACATTTATATATATTATTGCTCAATTACAATTAAATCCCTCAAGAAAATTTCACTTAATTACCTCAAACTTTCAATAATTTCACTAATACCCAAAAATATATATTTTTTTATTTCATTGGTCCACTTGGCAATTTCTCATCCATTTATCTCTTCAACCATTCATTTGATGACACGTGGCACATCTATAGCTACTATTTTTCAAAAGCACTTATCTCTTTTTTTATTGATTGATTTAAAATATCTTTTATTTTATTCCGTGAGCTCACCTCGCTTGATTAATATATAAATAACTTCTAATCACTTTATAATCTTATCGGGGTCAACCAAACGACATCCAATTTGCGATACAAAAATATAATAAACTTCAGATAACACTACTAGAGGCATATGATTCGACCGTAACTCGAATTGAAGGTTTCCAATACCATAAAATAATAAATTTGAATTCTCATTTCAACAAAACTTCCAATGCCTAATCCTTTCGAAAAATATTCCATAAATATTCTACACATATCTTATGGCCAATTTAACTTTATAAGCTTCAATTTTGGTCTAATACCTCTCATATATACTTGATAAAAAAAATGTTCTTAACCGAAATCCGATCAAATAAACCGATAACTTTTTATACGTATCTATAGCTTAAATACTCGATTTTTATGTCCATTCTCTTTAACTCATTCTCATTCACTTGGGTTACACTCCTTGAAACTTCTGCATATTATGCTCACACATGATCCATGCATACTTAACTTAAAATGTCCATTTTGCCCTTTTTATAATCTAATTTCACTTCGATCGGAAAATATTCTGAAAATATTCCATGGTCATCTAATCTTCAAATTGACTATGAAATACTTTAATTGGGTGTCTTATCTATCAATCTCATGCTTTGAAAAAAATTCAATTGGGTTTAAACTCATTAAAACCCATTAATCTCCCAAAAGGGCAATATCGTAATTTTCTTCGGATTGCTTAAAACTGACTCAAGTGGTCTTCTTTTTGATCCGTTTCTATTTCTCTATACTCTCCTACTATTTTCAGATCTTTTCGACCGTTAAGATCAATTTCTGAAAATTTTACTATTCATCCAAAAATTTTCATCCGAAAACTTCTGTTTCTCACCGAATCTCAATTTATGACTCTAGACAATATAACTGAGTTCAAATTCGGTCTTAAACACTAATTTCGGATATTTTTCAAAAAAAAATCAATATTCGTTCTGAATCCGAACATTATTCATCGAAAATTCTCATTTCTTCCTGATACGACACTCAAGGCTTTATAAATATAATCAAATTCTAATCGGCCCCTTGCACTATTTCTGGACTCTTTATTCTCTATCCGATCGTCGGAAATGAATTCTCCGAAGAAACTAGGATCGGGGTTTATCATTAATAGACTTTCATTAACTTTTATGTAGTTCTTTAAATAGCTTTCAAGAAATGCTATTGATTTTTATAGACTTCAAAAAATTATGAAAGACTTTTATGAATTTCTATATACTTTCATTTAAAAAGAAAAAAATAGAAACATCGATAGACTTTTATTGATTTCTATGGTATAATAAACACAATAAATTATATTTTTCATATCAATAAATTTTTTTGTTTAACAATATAAAATTATTACCATTTTTGTCTGTAAAACTTGATGAAGACATTAATTTTTCTAAATTTGAAAAAGGAAATTCACAGAGAAAAATGATCCTATTAATAATAATACAATTGTACATGCAACTTGACAAATAATTAAAAAAATAACGTAATTAGATTACCACATGCAAGTAAAAGAACTTGAAAATATACTAATTAAAAGAGTGTTCGTTACAAGTAAAATAAAAAATAATAATTAATTAGTCATCTACTTACATTAATCTTTAAGAAAATGTATTAGTTGCATATTGATTGTCCAAACTTGTAAACTTGATCTTGAATTGTTAGACTATTCAATATTATATAAATAATTTTCAAAATAAATTTAGTACTTCATTAAATAATTGAAATCCCTTCTAGTAGGATTTTAATTAGTGAGACTTATCAAATTTACCAAAGATTATATTAATCACATACATAAGTTTGATTGTCTGTTTAGAACTTACTTAAAAATAGTACCATAATATACTGTATTGATTTACATCAAATAATTGTATGGATTTGAATGAAATATATTTTATTAGTACCAGAATATCTCCTTTGATGCTATTATGAATAATGAGTGCTCTGTTAGTAACATGCGATATGTGGATACCATTCAGAGAAAGCAAGAAATCAGCACCCAATTAATTTGAATACCTTTAGAGAAAAGGAGATGCTGCTGTCATTAGCAATGCTTTTGTTGAACATTAAAAAGTAAATAAATAATACTGAACAGAGTTCTTTTATTTTATGAACAGCCAATACCTCCCTTTTTTTTTTTGTCCAAATTTGCTGTGCTTTTGTGATTAATATTCTCCATGAAGTATAATGATGTGAGGGTTCACTGTGATGTTTTAGTTTCCAGGTTCAATTTCTTCTACTAACGAATTGTTGACAATGGCATTGTGACGTCTACCAACACCTACTGTCAGGGGTTAAATTAGGATTTTGTGGCCAAGACAAAACTACAACTTCAAATTGACCAAAATAATACTAATATTAAAAAAAATCAATAAATTAAATATAATACTGTTGTGATCTCATTGTAAAAGATAAATTAATAAATTAATAACTTTGTTAATCAATATAAAAGTCATTACTCTTTTAAATCACAAAAATAATTTATAGTAAAATATACCATTTCCACGTACATGATCAAAGATTTGTTGAAACAGAGAAATGAAAGGAAAATGACGACAAAAAGCAAGAAAGATTGGCTTCATAATTGAACACAGACAAGAGTGGTACTGCTTCACATCTTCCAAAACCGCGTGGGCTCCAGCTCCATTACCATTATTGCCATGGACTCCATCACTAAAATGGGCCATCATCTTTTTCTCTGTTACAACTTCATTCCTGTAATTTTTTTCTATGGAATTAAATCATCTAGTCATCATTCAAATTCATATTGACTTGCATGAACTCGGTTATTAAAGATGATAATTCTCTTTAAAGGACTGAACTACAAATTTTTTGGTGTATGTAAAATGTGGAAATAACATTCTATATACAAAGGGAGAATTCAACAACAGTAAAGCACATTTACATGAAATGTAAAAGTTTAATTGCATACTCTGTAAGTAGAGTTTAACCAACATCTATTATATTGGTCAAAATAGCTTAATTTAATTTAAACAATGCATGATTTTAACATTTTGGTCTATCTTAATTATATTTTATTTATATTATTGATATTGCATTACATGCTATCACTTGTATTATTTTAAAATCTGTCATTATAATTTATTGTAGTTCAAATTTTTATCGTCGTAAAAAGTGGTTTGATTCAATGGAAAAGTCATTTCGATCCATTACATACCTCCAAGTAATGGTTTCGATTCATTTGTCTTACTATTGTGTGAGAAATTTTTTCATTTATATGTGGATGACTCTTTTCTATTTTCGAAAGCAAAGATTTGGGTTGTATTTCTAAGTTCTATCTCAGTTGATCCCTATTATGTGTATTTTTTGGATCAAGTAATTGAGCTGGTAAAAGCCTTGAGAATGTCTAATAAAGTTAACCCAATATAAAGGCCCAACAGACAAGGCCCTGATATCAACTCCAAACCCGACGAGTTCTATAGCTCGCCCCAGCAATTTCTTCAGCTCACAACAATAAGCTCGTTTACAGCCCGGCTACAGCATCATGAAGCTCGCTTTATGCATAGTTCGCTACTCAGCGAGGTCAAGTTTAAGGTCGCTCGAGACTATATAGCTCGCCTAGTGGCCAATTAATACAAAATCATCCAAAATAGGCAGTTACCTGATCTGATTGTGATTCTCTCATCAGATATGAAAATTAATTCAAATTCAAATTCAGTCAATGTTATCGCGGATTTTGTAGGGCAAGTTTTCTAATTTTATTTTAACTAATTGAGAGAATTACTGAAAAGCCTCTGGACATATGGCTTATTACAATCGAAAACCATATTTGTCTTTTATTACACTGACCTCCCCTGCAGCAACCATTTGACTATAATTGACTGTAATGGTTAACTACAGTAAGGGTATTTTGGTCATTTTATTTTATTTTGATTTTTTTTATTCCAAAAAAGAAAAATTAAAAAAAAAACCAAAGATGACATGGAGACCCAGATTGGATCTCCACCGTCAATCTTAAAAAGATGGACAGTGGAGATCCAATCTGGGTCTCCACTACCATCGTCAACCTCTGTTCATGATGATGTTTGATCAGGAGAAGTTGAACAAGATCATCATCTGACAAACAGGAACACAGATGTTGATTCTCATCTCCTTCCAACACAAACCAAAACCCCCCAAATCAAAACTAAACCATCCCAAGATCATCATCAATCAATCATCAACCCAAGATCATCATCCCAGAAACACAAACAGAAATGCACAAACATTCAACACAGAACCCAAAAATGCACAAACACAAACACCAAACACAACTCAATGGGTTCACTCATTTCTTCATCAGCGAAGGAGGTCTGCGTATGAACAAAAATTGAAAAAAAAATAAAAAGGAAAAGGGTTTGAACCCAGATTAATACATCTGGGTTCGAACCTAGAAGATCTGGGTTTTCACCCAGATGTTGACGATCTGGGTGGTGAAAACCTAGATGAGGATGGCTGCACGAGGCTTTCTTAAGCTTCAACGACTTCAGGTGCTGGAAACAAAAACCACTGCCAGTCCTAATCAGAGCAAAGAGAGGGAAAGGAGATCGAGAGGACTGGCGATGGACACGGACGTAGACGCAGATGCTATGGCGATCGACGGCGTGGGTCCGGGTTGGAAACTCAGATCGACGGCGGGCGACTGGAACCAAACCTACAGAGGAAACCCAAATCAACGTCTAGATTTCCAAACGTATCATGCGTCTGGGTTTCCAGATCGAAACCCAGACGCTCGATACCAGACGTCCATCTGGGTATCCAATCTCTCCAGACGGGTGAAGAAGATGAAGAAAAAGAAGAAAATAAGGAGAAGGAGAAGAAAGAGAGGGAGGAGAAGGACAAAAGGAGGAGAGGGACACGAAGGAGAAGAGAGATCGGCTATCATTTTTAAGTTTTTAAAATTTTTTTTATAGTTATCGAGGGGTATTATGGTCTTTTAATCTATTTTGACAGGAAAACATTTACCCTCACAGTCAATTATGATCAAACCGTTAGTGTAGGGGAGACCATTGTAATAAAAGATAAATGTTATTTCTGTTTGTCATTAAACAAACTTCCAGAGGCTTGTGAGTAATTTGCTCCTAACTAATTAGGAAGTGTAATTAATTCATGATTCTCTTCCTATTTTATTGTTATCAGATCCGTAACATTGCTTCTCCTATAAATACAGGTTAAAATCATTATAACAAGAACGATACACTCAATAACATACTATCACTCTGTAGAATTTTAGAGAGACAGCCGTGGATGTAGACACACTCGCTGAACCATGTTAAAAATCCTCTATTTTCTTGTGTTGTTCTTGGTTCTTTATTGTGTTCTTACCGGTTTTGTGTTTTCTCACATTGATTGTAGGTACTGGACATTGAATTCTCATCGACTAAAAAATCACGTCGACAATCCCAATAATAATCTAACATAATATGAGATAGTAAAAAAACTTACCGTCAATATCTTTATTTTGAGATGTTGAGGTTAAAATAAGTTTTTAACCAGTGTCTTTCAAAAATATAAAAAACAAAAACAAAAACAAAAACAAAAATAACGTTTTTAAACAATGAAAGGTCTTCTGGTTGCTGGCGCAGTTGGTGGCGCCAGCAACCAGCCCATGCCTCCTTTGCAAGAGGCATGGGTTCGACACCCGTGTCCAACACTATGTATATATTATATAATATTAATATAATCCTATAATAATAATAATAATAATAATACTATTGATAATTAGTTTTCCACTATTTGTGTGGGTCGCCCTCCCACCCTAATGTGGGTCTCTCCCCCACCTCCGTGTGGATGGTTCTCTTCAATGGGAGTAGTCCCCCGGACCATGCCACCAGTGTCAAATCTCGATTCAAGGTTCCGGTTGTCTCCTGGGTTTATTCCAAATATAGTCATTATACTAAAAAAAAAAAAAAAAAAAAAAAAGAAAGTGAAAAAAAAAAAAAAAAAAACGTTGTAAAAAAAGATGACATAAGGGCTGACGTTGAATACTTTAAAAAAAATAAAAAAATAAAAAAAGAAAAGAAAAGAAAATGTGATGTTGAAAGTTATTTCATTTTCACTGGGATCAAAGCATAATTGTATTCGTATATGACTTTTCTACGATGATTTGCCCTTGAAGCAATAAAAATGGGTACACTCGCACACAGCTTTTAAGAACCAAAAACATCAGTTCTACGTCAAAAAAGTCAAAAAAAAAAGGTGCATATCTCACGCATGACATAAGCGGTGTGGCATTTTCTACCCAATTTTTTGTCGTTTAAGGAAACTTGTGTTTACTCATTTATCTTTAACAGGGAGGTTCTACAATTGAGGGACCCAATCATTTGACTGATGGAAAGTACTCGGTGATTATATGTAGAAGGCTCTTATCTGCTAACATCGAACGAAATGGAAATTACATTCACGGGCTTCTTTTCTGGTTTCACTGCGATTGTGATAGCATGGATGCTGTTGAGGGTAGTGGAATGGGTATGGTTGAGGCCAAAGAAGCTAGAGAAGTGGCTCAGACAACAAGGTTTCTCAGGCAACTCCTACAGACTCTTTTATGGAGACATGAAAGACATGTTGGCGTTACGAAACCAGGTCAAATCAAAACCCATCAACCCCTCCGATTCCCACAGTAAGATTGTGCAAAGAATCCTGCCTTTCGAGCATCATATCGTCACCAACTATGGTGCGCCTTCTACATCTCTCTCTCTCTTACAGTCATATATTCCCCACAAGGCATGTTTCCATATTGCAGATTAATTAATTGACTCGGTCTTACTGACTTTCTACACCTTCATATAGGGATTTATTGTTTGTATATAATTTTAATTTTATTGGATTAAGTACGTTTTCACCAACTTCATTATAATAATTATAATTTATACCATAATTCTTATATTTCAATTGTTTCAATAATTATTTTATACATGAAGAGTATCTAATTATTTGTCTGATCCCATAAATTAAAAATCCGTTTGACATACATGATTGTATTAGATTATTTTGATGAGATTAAATTAGATGAGATGTGATTCGATAAAATTGGATAGATAAACTCTATGATATATTTGGTATAGAATGAAATTAGATAAAAATAGTGCTGATTTTTATTTGATCAAAATTGAGATTGGACTAAATAATATAAATAAAATAAATATATTTTATATTTAAATAACATAATATATTAAATTATTTTTGAAAATAAATATAACTATATATCAATTTTAAATAAAATAATATTTATTTTATAATTCATATAAAATTATTAGTTTTTATATATAAAAGATGTGTGAGTTTTTTTATTCTAAAAGAAACGTGTGTCACATCTGTGTTTTGACTTTGGACATATGCGTAGAATGGTAGATATAAAAAGCATTTTCTGTGGCTATAAGGCCAGCTTATCTTTGTATTTTTATGTGGACGAAATAGGATAATATTTTGTAAGTCAGATTTTTATGTTAGCTTCCAAGCGTCAATCATTAAACAAATGTTACCGCACCGTACTGGATGCCCTATCCATTACGTGAGTGTTTTTGGCATCGGAGAATAAAATAAGAGTAGTTTTAGACATCTCAGTTGATATTTTTAATTTGCTTTCTATTTTATGATTGTCGATTTAAATAATAACTAATAATTGATATTTTAACTTGTATCCTAACATTTAATGTGTCCATTTAAATTCATATGGGATAAGTCAATACATTCATTTACAAATTGATATATCATCTGTAGAACTACAAATGATGACATATCATTAGTTAAAGATTTAGACTTAGGATGTTTAACAATGCTCGTAATTCATATAATATGTAATAAGTGAAGTAAATTATCATTAGTGTGTATTCATCTATGGATTAACATACTATGAGTTTGGATACAAATTGAGATATAGAGTCTAGGATATCTAGAATTATTATTAAATAAGTATTGTCCAATCTGTTTTCCTTTTTTTAAATTACTTTAAGTTTGGGAGTCAAAGAATTGAAACATTATTCAAATCCACAATGTTACTAACGTGAGTATACGGAATTTAAGGAATTTTTCTCAAGGATATAACTGAAAAAATCACTTCATCTGTCTATCAAATATGGGGAAATTGTGCAAATGTCTCTAAGATTAAATGAAATTGCACCAATATAGGAAATTTAGTCATAATGACAGCAAATTCACTTGACTTTTGTCGTTAATGGGCTACTATTATATCTACATTATCAATGGTAATATATTTCACGCATAAGCAATAATAT
Source organism: Litchi chinensis (assembly GCA_019925255.1). NCBI lineage: Eukaryota > Viridiplantae > Streptophyta > Magnoliopsida > Sapindales > Sapindaceae > Litchi > Litchi chinensis. The sequence continues at coordinate 16,557,913 of CM034462.1, read as the reverse complement.
TTGAATAATAAAATCATATCGTTTAATATTATTTATTAAAATTTTTATTATTTATTTAAAAACAAAAATTTAATTGAAAAAAATAGAACTAACTCATCATCAGATTTCATCACCATCATCGTCTTCATCTTTGATTCTTCACACTCATTTGATCACCATCTTTAATTTTTACATCAAACACACAAAAAAAGAACAGTACCACCCAATAGAACTATATCATATAGCATATAGTAAAATTGAATTACATAACCAAAATAGATTAGACGGTCCCATCATTTACATAACATGACCTTTCCAAGTAAGCTTTTCTCTTAGACGAAATTTATCATCAAATGGAAGCTAGTTTAAGTATAAGAGTAATGAAATAATTGAATTGCAGGATGATTGAATTGAATTGTTTTGTTTCTTGGCGAGTGTCCAACAGAGTGCAAATAAGCAACTAGACAAGAAGTTCATAATAAGATGAGTTAGACCTTAATTTAGAATTTTTGTTTGTCTTGTACCTTGATTAGAATCTAGGCACATAAATTTTATCTTAATAATTATCTTACAACAGAGTATTTTTGCATATATAATATCCCTATACTAAGTTAATTTCAATATATATATATATATATATCCTTATACTATATATTATAAATGCAGGCAAGAAGTCTTTTATATGGAACGGTCCAAAACCAAGCATACTCATCACAGACCCAAAATTGATAAGGGATATGTTATTCAAGTATGACATCTTTCGAAAACCCAAATCAAACCCACTTTTTAACTTGTTGGTGACCGGGATGGTGAGCTATGAGGGTGAGCAGTGGCATAAAGTCAGAAAAATTGCCAACCCGGCTTTCCATCAGTACAAGTTAAAGGTAGTTTTTGTACTATTTATTACAAATTATAATCATAATGTCAAATGCCTTTTAATGTCAATAGTGAGCAATTTAGACAAAATTAGATGTAATCATTTTTCTTTTATCTGATTCAGAAATAGCCAAAGGTTTGTCAAAACTTATCAATACCTATTACTAAATACACAATCAAATTATTACTTTCATAATTAGGAGAATATTTTCTTATAATCAAGGAAAAATCTTGTTATATGTTTTAATAAATACTCATGATGAGTTTGAGTCTTCCAATATAGACGTGAAAAGAGAAATGCACAATAATATAGTTAGAGAGGGGATGTACAATCACCTAAACCTAGCTAGCAATTATCTTCTAATTAATGTTGATGTAGCCATTTCCTTTTTGTGTAGGATATGTTTCCAAGCATTTATTGGAGTTGTAACAACATGCTAAGTAAATGGAAGAAGATGTTGATCGCAAAACAAAACAACAACTCCAATCATGAGTTAGATGTGTGGCCTCATATTCAAACATTGACAGCTGATGTAATTTCTCGGACCGCATTTGGCAGTAGCTATGAAGATGGAAGAAAAATATTTGAACTCTTAAGAAAACAAATGGATAATTTGGTTGAAAATTTTCAGTTCTCATTCATCCCGGGATGGAGGTAAATGAAACTAATATTGTAGCTTTCATAATATTCTTATTATTAATAATTTGCTTAACATCTTTATGATATGTCAAAAGTCTCCATGCATCTCTAGGTATAACTTTTATATATGTTTGTAGTAAAAATGTTTTTGGAAAGTCAATAGGAATATACCCAGCATTTTTGTTAATTGATAGTGTAGACTGTGGTATACAAATGATGTTATCAAAATGTTACTATAAATTAATAGTTATATCCATGCCAATATTATGGCCTGATGTTGCCTACATAATTTAATTTATATTGTAGGTTTTTGCCAACTGCAACAAATAGAAGAATGAGAAGAAATTATAAAGAAACACAAGCACTGATTAAAGGAATAATAAACAAAAGAGAAGAGGCAATTAGACTTGGACAAGCAAGTTATGATGATTTGTTGGGTATGTTAATAGAGTCAAATTACAAAGAGATGCAAGAAGATGGACGGAAGGAAACTGGAATGAGTATTGAAGAGGTGATAGAGGAGTGCAAGTTGTTCTATCTTGCAGGGCAGGAAACCACTGCATCTTTGCTTATATGGGCAATGGTTTTGTTATGCATCCACCCGCATTGGCAAGCACTTGCAAGAGAAGAGGTGTTTCAAGTTTTTGGGAATGATAAACCGAAGTTTGATGATCTAAACAACTTGAAAGTAGTAAGTCAATGATGCCTTTCTCAAACTTCTTTAATTTTTATTTTATGAATACTATTATTGTTCATCTTCTAAAAATTAGGGTTTTATATTTAAAAGGATACTTGATTAGTTGTCGTGTTTAGACTGGACTCTAGTTTTGTTGTTTTAATTTTTGGGTAAAATATTTTCACACACTTATTGATGATCTAATGACATAGAAATGTCATTGATGACTTAAATAAAAGTTTCAAAACAAACCTAGGAGGATAATTACCAGGTGAGGATAATTATCGAGTGATACTCCTCAATGTAGGAAGATTTAATCAAACGGAGTCTAAAACACACGCATAGCCCCCCCCCCCCCCCCCCCCCCCCCCCTTGTAGTGTTTGGTGGAGAACATCTATGTTACATTTATCCTCCTTATTTACTTTATTATTTTTAATTAAATAATAATATTATTTTGTTACTAAATATTAAAATGAATGGTATATTTGTCTTTTCAATAGTTAATCTGACTATCACAAAATATTATAAGTAATAAGAGATAATAAATGGCTTGCTGGTGAGTGGTACAGTTTGCACCACTTCTCTTGCCTTTGTTTAGAGTAAAATGCTCGAGCACTTTTCTCATCGATGTGTGGGTTCTATTCAAGATTTCTTTCCATTTATGTGTAGGCCTCTTCTCTTCGTTTATAGGAGTTTATACCGGATTACGTCTTAGAATATATATCAAGAGGTTTGGATGTAATATATATACTTATTGTATGTACTTATAAAAAAAAAAAAAATTATAAATATGTGTTAGTGTGTAATAAAGTCATTATCCCCTTTTATGAGTTAAAAGTTCTAAAACCAAACCATTACAAAATTGCCATTTAAATGATTAATCAAAGCTATTTTAGCTAATAAACACTACTAATGATAACAATTTCTAACATTCAAGTACTTGGAAATAAATTGGAAATAGAATATCTTTTATCTTTACAATATAACTTAATGTGAGTGAATTTATATTGTTTGTAGGTAAACAAAATTCTACATGAGACACTTAGATTATATCCACCTGCATTTCTTTTATCCCGTTCGAGTTGTAGACAGACCAAACTTGGAGAAATCAATATACGACCAGAAATTGTAGTTTCAGTTCCAATACTTATGGTACATCATGATCGTGAATACTGGGGTGATGATGTGGAGGAGTTCAACCCAGATAGATTTTCTGAAGGAGTTTCAAAAGCATCAAAGAATAATGAAGTCTCATTCTTCCCATTTGGTTGGGGTCCTCGCATTTGCATTGGACAAAACTTCGCACTTGTGGAAGCAAAATTGGCTCTAGCAATGATTTTGCAAAATTTTTCTTTTGAGCTTTCTCCAACTTATGTTCATGCTCCTAATCGTTATTTAACGATACAACCACAATTCGGTGCTCACTTTATTCTACACAAAATCTAGTATGTATTATATATATATATATATATACACGTAGGTTTTTCTCTAATTTAAAAGTGTTGTTGTGTAATATAAATTATAATATGTTGATCTTTAATTGTAAGAAAAAAGTTTGGTTATTTAGATGATATAATAATTGATGTTGTTTTAAATTAATTGCCACTTATGTGAACTATGATTTAATTCATTTGTGATAGATAGCTGTTTGCATTTAATTTTTCATATAACCGAAACGACAATTAGAAAGGATGAACATGAGCTAAAGATAAAAGTAGTTGTGACCTGTGAAGGACCCTAAATTGTGTTATTCTATATTTGTGTTTTAGGCATGTTGAGTTTGAAATGTAATATATGTTGACAATTTTAATTTTTGTGTTTTTGCTTTCACATTTTTTATTGCATGAGATACAAGTTTTATTGAAAGTAATTTTTGTTTTTGCAAAACTTAAGTGCACTGAGCAAGTTGGTTTTGTTTTATGTTTTAAAATTGTAATAAGTTTGGAAATGGTTAATTTTTTAGGTTAATTTTTGGGAGGCTTTGCATGATAATGTTATAATAGTTAGGGGTTATTTGTTTTTTTATCTGAAGACTAAACAGTGCTGCTGAAGACTGAAAACTGAATAGTGTCTGAAATCTGAATAACATGTTTGTATTTTTTTTTCCTTACATCTGAATATATTGTAAATTTGTTTGTTTTTTAAATTTAAAATTATCTGAAAACTAATAAGTTGACATTTATACCCTTTTTACTATTTGTTGTTATATCATTTTAATTAATTTAATACAAACATTTGAAAATAAATAATTTAATAAATTCTAAAATTTTTTTATATACATATTAATAATATTTCATTCATGATTAAAATATTATTAAAAAAATATAGTAGCATTAGTCATATTTATATTTAAATATATTAATATATTTAAGAAAATAACTGAAAAAATGAATGTTTAAATTGTAAATTAAAATATATTAGTTCAATTCAAAGACAATTTGATATGAGATGTATTTAGATTTTACTTTTTAAATATATTTTTTGTAAGTATCAAGAGAAAAAAAAATTGAGTAATATAAAATTAAGATAAATTTGAAATTATATTATTTTAGAGAGGATATATTTGGAATAAAAATTTTGAATATCATTAAGTGATTTGCAATTAAGTGATAAGTCAAAAATTTTTACTTAATTTTTTCGATTGTTTTTTAGTAGTTTTAAGTGGTTTGACCACTTGAAAAAACAAACGAAAACAACTTAATAGATGTAATTCAGCACTATTAAGTCTTAAGTGGAAAAAATAAACGACCCCTTAGAGATGTTGCTTCTATGAAAGGTAATTATGATTTTGATATATTTTATATGTAATATGATTTTGATGTATTTTCTATGTAATGATGTTTTTGAGTATGAAAGTGCTTTCTTATTTGCTTTTATGAAAAGTAATTATGATTTTGACGTATTTTCTATGTAATGATGTTTTAGGGTATGAAAGTGTTTTCTTAATAAGAAGAGATGTTTTTTAATTTTTTTACTAGCACTTTTTACTAGGTAATTTTTAGTATTGTCACTATATCAATATTTTAAAATTGTACGATATTTATTTCCATTTTAAGACAAATGCCTTTGTGTAAACAAAAGGAAAATAAATAAATAAAACCTAACATTTCCTGCCTCCTCAACCGTGAAGACACTTGAAAAAGAGGGAGGAAGGGAAGGAGTGAACAAAACACTGAAACATAGATCTTATATCCTTTTTTGATCCATGAAGTCATGTTCACCATCTTTTGATTTTCAAATATGAACAAAATATAGAAACAAAAAAAAAAAAAAAAACAAAACAAAACAAAACAAAACAAAAAAATTGAAAACTCTAGCCTATTCACTGTAACTTAAACTCGTTTTGCAAGTCTTAAACTTGGACGTCCCAACTAACCTCAAGAGGCTCTAGACATTTTGAATGCACCAAGTTGTCCTAAGTTCGAGATGTTATATGTCCCAAACACACCAAGATACCGACATCTTGAACACATTAGAACGTCAACGTCCTGACACACTGGAACATTGACGTTCTGAACGCATTGGGACATCGATGTCTCCAACACATTGGGACGTCTTGTACATCCTAAGCCAAGAAGTTTTGAGTTTGGGATGTCTAAGACATCTAAAATGTTTTGGTGCAAAACGTTTGAGAAGAGTTTGAGTTTGAGATTCAATCATATATCCTTCAAAACATCTTTGTCTCCTAAAATATAAATTCGAGTTCTTGTTAGAGAGAGAGAGAGAGAGAGAGGGTTAGTTTGAAGAAGAGTTTCAAAATAATAGAAAGAGGGAAGAAAAGTGATAGAAAATTTCTCAAAAAAGAAAAAGAAGAAAAGAGGGAAGAAAGTGATATATATATTTAAACTGATAGTGATGAGTTATGTTTCATTTATTAAGTGTAAAATGAGGAGTTCCCTCTTTTAGGTGTCATGCAAACTCAAAGTATTGATTAAGTGACAGTGTCAAAAGTCAAGGGTAAATTGGTGCTAAAAACTTCCATTTTCTCTTCTCTTAAGAGTATATGGAAATTGTTTGTATGTTTAAGTTGTCTTTTAGTTATATATAAGGGTTTCTAGATTTGGGTTAATGTATTATGGTGAGTTATGGTGTAGGCCATAGGGTTACTAGGGTATCCGCATAGTCAACTTTGGTATGTAGTCATATTTGTGTATATGCTTGTGTGGTTAGTTTTGTGTGAGGGTTTCTTTTAGGTTTATATATATTTTTTTTTTTTAAAATATGAGTTGTTATGTAGTCATTTCACTTTTATGTAGTGAGATTTGTGTTTTTATGTTCTATATCGTTATAATTGAAGTATGTAATACTCAATTTGGTTATGTGTATTTTGTTTTGATACAATATTATGTTTCATTCATGTATGAATATTGCTTGTGACTTGACATGGCTAGTTTATTTGTTTTAGATATTATGTTGTCATTTTGCATGTTTGTAACGCAAGTGATGTTATTGACCTACTAGTCATTCTGTCTACGGGTTATAGAGTCATAAACATCAACTATATATGCGAAAAAAAAAAAAAAACCCAAAAGGAGTGGTGTATTAAGAATCCAGAAAAATGAAGAACAATGTCTTCTTGTGCCTTCTAGAGACATAGAGAACTCCCTAGAGAGAGAAAGAGAGGGAAAGGCATTGTAGAAGGGTGTGTGTCACTCTTTGATTTTTGTCTACTTTTCTTCCTCTTTTCATCTCTTTCTTCTTGGTTTGGGGTTTTAAAAGATGGATCTAGATATTATCTGGATCATCCCTTAAAAATAAGTTTTTGTTTTGTAGCATCTGAGTTTTGGTGCGGTTCTTTTTGTATGATTTTCAACTACTATTTCAGTTGTTTTCTAGATCTAGATCGAAAGGTTGCCACTCCATGTTCTTGGGTGAAGATCAGCAATAATCTCAAGCTTCCTTGCGATTGGATGTAACAGTAAATGTCGATTGTTTCGACAATTTCTAGTGTCATCTTTTGTTAAAAGGGGTTGGTTTATATTGAATCCTTTTGTATTGCTACTAATTTTGCCTTATGTTTGAATGTTTTTATGAGTTAATTAGTGTTGTTAAGGTTTGATGTAGGTTGGCTAGATTTAGTGATGTCAAGCCATTTCTATGTTTGGGAATTGTCTAACTTTTCATCTAGGTACCTTAGTTCTTTCCTTTATTAAGGGTTTGGTTTTGATGTATATGATTGTTCTTTGTATTCCAAAATTTGGTTAGGTGTCTGATGTTTATGTTCTCAGTATGCCTAAATTTGGGTTATTGTTAATGAACAACTTATTTAAAAAAAAAAAAAAAAAAAAGGGAAGGGGGGGGGGGGGGGGGGGGGGGGGGGGGGGGGGGGGGGGGGGGGAGGAGAGGATAAGCGCTATTCATAACTTTTTAATGAAATGAGATACATCATAGTCTACTGTCATATGAAGAGTTGAATTTTCTTTTTGAGGAGTACAATCGTCAAAACATCCCAACAGTCTAGTTCAAGGTAACCTTATTGTTGTAGTTGTTGAGTTCCTTGAACCACAAGTACCAATGTTATTGTGGAAGCAGTATAGCAATGCTATAACTAGTGCCAATCCTGATATTTTAAAGATACAATGTAAAAATTAAAATGGGCCCCTTTATTTATTTAGAGATATATTTATATATGTATATATTTATTTTATCACATTTTGGTGTGTACAAATAATTTAATTAAAAAAAATGAAAAATTGGTATTATAAGATAAATACATTCATATAAGAATTAAACTAGAATAATGTAAGTCGCATAACTAGTTATCGAGTGTCCAAAGCTTTCTCACCAATCTAGATTCCAATCTGGTGCTAGCCACTATTGTGTTTTTTAAAAAAAAGGAGAAAAACAAGAAAAAAGGAAATTGGTGGAAATCGCATCGGTCTCAAGTGTCTAACAAATTATATAAGGCCTTTTACCTCAAACGTTATTCTAAATTTTTGAATGTTATGTAAACATTAAATATATCTTGATTTTACAAACTAATCGTAGAAAAAAAAATTGAAAATTTGCAAAATTTAGAGGCTCGGGACGATCGCCCCTTCATCACATGCTCAAAGCCGACCCTTGCTCCATCTATTGAAGTCCTTCATCTATGGCAATGCTTGCAACAACACCTAAACCCAACTCAAAAGCAATTTAATGTTATCATTAAATAGTTTCTTACCCAACTTAATTCACAATTAGTAACGCTACATATATCATCTTTATATCCCAACTTGATTCAAATACACGATGTATCAACTAGTAAACAGATAATTTATTTAAATGATTATTTATTTCACTTGACCATTATTTTATTTATCAAATACAAATATCATGAATCAAGATCAAGCTAAACATAAAAATAAATATTTCTATTTAGAAAGTTTTTCAAAACAAGTTTGCCCGCCAAAAACAACAATAATAAAATGAAACCAAACCCAAACCTGTTCTTAATGCGGTCCGATCCATGTTCCACAGTTAACATTTTTGTACAACCTACCCCTACAAAACCTTACCCAACTTGCCCACACCAAACCAAACCTAACCTAACCATTTCACAACCGGACCCGAACTTGAATTACATCAAAATCCTCCTTTTTCTCTTTTTTCCTTACTTATTTTCATCAAAATCAAGTTTCCATTCTTGGGCCAACCAATGTACTATAAAATAAACAATTTCTCACCCAAAATGGAAACAAATATGCAATAAATAAATAAATAAGCATATACACTTGGATTGACCCACCCAAACTAAACCAAACCCAAAATGTGGGTCTAGTCATATTCTGCGCTTATTCGGATCTAACTCGCCTTCTTCCAAACACAACATTCTCGGATCCGATTTCTCTCCTTCTCTTCCCGCGACCCAACCGCAGACCTTTCCGGATCCTCCGATCGCACTCTCGGCGGTGACCTCCTCTCCCTACTATCTCAGTAAGACTCTCCCTATATTGCGTACGTTTTGGTTTTGTTTGAATTCTGTTGAATTTTTGTTTGATTACTGTAATTGAGCTTGTTTTATTGTTGGGCTTTGCTTGAATTTGATAATTGCTCCGTAATTGAGGTGGATTTTGTTTCATGGAACTATTGTATTGATGTGATTTTCATATACATATATATATATATATATAGAGAGAGAGAGAGAGAGAGAGAGAGAGAGCATATGAGGGTTCAATTCAGTTGAAATTATGGACTGTGATTTTGATTCTTTATGGGAATTATGAAGTTGATGTGGGTATTATTACGCTACTTTGGCTGTTATTTTGTTGGGTTATTTCGATCGAAAGGCTTTGTGTTTGCTTATAATTATGTTAGGTATATGCACATTTGGATTGATTTATGAACATGTTGAATTTTGCATCGATATTTTGTCGTCCTGTTTTTTTGTTCCAAAGAAAAAAAAAATTTCTGTTGACAATCCAAACTTGTTTCTGGTTAAGTTTAGATTTTTATGATGGCTTCTTTTGGTTTGTTGGCTTGATGATCATAGCAATCAAGTATAGGGATGCTCTTTGGCTGCAGTTTTAATTTATAAGTTTAATATACAAGGAAGATCAAATTGGTATCAGTATTGAATTGACTAAGATCTATTTTTTTCTTTTTTCAACTGTTATATTTAAAATTGCAATATGATTTCTTTACATATGGATCCTTTTCTTCTGAGATTTTTATTACTCTTTCAAGTTCTGAGTAGATGGTTATGATAGGGGGTTTCTTTTGAAAAAAGTAAATATTTTGCAATACAGTTATTATCTTGTTTTGTGCGGTCTTTACATTGGAATTTCTTTGAATTGTTTGCTTAATGTGCTTTTTCAGTTAATCAGAATTTGGTTTAATTGACCTGTTGTCTTTATTTAAATTTCTTTTCTTTCCTTCTCAATTGTAGTCATACATTGAGTCTTAAGTACTTAAGTTGATACAAGTCCATGCTTTGGGTTTAAATTGGAGGTTTTTCAGCTCTTGTCATTTGAGCAAATGATTGGTTAGTTGAGATTGAGAGTGATTGGCTCATTTTATATTAACGCAACCTAGAACTGAAAACAGCAATGATTCAGAGCCGTGGCTTGTCGATATTATGGAAAAGCTAGTGATTGTACTGGCAAATCTTTGGTATATTCTCAATGTTATTGTTTGGTAGAGCAACTTGACTTATCTTTCAGTGTTCCCTACAAATTAGAATCTTTTGGATTGTCTGGATTGAAGGTAACAGATCTTGAACTCTTTGTGGCGAAGGTTTTCTGTCTTTATGGGAAAGGGTCTTGTTTTGGGTCTATCTTTTAAGTTTTGGCATCTCTTTGTGTTCAGTCAAGATTAGTAATTTTTCTGTTTATTTTATTTTATTTTATTTTTATTTTTCTGTTGAATAAAAAAAGAAAAATTTTATTGTTTAATATTAGAAAGCAGTGGTGAAATGAGATGAGTGTTCAGCGCTTGCCATTTCTAATTTATTTATTTTTTTCTGTATTTTGTTCTCTTGTACTACTTTTTGTTTATAAAGGGATTCTCATTTTGGATCTAGTTTCACTTTTATGTTGGGAGAACTGTTTTCTAAGCTACTAGAGTGGACTTCTTTTGAGCCAGACTGGCATTAGCTTTTTGTTGTTTTGTTTTTGTGGACTGCTTCTTCATTCTCTCATTATCCCTTTTTTTCTCTCTTAGTACCCCTTTTTTGGCAAAAATAATAAATAAAAAACATCAAGTGTGCTGGAATAAGGGATAGTGGAAAACTGTGGAACTTATGTGGAATGAATTATCACACCCTTCATGTTAGGAATGTATAAATCTAGTTAGATATATAAACTTTTTGATATATAACCATAAGAATTGTGTTTCTGTTGAGAGACCAATGTATTATTACCCAATACTTTTGGGTTTTGAACTAAATCGTTAACCCACCAGTACTATTTTAATTTTTTTTTTCTCTAGTTGACTGATTTCTTAGTTCAAGATATTTTAATGAGAAATTTTTTACTTAACTAGGTTTAACATGCTGAAGCATTCATTTGGTTCTAGTGCAGTAGGTTTTTCCTGTCAGCATTAGAAACCAACCTTTGCTTTTACCTGTCATTCATACTTATGGTCAGGTCTCAGGATTAATGACTCACCCAGCCACCTTGCTGTACCTGAGGATGCATTTAAAAGTTTTTGTAGTGAGTTCTAAATTTGTGGCTGGAGGTTTGTCATTTATTCAAAAACCATCGAATTATGTAAAAATAGTAAAGGTGTGCAAAGCGGGTTTTAATAAAATTGTGAGTCTTATAAATATATTCAGTGGAAAGACAGAAACTGCCCAAAAACGAAGCTTATGAGAGTCACCAAAATAAGTAGCCGTTGGTTGCAGATTAGACTAGGGTCGAATTGATTAAGGTTGTGGACAACCAAAACATTATCCTAATGATGGCAATTCAATTGCATTGAGTAAAAGACAATGGTTTTATGTGGGGTGCTTCTATAAAGACTCATGGAATTGGAATTCAAGTCAAACTTGTGATTAGGTACCAGAATCAATGAAAACCTGTACTTTAAGAGGTGAGCCGTAGGAAGACATGTATGTTATTGATAACAGGAATTAGGCTTCCATAACAAAATTGTCTGACATAATCAGTTTTCCATGGTGTTCTTCTCTAGTGGATCTTGAAAATTGAAAATATTTACTTAATTAATAACAAACACACATTCCCAGATTTAGCTTTAAAATTGGTAAATTTCAAACTCACCCTGTATATATGTGGGAGCAGTGACAGCAGGTACATCTCCTTGAAATGTCATCTATTGGTCTATCAAGTGTATTGGTTCAAGCCATATCAGGTAGTACTTGTGAAATATTGAAACTGGTTACCTAATCATTCTTTAAATTCAGATTTATTGGTAATATTCAATGATTTCTAATCTTTTGGTACTCATTTGATAGTTTTGATCCTGAAATTCTATTATAAATTTGTGCAGTTGTGGTATTCAGTCCCTATTTTTGCCCTACAAGTTGACTTATTATAACTATTTAAATTTCAGATTTTAATTATTTAATTGTTATTCGAAGGAAATTATTTAATTGGTCTATTGATTTGTTGATTACGAATTATGATTTAAGATTTCATTATAGAATATTTATTTATATAATTAAAAAAAAAAGGATTTATTGAGAACTATATTTATATTCGGAAATAGAATTATACAATTTGCATATGAAAATGATTTGAGATTTGGAAATGAATGAAATGAGATTTTTAAAACATCAGGATTGTGCCCTCCTTTTTAATGATCAAACAGGCTACACGTATGATTCCTGGAATCGTCTAGCATGTATATGACGGATGTTGAGAAAGTTATTGAGATGTCGGGAAAATCATTGAATTATTGAGAGAGACATTGAATCGCCCAGTACGTGTATGATAGATATTATGCTTTCTCTGCATGTGCAATGATGTTTTCTATCACGTATGACTAGATTTCCCTCGTTCTACGTATGCAATGATGTTTTTAGCCACGTATAATTAGATTTCTCTAGATACTAGTTGATGTAAATTTTCAAATTACAGATACTATATACTGAATTTAATCAGTAAAATAAAATAAATAAAAAATTTACAGAACACCGGATTTATAGAAAAAGATTTCAAAAAAATTTTACAGATTATGTATTACGAAAACTATAAAGATTATTATATAGAAGTTTATAGTTTTACTAGGATATGATATTTGAATCGAATTTATTTTCAGATATGATTGCATATGAATGATTGAGACTTATTTATTATTATTAGAAATATGTTATGTTTTATCTAAAAATATTTTTGGAAAAGTTATATTTATTTATTGGGCGTTAATGATCACTCTTTTACAAAACTCATTCCTTCTAAGTATCCGCTCCAAGTTCATGTAGATTATTGCATATTGTGAAGAGAGCCACATGATAATGAATAGTTTGCATTGTGTATATTATTTTTAATTAATCAGATTTCTTAAATGTATTTCAAGAGTACTTTTATAAACAAAATATCTTTTTTGGATATTTTATGAGTATTTTGTATATTCGGTCCAAAGATCCAACACGAGAAATGTAAATATTTTTGGGTTTTGTTCAAATTAAATTTATAAAGTGACCATAAGATTTACGATGATTTTTGTAAAAGATTCTTAGTTACAAAGATTAAAGTCGCACGATATCTTTTTAAACTCAAGATAGAAGAGTCAAAATGGGTTTCGTTAGTTTTTACGGGATTTTTTTAGACTCGAGGGAGGAGTCGGGATGAGTTTTGTCAAAGTGAGATGATACCTAACAATATTTTCTTGATTCGATTGGCTATTACCTTCGAAATGATTTTGTAAAGGACGCTGTAGAGACTAATTGGTCTATAGTCTTAGACGCTCAAAGGTTTAGCTTTCTTGGGAATAAGGACTATATGGGCTTTATTGAATTGTCTAAGAGACTAATTGGTCTGTAGCCAAATTGGTTTATGACTAGACCCCTGTGAGCTTACGTCTAAATGTGATGGATCTAATTGAAATAGAATGGGATGATGATCCAAAGTTGAAGTCCAAATGCATCACTCAAGCTCGTTGATACTCATTCCACCAAGGACCATTAGCCAAAAATTTGTGTAACAGTTCCTATAAATTAGTTGCCTCACATATCTTATTGATCCATATAAACTTTGATCCCCTATAGCCTATATCATACAACCTGCAATCCTTCACAAACTTGTGAACTTTACTATTCCATAGGCAAAAATCTTCAAACCACCTTATTTCTCATCAAACTGGAAAAGCTTATTGAAGCCACCACCATATAACCATGACAAGTGATCAACACTACTAAGTCATCACATTCCTAAAGATCTTTTATTTGACATGGGTGATGGTTGCCTTATATCCGTGAGAACCTCCATGACTCCTCTACAGTTTTTACTTTAGCATCTATATGATGATGTGAGTAGGACTGTACAGTAACCAACCATTCTTCCCCTTACAAAATAAACAAGGCACTGTTTCTACCACTAGCTTGTATATGCAAACATCCATCATACACTACTTGATATCTTAAAACATCTGCATCCTTCATACTTAACTTGGTTTTGCATAAGAAAACCAAGTGTGGGGAATAGCTTTTGATAACCCTTTTTAGGGCCCTAAATGTGCAAGGATTCCCTAATCCTCGCACATTCACTTTTCATATATCGACAACGCTTGAGTTTCAGAGTCGTCAAGTGCCAAGAATATATTAAGTTAACCAACTACAAATTTGGAGGTGGAAGAGAGGGATATATCTTGAAGCATGCTTCAATGAATGCATTCTAAATTATTTCTCTTATTATTTCTCCCTAACACAAAAGTGGTAGTCTTTGATTAAAAAAAAGATCGTCAAATGTTAGAATTTCTACATTAAATTCCTAAATTGGTAAAGGATATTTTACTAAAGCCATATAAATTCATTTTTTTATTATGAAAGTAAACTTGATTTCGTGGTGAGAGGGGAGAATCAAGTTCCCTTTCTAACCTCTAACTTAATTTTCAATTTAGATGTGGAGTTTACGTCATTTAATTCCCTACAAATTTGAAGAAACTTAGGAATTCATAAATAAGGAATTCAATTCACTTTCCTTATCCAAATTCGTGATTAGTAAACATGCTGTTATAATAATTGATACTATTATAACATCAGTATAAATTTGAAATCGAAAATAATATTGAAAGAAAATAGAAGTAATAATATATAACAATAGTAGACATAAAATTTATATGATAAAACTCATAATGTGAAGGAAACATCTTTGAACCAAAATTAGAAGAATTTTATTAAATCAATAAAATTATCTCTTTCTAAAATTTTAGGAGATAATTATAAGATTATATTTGTTACATAGGTTTGGATAAAATCCAATCTAAACTCATGTTAGGTAAGACCATGAGATTGGAAAAACCAATTTCATTTTCTTTTTTGTTTTGTTTTGTTTTGTTTTTTTTTTTATTTCATTGTGATGAGTTAAATGAAACCCACCAAACAGGTAGGATAAATCAAACCCATGTCCAAGTTTTATACATATATATATATATATATTATCTTTCTAGGTGTTGATTTTATGCGAATAAAAAGAAAAAGAAGAATAAGGAGCAGAGAGAGAATGAGAGAGAATGAGAGAGAATAGAGGCATTATGTGTGTAGTCAACCGATGAGTAGTGGAGGAGATGGAGGTTTGGACTAGGTGGAGGCGACGGTGTTGTGTGTGTAGAGGAAGCGAAGTGGAGGAGGATCAGGTGGCGTTGGTGAGAAATGTGGAGGAGGATCAAATGAGGTGTTGGAGGAGAGGGAGAGACGATTAGGATTTTGTTTGGACAACGTTTGAGACTCACTTGATGGTTGGGCAAAATGAGACAGTGACGAGGGCGGTGTGAGAGACTAAAGATGGGCACGACAAAGCTTGGACGGAGTCACGATGAGTCGACAACATTGATTTGGTCAAGAGGGAGCAAGTGAGATGATCAGGCAAGGGCCTTAACTTTAGTTGAGTTAAAAATAGATTTGTTTATTTTTAAAATAATTTAATTATTTAAAATTGATTTTATCAAATTTCATATTGCATCAAATACATTATAACGCTAATTATCTAATCTTATATTGTACCAAACGCATCATAATATCAATTTATCTAATCCAATCTAATTTCATGAAAATAATCCAATTCAATTCCGTATACCAAACGAGGCTTAAAAGAGAAAAAAGAAAACTCTCAATTTAATCGAGATTGGGATATAGAATAACTAAGCACAATCTTGGAAAAAACAAAAAAAAGAAGAAAAAAGCTTTATAGGCAATGCATGGCGGTACAAATCAAATAGGTAATGGCGATGAACAAATGCTTCACTATTAAGAATGCTTTATTTAATATGCAAAATAAAAAAAAAAAAATTTCGTGCTTAAGTTAATCCCCTTTAAGGCAATTTAAAGTTTTGGCTTTTGAAATCATATTTTTTTTTCCTCTTTGTGACAAAGGCTTCGTAAGTCAAATTTGTCGTTCGCTTAGTAAACAAAATCCCTTATTAATTCCATATTCCCTTTGTAGTTTGATAAAACAGTCAAAATCCATCAATATTTGAGAAATCATTAATACCCCTTATTAATTTATGAAATGTCTCAAAAACCTTTCATAATTTATAGAAATATCATAAAAACCTCTTGTAGCTTATAAACTATAGGGGTTTTTATTTATTTCCTAAATTAATAAAGGAAAATTAATAATTTTTTTAAATATAGAGAGATTTTGATTATTTAATCAAATTATAGGAAAAAAATTATTCCTAATAATAATAAATAATCACAAGATCAAAGTGACGGAAACAACTTTTAATATAAATAAAAAAAAAATTAATAGGAGTGAACTAATCAGGTCAGGGAGCAGCTTTGTCAAAAAAGAAGTCAGCAGAGCAGCTTTTTCAAATAATTAAAATTGTTTTTTAAAAGGAAATAGTCTGGAGGAGCAGTTTTTACAGTACACGCAACACAAAACAAAATTGTCTGTCAAATGGATAAGAAGAACCAGCATCCACGCAGTTGGGTAAAGTTTCTCACTTTCCAATATTTTAACAAATCTTATAGCACCAGGCATGTGACCTGATCTTGTGATGGGTCCGCCCCTGAGTGGAGCAACCATTGTACGATGACTTGACCTTAATGCAATTAAAATGGGTAGGACTCCACACACAGCTTTATGTACCAAAAGCATCAATTCTACTCAAGAAATAAAAAATAAAAAAATAAAAGCTTCATATCTCACGCATGACATAAGCGGTGTGGCATTTTCCACCCAATTTTTTGTATTTTAAGGAAACTGTGTCTATTCATTTAACTTTAACAGGAAATTCTACATGCGAGGGACCCAATCGTTTTTGACCGATGGAAAATACTCGATGAATATATTTATGGAAGGCTCTGTCTGCTAACATCTACCACCACTCTCTTCCTTCTCCTCTCAATTCCTACATCGAACGAATGGAAATTACATTAACTGGCTTCTTTTCTGGTTTGACTACGATTGTGATAGCATGGATGCTGTGGAGGGTAGTGGAATGGGTATGGTTGAAGCCAAAGAAGCTAGAGAAGTGGCTCAGACAACAAGGTTTCTCAGGCAACTCCTACAGACTCTTTTATGGAGACATGAAAGACATGTTAGCGTTACGAAACCAGGTAAGATCAAAACCCATCAACCCCTCCGATTCCCACAGTAAGATTGTGCAAAGAATCCTGCCTTTCGAGCATCATATCATCACCAACTATGGTACGCCTTCTACATCTCTCTCTCTCTCGCTCCCTCTCTTTTACAGTCATATATTCTCCACAACGCTTGTTTCCATATTGCAGATTAATTAATTGACTTGGTCTTACTGATTTTGTACACCTTCATATAGCAATTTATTGTTTGTATATAATTGTAATCATTTAGCATTAAGTACAGATCCACCACTTTTATTATAATAATTATAATTTATACCATAATTCCTATATTTTAATTGTTTCATAATTATTTTATACATTGAAAGTATCTAATTATTTGTCTGATTCCATAAATTAAAAGTTAGTTTGACATTCGAGATTGGATTAGATTATTTTGATGAAATTAAATTGAAAGAGATATAATTAAATAAGATTGGATAAATTAATTCTACGATATATTTGAGATAACATGAGATTAGATAAAAATATAAATGATTTTATTTGATTAAAAATTGAGATTGGACTAAATAATGTAAATAAAATAAATATATTTTATATTTAAACAACATAACATATTAAATTATTTTTTGAAAATAAATATAATTATATAGCTCTCTTTCAGTTTTCTACAGCTCTCTCTCTCTCTCTCTCTCTCTCTCTCTTACAGTCGTATATTTTCCGAAACGCATGTTTTAATATTGCAGATTAATTAATTGACTTGGTCTTACTGATTTTCTACACCTTCATATAGGAATTTATTGTTTGTATATAATTTTATTTAATTAGGATCAAGTATGTATTCACCATTTTCATTATAATAATCATAATTTACACCATAATTCCTATATTTTAATTGATTCAATGATTATTTTAATAGTTCTGGTTTTTATTTGGTCGAGGTTAAAGGTTGGACTAAATAAAATAATATTTCTTTTACAATTCATATAAAAATATTAGTTTTAAAATATAATTAATATATGTTAACTTAATCCTCCAAATAATTAAATAAATTTAATATGATATTTAAAAGAAAATAATATATATAATAATAATAAATGATAAAGTAGGGGGTATTATTTTCATCTATTTAATTATATATTTATATTATATAATTAAGTCGATGAAGCTCCTGCTACTTGCCTTATCATTATATATATAAAAGACGTGTGAGTGTTTTATTCTAAAAAAACACGTGTGTCATCGTGTGTGATTTGACTTTTGATGACATGTCGAACGTAAAATATTACATGTTTCCACATTATCAATGATAAAATATTTCATGCATAGGTAATAATATTTTAATAATAAAATCATATAATTTAATATTATTTATTTAAATTTTTTTATTATTTATTTAAAAACAAAATTTTAATTTTAAAAAATATATCATCACCATCATCATCTTCATCTTTGATTCTTCACGGTCATTTGATCACCATCTTTAATTTTCACATCAAACACACAAACTATTTTCATCCATTTATCTCATAAGAATTTGAAAGATATATGTCAAAAAAAAAAAAAAAAAAAAGGAAGATTACAACCCAATACAACTATATCATATAGCATGCAGTAGAATTGAATTACATAACCAAAATACATTGGACGGTCCCATCATTGACATAACATGACCTTTCCATGTAAGCTTTTCTCTTAGACGAAATTTATCATCAAATGGAAGCTAGTTTAAGTATAAGAGTAATGAAATAATTGAATCGGAGGATAATTGGATCCAACTGTTTTGTTTCTTGGCGAGTGTCCAACCAGAGTGCAAATAAGCAACTAAATAAGAAGTTCATAATAAGATGAGTTAGACCTCAATTTAGAATTTTTGTTTTGTCTCGTACCTTGATGAGAATCTAAGCTCATAAATTTTATCTTAATAATTATCTTACAACAGAGTATTTTTGCATATATAATATCCTCATACTACGTTAATTTCAATCAATATATATATAATTTCATACTATATATTATAAATGCAGGCAAGAAGTCTTTTACATGGAACGGTCCAACACCAAACATAATCATCACAGACCCAAAATTGATAAGGGATATGTTGTTCAAATATGATGTCTTTCGAAAACCCAAATCAAACCCATTTGATAAGTTGTTGGCGACCGGGATGGTGAGCTATGAGGGTGAGCAGTGGAATAAAGTCAGAAAAATTGCCAACCCAGCTTTCCATCAGTACAAGTTAAAGGTAATTGTTGTATTATTTATTACAAATTATAATCATAATGTCAAATGCCCTTTTAATGTCGATAGTGGGCAATTTCAACAAAATTAGATACAATCATTTCTTTTTTTTTTTAATCTTGATTCTAAATGAACTAAAGGTTTATCAGAACTTATTAAGAGCTATTACTAAATACACAATCGAATATTTACTTTCATAATCAAGAAAATATTCTCTTATAATCAAGGAAAAATCTTTTCATATGTTCTAATAAATACTCATGATGAGATTTGAATCCTTCGATATAGACGTGAAAACAAAAATGCACAATAATATAGCTAAAGAGGGAATGTACAATCACCTAAACCTAGCTAGTGATTATCTTCTAATTAATGCTTATGTAGCCATTTCCTTTCTGTATAGGATATGTTTCCAAGCATTTATTGCAGTTGTAACAACATGATAAGTAAATGGAAGAAGATTTTGATCGCAAACCAAAACAACAACTCCAATCATGAGTTAGATGTGTGGCCTCATATTCAAACATTGACAGCCGATGTAATTTCTCGGACAGCATTTGGCAATAGCTATGAAGATGGAAGAAAGATATTTGAACTCATAAAAAAACAAATTGATAATTGGGTTGAAAGTTTTCAGTTCTCTTTCATCCCAGGATGGAGGTAAGTGAAACTAATATTGTAGCTTTCATAATATTCTTATTATTAATAATTTGCTTAATATCGCCATGATATGTCAAAAGTCTCCATGCAAGTGTTCGATCTTATAGGTATAATTTTTATATATGTTTGTAGTGAAAAGATTTTTGGAAAGTCAATGGGAATATACCCAACATTATTGTTAATTGAGAGTGTAAACTGTGGTATACAAGTGATGTTATCAAAATGTTAGTATAAATTAATAGTTATATCCATGCCAATATTATGGCCTGATTTTGCCTGCACAATTTAATTTATATTATAGGTTTTTGCCAACTGCAACAAACAGAAGAATGAGAAGAAATTACACAGAAACTCAAGCACTGATTAAAGGAATAATAAACAAAAGAGAAGAGGCAATTAGACTTGGACAAGCAAGTTATGATGATTTGTTGGGCATGTTAATAGAATCAAATTACAAAGAGATGCAAGTAGATGGACGGAAGGAAATTGGAATGAGTATTGAAGAGGTGATTGAGGAGTGCAAGTTGTTCTATCTTGCAGGGCAGGAAACCACTGCATCTTTGCTTATATGGACAATGGTTTTGTTATGCATCCACCCGCATTGGCAAACACTTGCAAGAGAAGAGGTGTTCCATGTTTTTGGGAATGATAAACCGACGTTTGATGATCTAAACAACTTGAAAGTAGTAAGTCAATGATGCCTCTCTCAAACTTCCTTAACTTTTATTTCATGAATATCATTCTTGTTTATCTTCTAAAAATTAGGGCTATGTATTTAGAAGAATACCTGATGAGTTATCGTGTTTAGGCTAAACTCCAGTTTTGTTGTTTTAATTATTTTGGTAAAATATTTTCACACACTCATGGATGATCTAATGACATAGAAATGTCATTGATGACTTAAATAAAAGTTTCAAGACAAAACTAGGAGGATAACTACCAAATGAGGATAATTATCAAGTGATACTCCTATTTAATCAAGGGGAGGCTAAAACACATTCATAGCCTCCCCCTTATAGTGTTTGGTGGAGAACATCTATGTTAAATTTATCCTCCCTATTTACTTTATTATTTTTAATTTAATAATAATAATATTATTTTGTTATTAAATATTAAAATGAATGACATATTTGTCTTTTCAGTAGTTAATCTCACTATCACAGAGTGTTATGAGTAATAAGAGATTATAAATGACTTGTTAGTGAGTGGTATAGTTGGAACCATTTCCTTTGTCTCTGTTTAGAGTGCAAGGTTCAAATATTTTTTCCATTTATGTGTGAGTTTTGTTCAAGGTTTCTTCTCATTTGTGTGCAGGTCTATCCTCCCCATTTATAGGAGTTTATACCGAGTTACGTCTTAAAATATATATCAGAAGGTCCGGATGTAATATCTATACTTGTAGTGTGTACTTGTCAAAAAAAAAAAAATTATAAATAGGTGTCAGTGTAATAAACTCATTACTATAATCTCAATATAATATTGGTATTAATGAGGGCATGTTAGAGTATGTTATCCCTTTTTTGCAGTTAAAAGTTCTAAAACCAAACCATTACAAAATTGTCATTTAAATGATTAATTAAAGCTATTTTAGCTAATAAACACTATTAATGATAGCAATTTCTACCATTCAAGTAATTGGAAATAGATTGGAAATAAAATATCTTTTACCTTTACAATATAACTTAATGTGAGAGTGAATTTATATTGTTTGTAGGTAAACAAAATTCTACATGAGACACTTCGATTATATCCACCTGGACCTCTTTTATCCCGTTCGAGTTGTAGACAAACCAAACTTGGAGAAATCAATATACGACCAGAAATTGTAGTTTCAATTCCAATACTTATGGTACATCATGATCGTGAATATTGGGGTGATGATGTGGAGGAGTTCAACCCAGATAGATTTTCCGAAGGAGTTTCAAAAGCATCCAAGAATAATGAAGTCTCATTCTTCCCATTTGGTTGGGGTCCTCGCATTTGCATTGGACAAAACTTCGCACTTGTGGAAGCAAAATTGGCTCTAGCAATGATTTTGCAAAATTTCTCTTTCGAGCTTTCTCCAACTTATGTTCATGCTCCTAATCGTTATTTAACGATACAACCACAATTCGGTGCTCACTTTATTCTACACAAAATCTAGTATGTATTATATATATATATATATATACACACATGTAGGTTTTTCTCTAATTTAAAAGTATTGTTGTGTAATATAAATTATAATATGTTGATCTTTAATTGTAAGAAAAAAGTTTGGTTATTTAGATGATATAATAATTAATGTTGTTTTAAATTAATTGTCAGTTATGTGAACTATGATTTAATTCATTTGTGATAGATAACTGTTTACTTTTAATTTTTCATATAACCGAAACGACAATTAGAAAGGATGAACATGAGTTAAAGATAAAAGTAGTTATGACCTGTGAAGGACCCTAAATTGTGTTCTATATTTGTGTTTTAGGCATGTTGAGTTTGAAATGTAAATATGTTGACAATTTTATTTTTTGTGCTTTTGCTTTACCAATTTTATTTTTTAACCACTTTATGGATTCCATAAGAACCTATAAAAGAGATTATGGACTTCAACCACTTTATGGATTCCATAAGAAATTCATATACTCAAAACTTAAATTTTGAATTTGTAAAATCGTTTTTGTTTTCATTTAACCATTATATATAAAATTCAACATAGAAATGGAAATAGATGCAAGTGTTAGAACACTTACCTCAAATCCGCGCAAGTCCGAGTCAAGCGTCTCGACGAGTCTCTCGTGCCTCACTCGCTCGCTCGTCACTTACACGTCAATTTCTTATTATTACTTATAGCAATTTCATTACTCAAAACTTTAAAAACTCTTTACAATGCACTTTTGACTACAACTTTCTCTATTAACTTCTAACTTAACCAAGGCTTTCTAATTTCAATTTCTTTGCAAAAGTTTCAGTTATACATCCCTAGGAACACCCCCACACAGTCTATATAATTTTCAGAGGCCCAGAACGAAAAGTCAAAATTTTAGACTCCCTATAACAGAACAGTGTGCACAACCAATTCTATGGCTGTTTCGCCTCCGTTTTCGCTTGGACCATCTTCTTATCTCTCACTTAGGTCCCCCGTAAAATGATTTTGAAAAACTAAGTATTGAGGGGTGAAATCTAGGAAAAACGTCTATTTTTCTACACTTTTTTATGCACGTTTTCGCATCGGACAAGCGACGATGTTATTTCTTTCATATTTAAGGTTCATTTACCTAATTATGATCAAATATATTCATTCCATGCAATAAAAATTGTATTCACATGGACATCTCACATACGACTCTCTAAACACACTATTTCGATCATAACTTGCATAATTTTTATCGAAATCGTTCCCTTCCAAAACTTATGGTTTGCTATGACTTCTAGGCATGATTTGAGGTCTAGAACAACCACATATAAGTCAGACTAGTACAGGTCATCACTCTCCCTTCATTGGACTTGGGAATCTCAAATGTGCTCAAAACTACTCATTTGACAACTCTATCATTTCTATATGCTTTCATAACCTCAAATATGCTTAGATTTGAGTTCAAATCCATCAAAACTCAGAGGTATCTTACTGTCCTTCATGGCCATGACACACACACACACATACATATCAAATAATAGATCTTGTCAAATCTACATGTCATTTTCATTCAGTCATTTTATCAAACAACTTGTCTACAGCTTGTTTAACATTTTAGTGTTTTAAACCATACTTTAAAGTTTGTTATCCATAAACCCTAAGCTTCACACACAAGAACATATTATCTAAGTTTCTATATCACCTAGTTAGAGTTCTACACTTGTTTTAAGTGTAAAACACCCAACACAATATACTAAAATCACATAGCTATCACCATACCCATACAATTTCAATTAAAATCAAAAGTTGGAAGAAAAGAGGATGTCTCACCTTTTTTCTTGCTTAAGATTTATGGGTTTAGCTAGAAAACCCCTCTAGAGTCATGACATGAAGCTTGAAGAAAGATTGGTTGCAAAACTTCTTCTCCTCCTTTGATTGCCGTCCACCACTCTCTCTCACTCTCTCAAGTTCGCGGTTGCTTCTTCTTTTACTTCTAATCTCACGGCAATTGCTTCTTTTTCTCTGCAAATTTCTCTAAGTGTTGATTATATATATAAATAACATTTCTCAAAATGACAAGCTTGTCCCGTTGACTTGTTTTGACCATCACTTATAGTTTACTTTAATCCAATTAGTAATTGACTACTAATTCTAAATAATAAATCCTATAGTTCTTATTTTTAAACTTAACTATATTACCACTTATAATTTATCTCTTATTTATTAAAGGACTATTTTACCGCTCTTTAACTTTTTCTCATCATAATTATCACACACACCTCTTAAAGTTTGTATTCTTATTGCAATACCATTCGAAATTATATTATTGACGAATTTCATCATTAATATTCCATTAATTAATTTCTAATACCATGAAGTTCAATTCATTAAGAGTAGAGGTTTATATTAACTCCATAATCTAGTTTCTAACATTAGGGGGCTCAGAATTAAGACTGAGGGCTTACAGAGAGAGAGAGAGAGAGAGAGAGAGAGAGAGAAAGAGATAGTGAACAAAACACTGAAATACAGTTCTTATATTCTTTTTTGATCTATGAAGTGATGTTCATCATCTTTTGATTTTGAAACGTGAAAAAAATATAAAAAAAAAAAAAACCTCTAACCCTCTAAAGCAAAAACAAAAACAAAAACAATAAATAATAAATAATAAATAATAAATAAATATGAAAAAATTGAAAACTCTAACCTACTCACTGTAACTTAAACCCATTCTGAAAGTCTTGAACTTGGATATCCTAACTAAACTCAAGAGGCTCCGGACGTTTTGAATGCACCAAGATGTCCTAAGTTCAAGATGCTATATGTCTCAAACACACCAAGATAGCAACATCTTGAACACACTAGAACGTCAACGTCCCAACACATTGGAACATTGACGTACTGAACGCATTAGGACATCGACGTCTCAAACACATTGAGATGTCTTGTACATCCTAAGCCAAGAAGTTTCGAGTTTGGGATGTGTAGAACCTCCAAAATGTTTTGGTGCAAAACGTCTAAGAAGAGTTCGAGTTTGAGATTCAATTATACACCTTTCAAAGCATCTTTGTCTCTTAAAAAATAAATTCGGGTTCTTATTTTGGAGAAAGAGAGAGAGAGAGAGAGAGCGAGAGAGAGAGTTAGTTTGAAGGAGAGTTTCAAAATAATAGAAAGAGGCAAGAAAAGTGACAAAAACTTTCTAAAAAAAAAGTGATATATATATTTAAACTGATAGTGATGAGTTATGTTTCATTTTGTCGATGTTGGAATTTAGTCGATCAAGATATTTTAGGCATAGACTATAATTCTGATAACAAGAAACAATACAAGCAGATAAAAATTACTAAGAGTGAAAGAGGGAGTGGAAGAACAATGCAAAGAAGAGAATCTTTTACGTGGTTCGGCCAAAATAAGATGTTTATGTCCACGACTGCTCATCTGATAATTTTTGTAAAGCAACAGTATGTTATTAAGCATTATGTGTTTATTGTTAAATCTGAATAGAATGTATATTTCACTATAGTTTACAATGTACAATATAAAGCCTATTTATAGCCCAAAGAGGAAAAAGAAAATAATTTATACATGGAAGCAAAATAATATATTACATGAATGGAAAATATTGATTTGATTGATTGTAAGTTAACATCCCTCCGCAAACTCAAGATGGCGAGATGAATGCAAGCTTGAGTTTGGAAACCAATTCACGAAAATATTCTGAATGATGAGCTTTGGTGAAATATCAGCGAGTTGATCAACAGAAGAGACCGAATAAAGTTTAATAATACCTTGATGAACATGTTGTCGAACAAAATGACAATCAATCTCAATGTGTTTGGTACATTCATGAAAAACATCATTGTGAGCAATTTGAATAGCACTATGATTATCACAATAATAAGGAGTAGTCGTGACGTGGTGAACTCTCATATCTGTAAGTAACCAATGTAACCAAATAAGTTCCTGAGTAGTATCAACAAGGGCTCGACATTCAACTTCAGTACTGGATTGAGCTATAACAGTCTGTTTCTTACTATGCCATGAAATGAGTGAATCACCAAGGAAAGAAGCAAAAACCAGTGGTAGATTGTCGATCAGTAGGATCGCCAGCCCAATCAGCATCTGAATAAGCACGTAACTTTAAAGAAGAGTCAGCAGAAAAGTGAAGTCCATAAAACATCATACCTTTGAGATATCGTAAAATATGAAGAACAGCAGCAAAATGAGTAGAATAAGGAGCAAACATAAACTGACTGACAACATGCACATCATATGCGATATCCGGTCGAGTCACGGTCAAATAAACAAGACTACTAACAAGTTACCGATAAAGAGTAGGATCATTAAGTGGGGTGCCTTCAAAAGGTGTCAACTTAACATTAGCTTCTAAAGGGCTAGTATTGATTTTATTATCAATTAAGCCAGCATGAGCAAGAAGATCTGAAATGTATTTTGCTTGGGAGAGATAATAACCATCAGAGTCCAAGAAGACCTCAAGACCAAGATAATAACTAAGAGAACCAAGATCTTTCATTTCAAATTGCTGTTGAAGATAAGTCTTAAGGTCAAAGATACCGACAATATCATCATCTGTAATGATCATGTCATCCACATAAAGTAACAAGAAAATAGAACCATGACTAGTCTTGCGAAAAAATAGTGCAAAATCATAAGAGCTGGAGGTAAAACCAAATTGCATAATGGTGGAAGAGAATTTGGCAAACCAAGCTCTAAGAGCATGCTTTAGCACATACAGTGCCCGACGAAGACGACAAACTTTGTGTGAGGGATGTGGATACCCTGGTGGTGGTGTCATATATACATCTTCAGTAAGATCCCCATTAAGAAAGACATTTTTCACATCCATTTGAAACAAATTCCACCGTTTAATTACAGCGACTACCAGCAAGCTACGGATAGTTGTAAGTCTAGCAACTGGCGCAAATGTCTCCTCATAATCAATTCCATACTCTTAGGTAAAGCCTTTAGCCACAATACGGGCTTTACATCTTTCAACAGACCCATCTAACTTTGTTTTGATCTTATATACCCATTTGCACTCGATGGCAGATTTATTAGGAGGAAGATCAACCATGTCTCAAGTGTGAGTTTTCTCAAGAGCTTGCAATTCTTTAGTCATAGCTTGCTGCCAAATAGGGTTAATGATGGCCTCTTTAAAGGATCGAGGCTCATACAAAGAAAGGATGACAGAAAAATAATGAAAATCTTGAAGAGTTACAAGTAGTTCCCTTACTCGATTAGAACGACGAGGAAAAGGATTAGCAGGTGAGATAGGACAAGAAGACTCTGGTGTAGGATCAACAAGCGGGTGAGATTGTTCAAGAATCAGTCGGATATCATCAGAAAGATCTGTTTAAGTCTCGTGAATACTTGAATATTTTTCATCAAGAAATAAAGGAATAGTAGGATCTATAAAAAGTTTATAACTAGAAATGTGTGATGTGTGAAATTTGGATATGGATGAAAATATCTTATGTTCCCAAAAGACAACATGACGAGAGACACGAAGACAATTTGAGATAGGATCCCAATAACGATAACCCTTATGTTCAATGTCATAGCCAAGAAAACAGCATAAACGGGCTCTAGGATCTAATTTAGTTCGTTCGTGAGGATGAAGAAGAACAAAGCAAGCACATCCAAAGACTTTGAGATGTTGATAGTTCGGAGGAGTGTCATACAGTCGTTCATAAGGAGTTTGATTATCAATGACATAAGATGGAACACAATTGATAGTGTATACTACTGTTAATGCAGCTTCTCCCCAAAACTTTTTAGGACAAAAGGTAGATATGAGAAGTGTATGAACAGTTTCAAGAATATGTCTATGTTTGCGTTTAGCATGACCATTCTGTTGTGATGTACTAGGACATGAACGATGACATATGGTACCAATTTGACTAACAGATCAAGAAATGTTTTATCTCGATATCCCATGACATTATCAGTACATAAAACTTTGATAATTTTTAAAAATTGAGTCTGAATCATTTGCATAAAATCAGAATAAATTTTAGATAATTCAGACTTATTGTGCATAAGATAAAGTCATGTATAATGGGAATAGTCATCCACAGAGATAACAAAATACTTGGACCCCCCTTATGGTAGTTGTTGGTGAGGGTCCCCAAATATCTGAATGAATTAAGTCAAAGGGTGCTTGAGAAACTGAATCACTATTATGAAAAGGTAATGCATGATGTTTGGATAATTGACATGATAAACAATCAATATGATCATCAGTTACAAAGCCTAAATATCCACTAGACAATAAAGAACACAATCGACTAAATGAAGTATGACCTAACCGTGAGTGCTAAAGACTCAATGGCAAAGATGAAGAAGTAGTGGCAGATTGATAGGGAGATGAGACCCGTGAAGGTAGTTGAAGATGAATGAGCTCAAACAAAAGTCCAACTTTACTGCCTATCCCATGAATCTTCCCTATATGTGGATCCTGCACACGACAACCAGAAGAAGTAAAATGTACATCAAAACCAAGTTCACACAACTGACCCACAGAGATAAGATTTAAGGTAAGTTTAAGAATAAAATATGTATTTTGCAATGACAAGTTATTTGTAGAGATGTGACCTATATATTGAATAGACATGGATGAGCCATTAGCTGTAGAAATGATAGGTAAAGAGGAAGATGATGGTTGTACGGAAAAATTTGTAGAATCAAAGGTCATATGATTGCAACAAGCTGAATCAAAATACCATGAGGAATTATCTGTTGACATTGAAGGTGCAGAAAGAGATGAATTACCAGATTTAGAAATGATTTGATGGAGTATAGTTGCAAGATCATGAACTGAGATAGAAGAGGGACCAGCAATAATCGGTTTGTCATCGGCTATAACCGTAGAAAATCGTTGATTGTTTTGACAAAGCTTGAGAGAAATACTCTTGAATGAGGTTGAAAAATCTCCGTTATTGCTATTCCAATGACAACTTTGATTATAGTGCCCTAGTTGAATTTTGTGGCAATACTTACAGCGTCTTATGGGGCAATGAAGAATACCATGTCCTGGGAACTTACAATAATGGCAAATGGGTGTCTTTGATGAATTCTCCATAATGAACCCGAATAAATAAGACTAATAAAATATATATCAACAAGACCCATAAGCAATCTAAATATAGCCCAAATAATGAATATGCAGTCCAATAAATATCAATTTACGACCCAAATCAACGTTTGAAAAATCAAAACTTGATGACAATGTGTGATAACAGACCAAATATGGTGGCAGCAGTGTGCAGTGGTGCAGACAGCGACAGTAGAACAAATAAAATGAAAGGAGACCCGGCAACAGAACTAGTCCAGCGGTTGAACCAGTGTGATGAACAGCCGAGAGAGGTTGATGATGCAGAGGAGTGCAATAGAGAGCAACTAACTAGTGCGCGTGATAAAGAAACGATGTGATTTGGTGGTAGGACGACGTGGTTTTATAAGGATCAGCGGCGGTGTATGATGGGTGGCAGCAACGGTGTACTGATTTGGTGATGTGGTGATACAGAGGCGGCTGATGTGGTGATGGTACTGGTGCGACGTGGTAGTACAGTGGCGCGATGGTGCGACTTGCAGAATAGAGATGGTACTCGTGCGACATGCAACAGAGATGGATTCGATAAGTATAGCGATGGGGAAACCAGATGCGAGAGTTGATGCGACGGCCTGAAACAGACTGCGACCAGTGGTGAAAGTAGATATGGTGTTTGGATGGAGTTTAATGGAGGTTGATGATGATGTTTGAGTGGTGTTTGAATCGTGTTTGATGATGACAGTTACAGTGGGTGATGAGGGTTATTTTTTATGTTGTTTTGGGTGGTATTTTGTTTGGGAATATTTGACAGTGAATGGTGTGTAAAAAAAAAAAAAAAAACTACAAAAACCTAAGCTCTGATACCATGTTAAATTTGAATAGAATGTATATTTCACTGTAGTTTACAATGTACAATATAAAGCCTATTTATAAGCCAAAGAGGAAAAAGAGAATAATTTATACATGGAAGCAAAATAATATATTATATGAATGGAAAATATTGATTTGATTGATTGTATGTTAACATTTACAATGAATTTGATTGTATGGGACGTTACAATTTGAGTGCAACACAAATTAGGAAATAAATTTTTACATTAACTACATTTCCAGAACAAACTTCTTGAATCAGGAATGATTCTCGAAAATGAATCCAAGATTATAGAGATTTGATCTGCACAAAATCAGAAAGTTTGAATCCCTCTCAAATTTAATTGCTATAAGCTTCTAAAAGATTATTTGGCACGAGTTTAACGAGCTGACACATCATTCTCGCGAGCTGAAGATGAATCAATGTAGCTTTGGTTTAAGACACGAGCTAAAGAAAGAGGACGCGAGCTCAAAACTGTGACCTAAACATTAGGCTTCTTAGGCCTCTTACCATTGGACTTATCCATTGGATCTTAAGCTTAGTTTATTGGATCAACCTAGTGGATCTATTTATTATGCTTTTACCAGCTCGTTTATGCAGCCTCAAATATATCTACAATATTAGCCCCACAGCTCTTAGTGCGATCTTCGAACTAGAAGCTAAAACTCGCTGGTGAAAGCTGATATGTCTCGAGTTGTCTTAGCACTTTTCCAGATTTTGTCCTATCTTGTGACGACTTTGCTGAGGCGACTGAGAGGAGAGTGAAGGAGGCTGAAAGGGAGGTCGCAGTGCCTTTAGATGTAACCCTCTAAGACTAGGGCTTTAAGTAAGCTGCTTGCCGGGTTGAATCTTTTTCTTTGAGCTCGTCATGATTGTACTTCATTCACCTTGCTTTGCAGGGTCATTTATATCAAATGTTTTGCCCTCATTTTGAGGATGTTGAACCATTTTACCTCGTTGCGAGGTTATATGGAATTGATTTACTTCGTTTCCATGAGATTTTGTGCTTTCTAAATCTTTCAATTTCCTCAGTTGATATAACATGATTTGGTTGAACTATGCAGGGATCGGAATCTAGCCTACTATATTGTAATTTAGAGCTAGTAGGTCAGAACCTATTAGCATTTTGGCGAGCTAGAAGATCGGGAAATGTTAGTATTCTGGCGAGCTAGAAAATCAGGATGTGTTAGCATTCTATCATAATTTTGTCGAGCTACGTACGGGGTTAAAACCTTGCCTAACATAGTGATGTTGAGCTGTCTGGTATGTTGTAACCTCAACTAACAGTATTATGGTGAGCTATCTCAAGTAGGTTGGGACCTCAACTAACATAGCTTAACTTAATAAAATTTCAACAAAGAGAAACTTGATGAAGAGGTCGTTGTTCACCTCCATACTTAGCATTTAATTAAGAAATCAATAAAGCGATCGCAGAGTAAAGTAATAAAGGAAATTCATAGCTTTTATTGATTTCAAAAATTGAATTACAAGTTAGAGACATAACCTATTAGGTATAACTACGATGTGAATGCACTTTAGATTCATGTCTTGTTCAGGAGCACGCTGGGGTTGCTATTATGTTGGCTATAAAGGCTATTGAAGTCATAGGTTTGCTGGTCGTACTACATAGTCTCTCAAGTGACCTTTCTTGATTAGATCCTCAATGACATCCTTTAGTTCCCAGCATTATAAAGTATTGTACTCGACTTCATCATGACAGACACAAAACTTATTTGTGTTTCTGAACTTAGCAGGGGTCTTCATGGGATTGGGATTCCCGAAGTCCTCTCCACCCCTTTCTGTTGCAAAGATACTATCTGGTGTACCTGATAAGATGTTGTAGCTATCATGACGACCTTGATGCTAAGGTCGTTCATTTCCGAGCTCATTCTTAGCATTTTTAGCGACCTGATTGTTTGAGCCGTTATTTTAACTTTCGCTTTCATCCCCACCATTATTTTTTTTTTAGTTAGTTGGAACTACCGGTTTTACCTTTCTGGTTAGATTACTTGGGCCCAAAGGTCTCCTCCCATATGATCTCCTTGGTAGCTCGTTCGTAAAACTCGCCCAGGTCTCTCACTGAAGATTTGTAGATACTCTCATATAGTTTTCCATCCTTGCGAAGCCTAGCTGAAATCCCAGTTAGGATGCTTTCATCTGAGGGGTTTTCCACATTAGTGACCTCATGTCTGAACCTGGTGATGTAATCTTTCAATGGCTCATTCTGTCATTGAAAGATTGTAGCGAGGTGACAGGGTGGTGCGAGCTGTTTTCTCAACGCCCTATACTGATTTATAAACCTTCTTTGGCATTCTTCTCAATTGTTTATACTGTGAGTTGAGAGACTTCTCAACCAAGTTTTGGGAATTTCCCTTAGTATCATTGGGAACATATGGCACTTCACTAAGGGATTGGATGTTTGTAGGTCCATCTGTACATTGAAAGCATCCAGATAGTCGTAGGGGTCATTATCCCCATTATAAGGTGAAATGTTGGGGAGTTTGAACTTGGGAGGTAAAGGTTATGTCTCGATCTCTAGTGAATGAGGTCCTCTCCTCATGCTGCTCTATTTGATTCTAGGGTCTAGGTCGCGTTTTTAGCTGCCGAACCCTTTGTAGCAGTTCTTCCACCATCGGGTCTTGAGGCTCAGATTGCCTTGTAGAAAATTGCCTACTCCTCCTGCTCTCTTGCTCGATTGAGTAGCGATCTCGCGACTTGTGCCTCTTATGATAACTTTCCGCTTGGTGCGAACCCCTTTGTGGTTCATACTCGTCATCATCACGATGTGCGCGAGCTCGCTCATGCTTATGACTAGCTTCCACGTGACAACTACCATCATGACTTACCTTCACTCTCAAGCCTATAGGGCGAGGTGCCACTTCCTCCTAGTGAGCTCGTCGTCTGCCTCCCCTTGAGTTCAAATTTGAGGAGCGGAGCGGACCGAACCTTTTTATAGCAACCTTTCTCTAACCGCTCTCTCTCTTAGAGTCAGGACTTCATTAACTGGTTGCTGGTGGGCTTCTCCAAGGGGTGCAACTTCTACTTGTCTCTACGCAATCTAGATTTGAACCTGCACTAGTGCCCTAACCACATCCGCCAACTGCATCATAGCATTCTCTAGGGCTTTATGGCGTTGTTTTCAAATCTACATGGCATCTCCGCTGACAGTGGTGATAGCCACCAGCTGGCACGGAGGAAATAGAGGTAGAAAGGCTACAACTTCTGTATTCACAACTGTGGAAGTACCCGTCACGATGCCTCCAACTAGCAGAGTGTTCTGTTACTCCACATGACCCTAGAATTGTTCAACCACTATATTAGAGCTTGTAGTTGTTCTTCCTCTTACCATAGCAGTTGCAAATTAGCAAGATTGTAGTTTAGACCCTCCTTCTAGCGCCAAAATATCGACATTGGAATTTAGTCGACCCAAAGATTCTAGATTCAGACTACAATTCTGATAACGAGAAACAATGAAAGCAAATAAAAACAACTAAGAGTGAAAGGGGAAAAGAAAGAACAATGCAAAGAAGAGAATTTTTTACGTGGTTTGACCAAAAGAGATGCCTACGTCCACGATTGCTCCTCTAATAATTTTTGCAAAGTAACAGTATGCTATTAAATATTGTGTGTTTACAATGAATTTCATCCTCTATTTATAGTATATAGTTTTATAGTTTAAGTACAACACAAATTAGGAAATAAATTTTTACATTAACTGCATTTCCATAACAATCTATTTAAATCAGAAAGATTCCCGAAATTGAATCCAAGATTATAGAGATTTGATCTATACAAAATCAGGAAGTTTGAATCCCTTTCGGATTTGATTGCTATAAGCTTCTAAAAGATTATCTGGCACGGGCTTAACAAGCTGACACATCATTCTCATGAGCTGAAGATGAATTATTGTAACTTTGGTTTAAGACATGAGCTGAAAAAAGAGGAAGTGAGCTCAATACTGTGACTTGAGCACTGGGCTTCCTAGGCCTCTTGCCATTAGACTCATCCATTGGATCTTAGGCTTGATCTATTGGATCAACCCACTGAATCTATTTATTGGGTTTTTACCAACCCATTTATGCAGTCCCAGATATATCCACAACACATTTATTAAGTGTAAAATGAGAAGTTCCCTCTTTTAAGTGTCATACACACTCAAAGTATTAATTAAGTGACAGTGTCAAAAGTCAAGAGTAAATTGGTGCTAAAAGCTTCCATTTTCTCTTCTCTTAAGAGTATATGGAAATTGTTTGTATGTTTAAATTGTCTTTTAGTCATATATAAGGGTTTCTAGATTTGGGTTAATGTATTATGGTGAGTTATGGTGTAGGCCATAGGGTTACTAGGGTATTCACATAGTCAACTTTGGTATGTAGTCATATTTGTGTATATGTTTGTGCGGTCAGTTTTGTGTAAGGGTTTCTTTTAGGTCTATAGATTTTTTTTTTTTTTAATATGGGTTGTTATGTAGTCATTTCATTTTTACATAGTGAGATTTGTGCTTTTATGTTCTATATTGTTATAATTGAATTATGTAATACTCAATTTGGTTATGTGTATTTTGTTTTGATACAATATTATGTTTCGTTCATATGTGAATATTGCTTGTGACTTGACATGGCTGGTTTATTTGTTTTAGATATTATGTTGTCATTTTGCATGTTCGTAAAGCAAGTGATGTTATTGACCTGCTAGTCATTCCGTCTACGAGGTTGTAGAGTCATAAACATCAACTATATATGCCCAAAAAAAAAAAAAAAAAAAAGGAGTGGTGTATTAAGAATCGGGAAAAATGAAGAACAATGTCTTCTTATACCTTCCAGAGACATAGAGAACTCCTTAGAGAGAGAAAGAGAGGGAAAGGCATTGTAGAATGGTGTATTTTTTGGGTCACTCTTTGATTTTTGTTTACTTTTCTTCCTCTTTTTATCTCTTTTTTCTTGGTTTGGGGTTATTAAGGGATGGATCTAGATATTATCTAGATCTATCCCTTAAAAATAAGTTTTTGTTTTCTAGCATCTAGGTTCTGGTGCTCTTCTTTTTGTGTGATTTTCAACAACAGTTTCAGTTGTTTTCCGAATCTAGATCGAAAGGTTGTCACTCCATATTCTTGGGTGAAGATCAGCAATAATCTCAAGCTTCCTTACAGTCAGATGTAATAGTGAATCTGGATTGTTTCGGTAATTTCTAGTGTCATCTTTTGTAAAAAGAGGCCGGTTTATATTAAATCCTTTTATATTGCTACTGATTTTGCCTTATGTTTGAATATTTTTATGGGTTAATTAGTGTTGTTAAGGTTTGATGTAGGTTGGCTAAATTTAGTGATGTCAAGCCATTTATATGTTTGGGAATTGTCTAACTTTCCATTTGGGTGCCTTAGTTCTCTCCTTTATTAAGGGTTTGGTTTTGATGTATATGGTTGTTCTTTGTATTCCCAAATTTGGTTGGGTGTCTAATGTTTGTGTTCTCAATATGCCTAAATTTGGGTTACTATTAATGAATAACTTATTTTAAAAAAATGGAGAAAAATAAGCGCTACCATAACTTTTTAATGAAATGAGATACATCACAGTCTACTGTCATATGAAGAGTTGGACTTTCTTTTTGAGGAGTACAATCATCAAAACATCCTAACTGACAGGACCTAAACTAGACCTTATCTAGGCTCTCGTCTGGAGGATCCTGTCGGGCACTTCAACGGACTTTCCGAATCCGATTTGTCGGATCAAAGAAACCCGAGAAGCAAACATTGTGCTTTCTAGCCGGTTTACTCGTATAAAACTTTAAGAATTCGATTTCTTTAAAATAGTTGGGAACGATAAAATTTTTCGCAAGTTCACTTCAAAATGATTTTATAAAAATTTCGGCAACATAATGGCTGCATTTTTACCAAATCCAAAATTTACCTATAAATAAACAAACACTTCGACTATAATTTTGTTTCCTCCCAACTTCTTTATCCACAAACAAACATTATCATCACTTTTTCCACAACGCTAGGCATGAATTCAAATCCAAAATATGCACATAATATATATCATATGTGAAGATGCATAATATTTACAATAATACAATTCAACTACAAATACTTTTACACAATTTACATATTCATTTCATAACACAATTTACATCATCACATCTCATGAGTCGCCCACCTAGGAATATGTAAAAGGAGGATGTTGTCACTCCGTCGAATTATGATCGCATCCAAAGATATAAATAAGCTACATAGTCGACAAACGAGTTAGTGTCACAAGATCACATAATATAACAAACAACAATATAATAAACTAAAATCTTATTTATTTCTAATTCTTTCAAAATCATAATATATTCATTCAAAATCCCTATGTATACCCTCGAAGTACTCTATCAATTACGGGCGATTTTAGCTAACACCAACGTGAGGCTCCTGCAACATCTCAACCACTACAATACAGAATTTACTGTATCGCACGTAGGGTGATAATTCTCATAACTGAGCAACTACAATGCAGAATTTTCTGCATCACAATTGTAGTGCTAAAACTCTAGGCGACTACAAGCGAAATATACTGCATCGCTACATAGTGCCAACTATAAAATAATCAACAACGTGCGGAATTGTCTGCATCACAACATAGCGCTATAATTTCTAGGTAAATTGAGCGACTACGGACGAAATTTTCTGCATCGTCGCGTAGCGCTAACTTCTCTATAATCTGAGCGACTACGGACGGAATTTTCTGCATCGTCACGTAGCGCTAAATCTCAAATAATCCTAAGGCATATACATGGGTTTTTAAAACTAACTCATCAAGTGTAAAAGCACAAAATAGATAATTTTTGAAACTCTTAAAAACTCTCTTGATTCAACTCTTTTTAAAATAACTTACGATTGGTTTTAATCGCTTGATGGATTTCATGAGAACCCATATACTCCTAACTTAAACTTTGATATTCAAAAATCATTTTAGTTCTCATTTAACAACTATATACCAAGTTTAACACAAAGAATTTGAATTAAATATAAGTGATAGTACACTTACCTCGAAGCCACGTATATCCGCGTCAAGCGTCTTGGCGAGTCTCTCGGGCCTCGTGTGCTCGCTCGTCACCTACATGACAATTTCTTATTATCACTTTTGACAGTCTCATAACTCAACTTTAATTTAATATTCTCAAATAAAAACTATTTTACACTATAGCCTCCTAACTTGTTTCTAACTCAACCGAGACTCTCCAATTTTGATTTCTTCGCAAAATTTTTAGTTTTTGACCCCTAGGAATACCCCCACATGGTTCGTAAAATTTTAGAAGTCCGAAACAAAAAATCAAAATTTTTCGTCTCTTTGACATACCAAAACAAAATATAACGCAGCCCCTTGCTCGGGGCTCTGCTTTCCTTCGTTCTTTTTCCTACGGTTCACTTATCTCATGTTCTGGTCACACGCCAAATTTCGTCGAAAAATTCTATCGTTTGCTATGTCAAATCTAGGAAAAACGCCATTTTTTGGACACTTTTTGTGCACTTTTTCGCGTCAGACAAGCGACGTTGGTTTTTCTTTCGTATCTAAGTTTCTTTTACCTATTTATGATCAACTAAACTCATTCCATGCAATAAAAATTGCATTTACATAATTATTTCACTTCTCAACTTGCTAACGATACTATTTTGCACATAACTTGCACAATTTTTATCGGAATCGATTCGTTTCAAAACCTATGATTTTCTATGACTCCTAAGAATCATTTGAGGTGTAGAACATCCTCATATATATCGGTTTTACACAGGTTGACTCTAACCCATGATTTGAGCTCGGGATTCCAAAATTGTCTAAAACTAGCTTTTTGACAATTTTATCAATTCTCTAAGCTTTTCTAACCATTTTCATGCTTAGATTTGATTTCAAAACCATCTAATCTCAGAGATTTTCAATTGGTCTTCATAGCCATAATACACACACAACACTACTTTGTCATTTAAACACTCACAATTCACTCACAATTTATATCAACTACTTGGGGTGCATGAAAACAGATTTTTGTTTCCACATTTATCAAGTGTATAGCAGCCCATATTTACAACCTTAAGCTACCATTAATACACAACAACTTAACATTTAAATCTCTACATCATCTAGTTAGGGTTCTACACTTATTTAAAGTGTAGAACACCCATCACAACTCATAATAACCAAAACTATCTTCTACTCATGTAGATTTCAATTTCAGCAAGTATAAGGGAGAAAAGAGATGAGATCTCACTTAGTTCTTGTTTAGAGAAGTAAGAGGGACTTGGAAGAGAGTTTAGAGAGAGGGGTTTGAGGATTGGAAGGGCTGGATGGGCTCTCTTCTTCCACTTTTCTTTGCTGCCATCCAGAATTTCCTCTCTGCTGTTCTGTTTTCACGTCTGATCTGTTTTGGTTGCTGTTTTGTTTTTGTTTTGCATGGTTGATCTGCTTCTTGCCTTTTTACTCTCTCAATTTCACTCTAAGTATGATATATATAGATTTAACAAATCAAAAATTGACTCTCATGTCCCCATTTCATCTATCTCACGCCACTCTCTCCTTTGGTGTTCTCTCTCACGACAACTTGCTTGTTTCTTCTTCTTTTTGTCAATTTCACTTTAATTGTTGATTTATATGTTGTTTGGATATATATATATATATATATATATATGTATCATTAACATTTCTCAAAATTGCCTTCCAAGTCCTATTTGACTTTTTTTACTATCACAAATTTCTTATTTAATTACTTTGTAATTGTTCATTACTTATGAACAATTGTATAATAAAATTCTTAATTTTGAACTTATTCACATTATCAATTATATATATTATCTCTTATTTGTAACAATATAATTTTACCCTTATCCAACTCTATTCTCCTTAATACGGTTATCGTATAATCCTAAACAATTATTAACTCCTTAATGTTCCGATTTAGATAATCGTTGACTAGATTTATTACTTTAACTCATAATCGAGTTTCTAACACTAGAACACCAAAAGATAACATATCAAGAATAGGGGTTTACACCAACAGTCTAGTTCAAGGCAACCTTGTTGTTGTAGTTGTTGAGTTCCTTGAACCACAAGTACCAATGTTATTGTGGAAGCAGTATAGCAATGCTATAACTAGTGTCAATCCTGATATTTTAAAGATACAATGTAAAATTAAAATGAGCCCCCTTTATTTATTTAGAGATATATGTATATATTTATTTTATCACATTTTTTATGTGTACATAATAATTTCATTTAAAAAAGAAAAAAGAAAAATTGATATTATGAAACAAATATATTCATATAAGAATTAAATTGGAATAATGTAAGTCGCATAACTAGTTACCGAGTGTCCAAAGCTTGCTCACCAATCCAGGTTCCAATCTTGTGCTGGCATGTTTTTTCAAAAAAAGGAGAAAAACAAGAAAAAAGGAAATCAGTGGAAATCACGTGAGTCTCAAGTGTCAAACAAATGATATAAGGCCTTTTACCTCAAACATTATTCTAAATTTTTGAATGTTATGTGAAACATTAAATATATATTGATTTTACAAAATAATCATAGAAAAAAAATTGAAAATTTGCAAAATTTAGAGACTCGGGACAATCGCCCCTTCATCACATGCTCAAAGCCAACCCTTGCTCCATCTATTGAAGTCCTTCATCTATAGCAATGCTTGCAACAACACCTAAACCCAACTCAAAAGCAATTTAATGTTATCATTAAATAATTTCTTACCTAACTTAATTCACAATTAGTAATGTTACATATATCATCTTTATATCCCAACTTGATTCAAACACATGGTGTATCAACTAGTAAATAAATAATACATTTAAATGATTATTTATTTCACTTGACCAATATTTTATTTATCAAATACAATATCATGAATCAAGATCAAGCTAAACATAAAAATAAATATTTCTATTTAGAAAGTTTTTCAGAACAAGTTTGCCTACCAAAAACAACAATAATAAAATGAAACCAAACCCAAGCCTATTCTTAATGAGGTCCAATCCATGTTCCACACTTAACATTTTGGTCCACACAACCCCTGCAAAACCTTACCCAACTTGCCCAAACCACGCCAAACCTAACCTAACCATTTCACAACCGGACCCGAACTTGAATTCCATCAAAATCCTCCTTTTTCTCTTTTTTCCTTACTGATTTTCATCAAAATAAAGTTTCCATTTTGGGGCCAATCAATGTACTATAAAATAAACAATTTCTCACCCAAAAATGGAAACAAATATACAATAAATAAATAAATAAGCATATACACTTGGATTGACCCACCCAAACTAAACCAAACCCAAAACGTGGGTCTAGTCATATTCTGCGCTTATTCGGATCTAACCCACCTTCTTCCAAACACAACATTCTCGGATCCGATTTCTCTCCTTCTCTTCCCGCGACCCAACCGCAGACCTTTCCGGATCCTCCGATCGGACTCTCGGCGGTGACCTCCTCTCGCTACTATCTCAGTAAGACTAACCCTATATTGCGTACGTTTTGGTTTTGTTTGAATTCTGTTGAGTTTTTGTTTGATTACTGTAATTGAGCTGTTTTATTGTTGGGCTTTGCTTGAATTTGATTATTGC
Source organism: Litchi chinensis (assembly GCA_019925255.1). Classification (NCBI taxonomy): domain Eukaryota; kingdom Viridiplantae; phylum Streptophyta; class Magnoliopsida; order Sapindales; family Sapindaceae; genus Litchi; species Litchi chinensis. The sequence goes on along the minus strand of CM034462.1, from coordinate 16,517,038 downwards.
TCCGTAATTGAGGTGGATTTTGTTTCATGGAACCATTGTATTGATGTGATTTTCATATACATATATATATATATATAGAGAGAGAGAGAGAGAGAGAGAGAGAGAGAGAGCATATTAGGGTTCAATTCAGTTGAAATTATGGACTGTGATTTTGATTCTTTATGGGAATTATGAAGTTGATGTGGGTATTATTACGCTACTTTGGCTGTTATTTTGTTGGGTTATTTTGATCGAAAGGCTTAGTGTTGGTTTATGTTCAGTGTATTGTGATGTTCATGTTGAGCTTTCAGTAATGTGGAAACAAGAATCTAAAATTAGTCCCGATGAGTTTTGTTTTATCTGAATTTTACATCGATATTTTTTTGTCTTTATTTTTGTCCCAAAGAAAAAAAAAAAAAATTATCTGTTGACAATCCAAACTTGTTTCTGGTTAAGTTTAGATATTCAGGATGGCTCCTTTTGGTTTCTTAGCTTGATGATCATATCAATCAAGTATAGGGACGCTCTTTGGCTGCAATTTTAATTTGTAAGTTTAATAGACAAGAAAGATCAAATTTGTATCAATATTGTATACAGCAAGATCTTTGTGTTTGTTTGTTTGTTTTATTTATTTATTTTTTTTAAATTGTCATATTTAAAATTGCAATATGATTTCTTTGCATTTGGATCCTACTATTATAAAATTTTAATTTCTTTTGAAACTTTTATTTATCTTTCAAGATGTTTATGATCGGGGGTTTCTTTTAAAAAAGGTAAATATTTTGCAGTACAATTATTATCTTTTTTTTATGCCATCTTTACTTTGGAATTTATTTGAATTGTTTGCTTAATGTGCTTTTTCAGTTGGTCAGAATTTGGTTTAATTGACCTGTTTTCTTTATTTAAATTTCTTTTCTTTCCTTCTCAATTGTAGTCATACATTGAGTCTTAAGTACTTAAGTTGATATAAGTCCATGCTTTGGGTTTAAATTGTAGGCTTTTCAGCTCCTGTCATTCAAACAAACGATTGGTTAGTTGAGATTGAGAGTGATTAGGTCATTTTATATTAACACAACCTAGAACTGAAAACAGCAATGGTTCAGAGCTGTGAGCCAAACTTCTGGGTAGTAAAAATATTGATTGAGAAATGTGGCTTGTCAATATTATGGAACAGGCAGTGATTGTACTGGCAAATCTTTGGTATATTCTGAATGTTATTGTTTGGTAGAGCAAATTAGATCATTGAGTTCTGTAGTTTTTTTTTTTTTCCCAGTCAAGCTGTAGTTGGTCTTTTACTTGATTCATCTTTCGGTGTTTGCTACAAATTAGAATCCTTGGGATGGTCTAGTTTGAAGGTAACAGATCTTGAACTCCTTGTGGAGAAGGTTTTCTGTCTTTATGGGAAAGGATCATGTTTGGGGTCATGTTCAGCTCTTGCCATTTCTAATTTATTTATTTTTTACTGTATTTTGTTCTCTTGTACCATTGTACAACTTTTTGTTTATAAAGGGATTGTCATTTTGGATCTAGTTTCACTTTTACGTTTGGAAAACTGTTTTCTAAGCTACTAGAGTGGACTTCTTTTGAGGCTGGTAGTTGTTTTGTTTTTGTAGACTGCTTCTTCATTCTATCTGTATCCCTTTTTCCTCTTTTAGTACTCTTTTTTTTTTTTTTTTTTTTTTGTTTTTAGCAAAATAAAAAATAAAAATCCTCAAGTGTGCTGGAATAAGGGATAGTGGAAAACAGTGGAACTTACATGGAATGAATCATCACACCCTTCACGTTAGGAATGTATAAATCTAGTTATATAAATTTTTTGAGATATAACCATAAGAATTGTTTTTCATTGAGAGACCAATGTATCATTACCCAGTAATTTTGGGTTTTGAACTAAATTGTAAAACCACTCCACCAATAATATTTCAATTTTTTTTTTTTTTCTCAGTCAACAGATTTCTTTGTTCAAGATATTTTAATGAGAAATTTTTTACTTAACTAGGTTTAACATGCTGGAGCATTCATTTGGTTCTAGTGCAGTAGGTTTTTCCTTTCAGCATTACAGACCAACCTTTGCTTTTACCCGTCATTCATACATATGGTCAGGTCAGGTCTCAGGATTAATAACTCACCCAGTCACCTTGCCTTACTTGAGGATGCATTTAAAAGTTTTTGTAATGAGTTCTAGATTCATGGTTGGAGGTTTTCATTTATTTAAAAACTTCAAATTATGTAAAAATAGTAGAGGTGTGTGAAGTGGGTTTTAATAAAATTGAGAGTCTTATAAATGAATTCAGTGGAAAGAGAGAAACTGACCAAAAACAAAGCATATAGGAATCACCAAGAAGGTTGCACTTTAGACTAGGCTCGAATTGATTAAGGTTGTGGACAACCAAAACATTATCCTAATGATGGCAATTCAATTGCATTGAGTAAAAGACATTAGTTTTATGTGCTGTGCTTCAAAAAAGACTCATGGAATTGGAATTCAACTCAAACTTGTGATGAGGTACCAGAATCTACGAAAACTTGTACAAGAGGTGAGTTGTAGGAAGACATCTATGTTATTGATAAGAGGAATTAGGTTTCAATAATGAAATCATCTGACATAATCAGTTTTCCATGGTGTTCTTATGTGGATCTTGAAAATTGAAAATTGAAAATATACACTTAATTAATGACAAACACATTCCCAGATTTAGCTTTAAAATTGGTAAACTTCAAACTCACCCTGCATATATGTTGAAGCAGTGACAACAGGTACATCTCCTTGAAATGTCATCTATTGGTCTGTCAAGTTTATTGGTTCAAGCCATATTAGGTAGTACTTGTGAAATTTTGAAACCAGATACCTAATCATTCTTTAAATTCAGATTTATTGGTAATATTCGATGATTTCTAATCATTCTTGTACTCATTGATACTTTTGATCCTGAAATTCTATTTTAAATTTGTGCAGTTATGGTATTCAGTCCTTTTTTTCCCTCAAAGTTGACTTATTTTTATTTGTCTGAACTCATATGATATGCAGAATCGAATTCCTCTCTAGTAGATGCAATGGAAATGTCAAATGAATCAGCTTTAAAGAAACCAAAGAGGTTAACATCTGTTGTATGGAATCACTTTGAAAGGGTTAGAAAGGCTGATGTTTGTTATGCTGTTTGTGTACATTGTAACAAGAAACTCAGTGGGTCAAGTAATAGTGGAACTACACATCTGAGGAATCACTTAATGCGATGTCTAAAAAGATCTAATTATGATGTGTCTCAACTACTTGCAGCTAAGAGAAAGAGAAAGGATACTAACGTAACCTTTGCAAATATCACTTTTGATGAAGGACAAAGAAAAGATGAATACATTAAGCCTGTTCTGAAGTATGATCCAGATGAGAGAAAAGATGAAGTTATAAGCCTTGGAAGCAGTAGGTTTGATCAAGAGCGGAGTCGATATGATCTTGCCCGCATGATTATATTACATGGTTACCCATTGGCGATGGTGGATCATGTAGGATTCAAAGTATTTGTCAAGAATCTTCAGCCAATGTTCGAGGTTGTGCCAAATTCTGCTATGGAGCACTCCTGTATGGAGATCTACATCAAAGAGAAACAGAAAATGAATGACATGTTAGGTAGATCGCACAGCAGAATAAATTTAGCTGTGGAAAATTGGTTTTCAGCGGAAAAAGAAGAGTACCTGTGTTTGACAGCACACTACATTGATGAGAATTGGAGATTGCAGAAGAAAATCTTGAATTTTGTCACACTTGATTCATCTCATACCACAGACATGCTTCCAGAAGTGATTATGAGGTGTCTGATTGATTGGAATATAGACAGTAAGTTGTTTGCCTTGACATTTGGTGATTGTTCTACTGATGATGATATTGTCCTCAGAATTAAAGAACGTATATCGCAAAATAGGCCTTCTTCAAGCAATGGTCAATTATTTGATGTACGCTCAGCTGCACATGTTCTTAATTTGATTGTTCAAGATGCCTTGGAAGCACTCGAAGTCGAAGAGGTGATGCAAAAGATTCGTGGAAGTATTAGGTATGTGAAAAGTTCACAAGTGATACAAACTAAGTTCACTGAGATTTCCCAGCAAGTTGGAATCAACACTCAGAGGAGCTTGGTTCCTGATAGTCCACTTCGATGGAACACAACATATGCCATGCTAGAAACGGCCTTAGAATATAGAAACGCATTCAATGTCTTACAAGAAAATGACCCTGAGTACTTAACGCCTTTAATCGATAGCGAGTGGGAACGGGCAAGTTCCATTACAAGCTATTTGAAACTTTTTGTTGAAATTACTAATGTCTTTTCTGGCAACAAATGTCCTACTGCGAATATATATTTTGCTGAGATTTGTGATGTTCACATTCAATTGATTAACTGGTGTAAGAACCCAGATGAATTTCTGAGCTCCACAGCATCAAAGATGAAAGCCAAGTTTGATAAATACTGGAGCAAATGCAGTTTGGCTTTGGCAGTGGCAGCCATCCTTGATCCTCGATTTAAGATGAAGTTGGTGGAGTATTACTACTCTCAGATTTATGGTAGTACTGCTCTGGAGCGAATTAAGGAAGTTTCTGATGGTATTAAAGAACTTTTCAATGCCTACTCCATCTGCTCAACCCTGGTCGATCAAGGTTCAGCCTTGCCTGGAAGCAGCTTACCCAGCACTGGTAATGATAGTAGGGATAAGTTGAAGGGCTTTGACAAATTTCTCCATGAGACTTCTCAAAGTCAAAATGCATCTTCAGACTTGGATAAGTATTTGGAGGAACCAGTCTTTCCTCGTAATTGTGATTTCAACATATTAAATTGGTGGAAAGTTCACACACCAAGGTACCCTATATTATCCATGATGGCACGTGATGTTTTGGGGACGCCTATGTTGACTGTTCATCCAGAATCAACTTTTAGCACTGAAGGTAGAGTGCTCGACAAGAGTCGCAGTTTACTGAATCCTGATACCCGACAAGCCTTGATATGCGCACAAGATTGGTTGTGGACAGATGATGGTTTGTGCAATTTTTTATAGGTTCTTTTTACACTATTGCACTCATATCCATATTTTGTCCCTGTAACTATATCTTCTTATGTGTATCCCTTTTTCTTGTCAGAGTTCAATCCTTCCTCAAGTCATTATGCTCTATCCCTTTTAAGTTGAAGCAAACTAAGCTGTGTCAATGGTGAGTTCTGTCAGTAACTTATCTTTATTTATCCTTATCTCCCTTAAAATCCTTTACCTGAAATGGTATTCATTATGTGCCATTCTTATTTAGTTTAATGGTCATGTCATGCAAGGTTGATGGATCTAAAATCAGAAGACAAGATGGTGTCAAATCGTTTCTGACAATTAGGCAACTGGCGAGATTCTGATGTTGTAGTATTGTTAGATGTACCTCTAGCTTACTTTGTAAGTTCTCTTATAACATGGTGAAGGTATTGCTAACTGCCTGCAGTTTTAGCTTTCAATGTATATCTGGCTATTAAATGCTTAGGTTGTTGAAGAGACCTCTGGTTAAGGCTTAATGTTGTCGTTTCCATTTTCGATTTTTCCCTGCGCAACTTTATTCTTTGTCAACATGCATAATACATTGTGCACTGAAAAAAAGAAAAAAAAAAAAGTCGTTTTTGATCACTCAAAATTCAAGACAGATTTGTAGACTTACCATAGTAGGCTACGGAAAGGATGAATGATAAATTTATGATTTACAGCTAATCTTTTCCATTTCACCCCTTCCTACTTTGGTTTACATAAGAAAATCACATTAATAGGGTTGGCATTGTGAATGAATGAAAACGTTGCTGCTTACACCTGCCTTGATTTCTGCCGCATCCTACCAAGGAGGCGTGGCTTAGTTCCCTGTTGGTGTGGTTTTCTGCTGTGCTACTGCATGTAGCTCATCGTATAACGTTGGAGGGATTCTGTCTCTTCTCTATTTGCGTTTGCATTTTTATTTTTGCTTTGTGCAAAAAGCTTTGATATGTGATATGAAAGTAATCCTCTTAAACTACGTTACAATTTTGTGCTTACAGAAATAACTTAGATATAATGTATGTTACGAAGAATCGGGGTCTCTTATTTTGTCATGTAGATAGGATTCTTTGTTTTCTAAATTAAGGGATACCTATATAATAAAAAAAAAAAAAATGTTTTGTTTAGTTAGATTGTATGACTAATTTCAAAAGGACAAAAAAAAAATGATTGTATGACCTCAGTGAATGAAATAAAAATACAAATAAAAATCAGCATTCAATCACGGACATTGCAATGATATACGGGCTAGTATAAATATATTTGGAAAACAATTTAGATGGATACATAGAAATTTCATGTTAAATCAGGTCATTCAATAGTTCATAGTGCAAATTGTACAAGTCAAACATGATTACTTAACAGTTACCATTCAATCATCTCAAAAGTTTGTCATTTTCTAGTGTTAGCTGAGTCTTGGGGCATCCTGCAACACAATTTTTTGTTTTTCAAATAAAAAGAATTTTTGTAAGTATAAAATAAAAATAAAATAAAAACACACATGATGCTTAAAAGATCGTAAAATAACAATAACAATAATTAACTTCTAATTGGTTTGGCGTGATGGTCAAACCCATCCAACTGCTTTTCACAAATAATATTGGGTTCAAGTACTTGTGTCCAAAAGTAGTAAACAATTACCTTTTAGTCTACTTTTATGTGGACAAATTATTCATAAATCCCTTCAGTTAAAGGGTAATTTTTCCATTTAGTATAGGTTCATCTCTCTCTACTATTAGGGAGCATAGTAAAATAAAAGTATTGAGTTGTAGATAGTACCTTAAAATCCTTATCAAAAGGTTATGATAATTGTAAATATACTAATAATATATATATATATAGCCAATAACAATAATTGGAATCATGGAGAAAAAACAAATCTTAGGTACTTATAATGAAACCAACTTTTTGTTTTGAATGTATAATGAAATTTTATTTATTAAAAAGTAAATATTAATTGAAAAGTAAAGAAACTAGTTTGGAGAGAAACATTGAGCCTTACTTCTCAATGCATGTTATGAACAAAGTATATTAATTAATATTATATCCACTTATAATTTAGGTAATGCATTTGTTATTAATGTCATCCCCAATAAGAATTCAAGTTCTTCTATGCGTATTTATCAATATCCGTGCAAAGTTTTTTCTTTTTATTATGAAAGTAGATATCTCCTATTATGAGAGTATTTCTCATTCGATCATATATGTAATGTTTAATCGTGATAGATCTTAATATACATTAACTATTAGTGTTAATAGATTTTCAATTGTTTTGTAATTATATATAAAAAAAATACATGAACTAAAAGAAATGACGGTTAACTAATAGAAATAATAAAATAATAGAAATAATAAAACAAAGTACTAAATAATAATGCAACCAAAGCCAAAAACTATGTTCAAATGAAGTCACTAATATTATAAATTTATGTTCATATAATCTTACAAAACTATGAACCCAAAAATCATGTTCCTATTAATAAGAAAAGTCTAATTAGCATAAAATTGAATATATAATTAATAAGAAAAAGAGTAAACAACTAATTAGCATAAAAATGCCTAATTTTGAAAAATTATAATCATATATAGGAGTAAATTAAATAAATGAATAAACAACTGCCTAAAAAATAAACAAATAATCAAAATGAAATGAAATGAACAATTTAAAAAAAAAAAAAAAAGGAAAAAAAATGCTACAATACCTAAATTTATGGTTCAAATGATGCAATCAATTGAATTGTAATTAGCACATTATCAATATATCATGATATAATCAATAAACTTATATTTGATTCTCACTCAGCAACTCGCCCTTTCATTTTTCCAGCTGCCTCCTCTCCTCCACAGCGGCTGTCACTGTGACACCGATTATTCAATCATGGCAGGAACAGCGATTATGCTGTGACATTTCAAATTTTTGGTTGAAAAATTAAAATCTCACTTTTTTGCACAATGATCAAAGGATGATGATGGCATTATTAAACTAAGGGATAACTTTTGGAAAGTATGTAAAATACTAAAATGTATGAGTTGGCAAATTTTTTATCATGTGAATTTTTATTGGACAGATTAAAATAAGAGCAATTTTGTAATTTACTATGCATGATAAAAAAGATTGTTCGTCTATAGGGTGGCAATATTTGCACCCCTAGAAAATTTATATATATATTTTTTCTTTTTATATTCGCCCATAAAAAATTTTGAAAATATTATATCTTGTAATAACACTAACTCAATAAAAAATATACTATTTCTTTGAATTTTAAATTTAACAGCTACCTCACAACATGCTTATGCAATTTAAACTTGCTCATATAATGAAAGGGTATCCAGGATCAAATTGTCATCTCTAATCACAATTAATTTTTTTTTTTAAATACTAAAAATTCCTTAACACTTTCCCAAGTTTGGAAACATCAAACTTACAAGCATTAATCCCCTAGTCAAATTTGGGAAAACAAAAACAAAGCCCACAGAAATTCAAATTACATTCTCGAAAGAGGAGGCAAGGATGACTAGATAGACTGTCAAACGATTCCTAAACATGAAAATGATATGACATATCTGAACTTAACCCATCTACATAGAGCTACAACACAAATTACATTACAAAGCACTTAAAACATAAAGAAAATCAGCATCGACATAAAAAGAAGTCTACACAATCAACCACTTTGCACTAAAGACGACATCATCATCAGATCTATAACTTGGAAACTTTCAAAAGTTTGGATATAGTCATTATGATAACACTTTTGCAGAACACTATTTATTCTGCCATATCCATAAGAAAAGTTTCAAAAATAGTTGATAACTTTGGCCATCAAGAAAGCTTGAGTCGACTGTTGATCTTCACCAAAACACAATCATTGGCGTTCAATCTTGCAAAACAAAAAGGTTTTTTAAAATTAGATCCAGATATCATACGGATCCAATCCTTAAAAACCCTTAGAAGGAGAAAATGAAAAGAAAACTGGTCAAACAACAAACTTTCTTAAAGTTTTCTCTTTTTAAAGGTCAAAAAAGTTTTCTCTCTCTAGACGTCGAGAGAGATTCAAGAAGACTGATCACAATTAAAATTTTGTTTAAAGCAACAGCGTTTTATGTATATATAATTGCTTCAAATCTCTTTCAAAAAAAAAAAAAAAATCTAATAAAATAATTGGTACCATTGTAGAAGTTTGTTTGAAACGTAGCAATCAATCTCACAGGGGCCAAATCGTATCGTGCATATGTCAAGTGAAAAGTGATATTTCCTAAAACACTGGGATCAATATGCAGCATGAACGTTTTCCAACAACTCTCGTACACAATCAAAAGCATCATAAAATAAAAAAGATGAATCCATCACTTTCAAACCTTTTAAGCACTTTCTCTGCAAAACTTTTGTATGTCCGGCTCCAACAATTCTCTACAGTAGAAAGCGCAATAAATCATCAACAGATATTAATAATAATAACCCTAAACGCCAATACCAAATGCAGAAGAATAGTAATGTAAAGACCTGATCAAGTTGTCAAAGTAGCAAGCCATCTAAATAAGAACACTTAGTCCTTTTGTGTTCTTGTATTATATGTCATCAAAACCTTGTCAAAATGAACTAAATTAACGTGGGGTTTTATGATCCAGTTCCACTTTTCAAATGCGTGGATTTTCAGTGTCAGTGAAATGTGACAATTAAGAAAAAAGTGTGGTATCTAAAAGCAACAAAACATGACAAGTTGGTGGTGCAAGAATTATTATAAAGTCGCGAAACAGTCCCACATTGAAAAAGAATATGAAACAGCTAAGCAATATATTAAGTTATAGCTAGAAGACAGGCCACGACCTTACTTGAACAGGATCTGTTCTATAGGCTCGTACCTCTGTATCCTTGAGTTCTAAGGAGACAGGATATCAAGTCTGGTGGATGAATAATGACCGTGTGATCAGAGCGTGATTAATTGTTCCACTGATCATTAGATCGCTGGGACTGCAGAGGATCGTTCTCAGCCAGTGTTACCTGACTGGGGTGGTCATGCGGTTGTCTGACAGACTCAATTTCTATTTTTATTTTTCAGATTTATCACTGAAAACAAATGCTTCATATACTTCTCTTAAGATTTTATTACACATTCCACTCTATATTATTATTTTACGAAGTTAAATGTGTGTCGAATAGCAATACAATATTAGCTCTTTTGTAATTCACACTAGATTTACGGAAATGAGTTTTTCTCATAGACTAAAAAACACAAAAACTTTTCCATCTTTTAAGAATTAATTCATGAGCAAAATAAATAATTAATAGTTCATGAAGAGATTAATTTGCGGACAATGAATTATTTACAACTAATGAAAATGTTTACAAAAGAATAATTATTTCACCAAAAAAAAGAATCAAATATTTGAAAAAGGACTAAGCTATTGATACATATAATGAAAGACATGACGTTAGGTGCTATTAAAATAAAAGAACTCTTAAACAAATCTTATGTGCAACTTCAATAAAGTTTGGATCCAACCAACTCAACAATTGGCGAAAAAAGCGGAAGGGGGAAGGGGAAGGGGGAAGAATAGAGTTTTCCTATTCTAAAAAAATTATAAATTCAATAAAAACAAATTTACGAAAATCTCTGTTGTACCCAAAAATGGTACCTGAACTTTTAGCCTAATAAAGTCCAAGAGACCGGAAGCCTACGGAATCTGCAACGTCAATATAGGCCATGTCAGCATGAATTTATGAAGACACTAAGTAATAAGTATTAAAGCAGCAAGGCTACACGTGGCAAGGCAGCTCGAATTGAACAAGCTCGTACAATAAGTAGCTCGCAAAGAAGGCAACTCGAGTTTACTCTAACTTGTGCAGCAAGAAATGGCATGTTTCGTTATTTCAATAAATCTCTAGAGACGGAATGAGATCTCCAGCAAACAATAAACTACACGAATTGCGAAGCTTCCAATTTTGTTATTTGATACAATATCTAAGTATTTAATATGGTTGATGTAAAATAGAAAAGAAATCTTAGTCTTTTTTATATTATAGTGAGTTAGTTGTACAAAAATAAAGAATTCTAGAGTTTAGAAAAAAGGTTCTCTACGCAAAAAGTAGGAGACATATAAACACATGTCTAACTTAGGTCATCCCTGCTGAAACCCTGCCCTTCTTCATCTCTAATAATATAATTGTGAATGTAGGTTTCATTTTTTTTTTAATATATTCTTCGATGTAGGTTTCATCTTAATAAGCCAAACCACATTAAAAACCCTTTCATCTTCTTCATTTACTGTCTGCTACCTGTATTTTGTTTCTACCATAATTATTTTGTGCTTATTCAATTATATCATCTGAATATCTGTTTATTTTATTACAGTGCATGGCTTGTATTTACCTAGTCAATAGAAGTAAGCTGAAAATCTTGATTTAAAAAATGACCACAGCATCTATCGATCCATTTTTACTCAATCCAAGCATTATTATCACTTTTGAAGTTATTACTTTTTTCGCCTTTGAATTAAGTGAAAATTTTAAATCATTCTAACCTAGTCCAAATATGTGTGTGTGTGTGTGTCTCAACATAGAATTTAGAAGTGAAAAATTAAGGTAAAGCTATATTCATTTCAAACTTGAGGTTTTTAACTTGTAGTCCAGATGTTTGATGACATCAAACTTCTTGGATGAAAATTATTTATTCATATTGTTACTATATCAAGCTCTTCCATATATGTCACACAATTATTGTGACATCTCTATTTTTTATATATGCAAGATATTATTCTAATTACCTTGTATAGAATTTATTATGCTAGTTGCCTTGTATAAAATATTCAACTCTTTAACCTATAAATATGTTTCACTTTGTATATTGTAAACATATCATGAAATATATCGTTTGTTCTTAGGTTATTATGATATCAGAATTTAAAAGTCTCTGGTTCAAACACTTTATCTATCATCTTGTTGTACATGTTATATGGTAAGGGTATTTAGCAGGTGTGTTTCATCTGTAATCTGTCTATATTGTACATGAGAAAACGTATTAACATATCATAAAAGTCTCTGGTTCAAACACTTTATCTATCATCTTGTTGTACATGTTATATGGTAAGGGTATTTAGCAGGTGTGTTTCATCTGTAATCTGTCTATATTGTACATGAGAAAACATATTAACATATCATAATCTTAAGTCTTAAAAAATATAGTTAGGTCATTTCCTATTAATTTAATCTTTAGGGTCTGATAGTAACCAATATAGTATCATAACTTTATGATCTCTGATTCAAACTCTCTCTCCTCCTTTATTGGTTAACTTACTGCACATGTTATATGGTAAATGGCGTTTAGCATGTGTGCGTCATCTATTATCTTTCTACCTTACACGTAAAGAGACGTGTTAACGTATCATAATCTCAAGTCTTAAATACTATAGTTGGATCTTTTCTTACTAGCTTAAATTTTTAGATCTGATGATAATTAACACATATGATATAAAATATTATAGAAAGTCAATTTGATTAAGAACAACAATCTTTGAAGGATTTAAAATGTTTGAAGTAAGATTTCAAAGTCATATGGATATTTGTTTACATTTGAATTAAACAAACAAAATGTATATGGTATACACATCATTAAGGGGTTGTTTACTCTTTTATTTGAAGATTGGACACTGTTACTGTAATATACCCTTCTGATTCTAATACTATACATGTACTATATAAAAAAACTCTTATTTACAGAATGATAAAATAATTTGAAGTACCTAGATATGTAATTAAATTCTAGTCGAATTTCCCAATATATCGAAGATAAATCTGAATATGAGAAGTGGTATGGTGATTGATTAGGGTTTAACATGAAATTGGTGTTAAAGAAATTACTGAAAAATGGCATGATTAAATAAATTAGTAAAATATATGTATAAGGGTATTTTGGAAAATTTGAAAATATGAAAGAGACATGTGAGTGGCATGTGAGTGTAGAGATAAATATGGCATAATGGTAATTTTGAAGACATATGAACTAATAGTTAGCCTTTGATTGCATTGGAATGGAGTTAGTTAGAACTAAATTGGTTTTTAAATGTCAACCAATCAAAAGCTCTCAACCTAACCAATGACAATCTTGTAAAATTAAGGCTAGTTTGAGGGCAAATGTTAGAGCAAATGCAGGTTATATACTTGTGGTAGAAATTAAAAGAGAAAAACAAATGAAAAATTGAGAGAGTGAGAGAGAGTTGTTCGGCCAAAATAGAACCAGGGTAACAGCTGTGTTTGATCATTTTGGGAGCAATTTTGAGTGGTTTTCAAGCCATACCAAGGGTGTGCACAAGCCTAAGAAGGATATCTAATAATATCAAGTGATTTTCAAGTGGTAAGGTTTAGGTTTCTTTGGTTTTATGGGTGAAAATTTGAATCAATGTTTCCTAATGAGTTGTAAGTGATTTTAATGTGATTTTTATGCATGGATTTAGAGGATTGAGACTTCAAATTGGTGGGAAAGTAAAGCTAGGGATTCAAGAGAAGTTGGTAAGTTTACTAGTGTAAATGGCTTGTTGATTTAGATTCAAGTTAATGTTGTTTAGGATGATAACTTCCTTGTCATGAGATTTAATGTGATTTCATGTAATTTTATCTGGAAAAACTTGAAGAAATCCTAGTGTTATGGTGGAGGTAGCATTCGGCCAAGAGAGGGTTTTTATTGTTCAAATTGTATTTAATTTATCTAAGTATGTTTCATGCATGCAAAAGTGTTGAAATACCAAGTTAGGATGTTAAAACGGGAGGTAAAAGTTGGTGGAACCCTATGCTATACATTCGACCAAGACACCAAATAGTCATGGATAATTGTGTTTGGTTGTTTTGGATGATTATATAGGCTATGTTGATGATAAAATTAGCATGAAATTTGAAAAGAAATCCATTGGATGCTAAGTAGTGTATATCACAGCTAAGCCATGCTATGTTACTAGGCTGTGAGTTTCATGAATTTGACTTGAATTGGTATCATTTTGCATGTGTTTTGAGCATGATTGTGATGAGAGAATCAAATGAATGGATGGTATAAAAGTTTAAAGAAGATTTGGCCAACATGGGTTAGAATGATTCAAAATTTCGTTAAATGCATAAATATGAATTTCGGCATCATTTGAAGTGTTTTATATGCTTAGATGTTATGAATTTCGAATAGGAAGCATATACGAATAAGTTTGGTTGTAACGTCGCCTAAATATAAAATGTGATTGTGTATAGGTATATTACAAACAAGGGAACCCTAAAGTGTACGTTACCGTGAGTTAACAATTGGTGAATGTCCTTTTAAAATTTTTTAATATGATTATTTTTCTATTCAACGAGATTATATGTTATGTTTAAATTCATATTTTGATATGTTGGAAATTGAATTAAAGTAAATAAATTCAATATGAAAACCCACTGCATGAATTTTGGAAGGTTGTTTGAAATACGAATTATATGATGAAAAATAGCATGATTGGAAATGTTTTATAAACTTATGGTACGCCTTATAGGTATCTCAGATAGATATTATCAGTTTAAGTACCCTAATGCGTGTATGATAGTGTCAGAGGTGTCTGTCACTAACAGCGGAAGGGACTGTATCTGTTAGTCCAGTCTAGTATGTCGTCCATGCACGAAGTAGGTATATAACGGCTAGCTCCTACGTTAGTGAGATTAAATTCTACTACGTAGAACTGGTCAGACAGCCTGAGCGATGGTAAATTCCGTGAAGGCCTGAGCGAGGGTAAATTCTGCTCCATACCTAGGATACCATGTGATACGGACTGTTAGTGGTCGACTTATTTCATTAAAAATTTTCTAAAAGCTTTATTGTCACCACTGTTTATATTTTACAACAGAAAGATAAAAATCATGCACAATGCTATTTTACAAAATTCAGATTTGAAAAGCTTTGCAAAATAGTTTTTTGAAATCCAAAAACTTGCTTTTTAAATTGTTACAGTATTTCAGTTTTACGATGCATGATTTATGTTTATATTACATGTTTATTCATGCAATTAGATCAGATGTGATTTGCAGCATTAAAGCATTTATGAAACATTTTAAAGTTTTAGGGAGGCTATTATAAAAAATATAGGTTGAATAGAAAACCACGACACTCACTAAGCTCGTTTAGCTCACTTTAGTTTATGTTTTATAAATAAAACCTCCCAAGGACAGGTACAGGTGCAGGGACTTCAGTAGCAAGGACTCCGACTCAGGAGTAGACAGATGTAGTCGTGTGCAGCTGTGTTTATACATATTTGTTATAAATGTTTTCGAAAACCTATATAGTAACTTTTGTATGTAATTATATGCAATTTTAGAAATCATGCAAACATTTTTTATGCATATCATGTAAATGATTTGAGTGATATGTTATATCTTAGTTGTGTAAATGAATTTCAAATGATTTGTGATTGAAAACATGTTTGTGGTTGGTTGTGAAAAGAAAATAGGGTTTGAGGCCCAGAAGTTGAGAAATTATTTGATATAAAAGTGTATAAGTTTTTAATGAAATTTTTACAGGGTGAAATTTTCAAAAAATAGTCGTTATGCTGTTGAAATTTTTATAAATCCTATTTTGTAAATGCACGTTTAAAAAAAAAAAAAAAATCCACCTGCTTCCATTAGAAAAAAGATTTCTAACCAAGTTATAATAAGTTTTCAGTAAAAGTAAAACGGCTTAACTTCATGGGAATCTTTTAGTCAGATCAGATATCAACTGGAAGGCCACCGTAAGGTTACTAACAGGTTGTTGAGTGTACGGAAATAGTAGTATAAGAACGAGACCCGCAAGTACTGAAGAATGAAGACTGAATAATAACTGAAACCAAAGATCTATATACATATATGTTTTTTTTTTTTTTTTTTGAACCTTTGAATGTATAGTAATATTATTTATTTTTTAAACTTAAATTATTTAAAAACTAATAATTGACATTTATATTATTTTACTATTAGTTGTTATGTAACTTTATTTAATATAATACAAACAATTATAATATATTATTTAGCAAATACTAAAACACTTTGATGTATATAATAATAATATTTTAATTCATAATCGAAAAATGATTAATTATAATGGTAATTTTTTTTTGAAAATTATATATACATAAATAAATTATTATAGTAAAGAAAATTAAATTTATATATTTAATTAAAAATAAAAAAAATATTTCTTAAGTTGAATTATTATTGTTATATATTTAAATAAAAATATCATTAAAAGGAATCTGTATAACCTAAAATTAGAATAAATTTAAAATATGTTATTTTAAGAATGATAGATTTAAAATAATATATTTAAAAAACATTAAGTTATTTGATATTAATTAAAAGTCAGAAATTATAGTTTAGTTTTAGCGATTTTTTGGGTGATTTTAAATGATTTGACTACTTAAGAAAATAAACAAAAGTCACTTATAAATGCAATTCAAACTCATTAAATGAAAATTGATAAAAACAAATAACCCCTAAATAATTTACTAAAAGAATCACCAAATTTGAAGTCATGAAAATATATGTTCATCATTTAAGTACTTAAAAGTGTGGATGAGTTTACAAATTCGAACTAATAAGTTGAACAAATTTTTGGATAATAAAATTTAGTCTCAGTCCGTGGATTCAGTATCTTTTCATTAACAAAATAATTAATATATATTGGAAAAGATCCTGAAGTATTTTTACATGGAGAAATTCCTACACTGAATACTTTGATGATTATTTTATCCCAAAATGACATAAGTCTCCTCATGTTTTTAGCGAAGATAATGGTGGCGTATTAACTGTGTGGTGTCAAATCTAAATGCAATTTGTGTTGATGTTGTATTTGATAAAATATAGAACTGCACCATCCTAAAGTATTTGACCAATTTACTAAATCCCTTTTAATACATTATCTTTAACATCTGATAATATAAAAATTAAAAAAAAAAAAATTGGTCCCAACTTGCAAATTTGTACATGTACTATTAATTGCACAAAAAAAAAAAAAAACACAAAAGAAAAAAAAAAAAAAACCGAAAACAAAAACAAAATCTTGGTGCATAATACTGAATTTGCCTATCTTTGTAAGAATAGTGAAGCATATATAGTAGAATAAAAGAGAGTGTATCCATCCAGAGAGTCATTATTTGGAGAAAACATTTTGCGACATACTATTTTCTTTTATCGGGTTTTTATCACATTAGGTTTTTTTTCTAGTAAGGTTTTAACAAGGTAATTTGCACTTTTTGCATCACCAAAAATTAATGTGAAAACATATTAATACTGTTTTTTTTTCTTTGATAATTTTTTTTTCCACTAGGTTGTTATTAGCAAATGTTTTGACAACGCATATTCATCATATGATAGAAAGAGTATTACAAATATGATACAATTATATTGGAATAAATGTATATGAGTAACTTATATCTTTTCATCTTCCTGTTACCTCTATCATCATGACTTATTCTATGGCTTATTATTTTATAATTTATATTCATCGTTATGTTAATCATGCTTGTGAGGCTATATAAATAGCCTCACACTTTTATATTATAAGAATACTTGATGAAAATGGATAAATATTATATTATTATATATTCTAATTGCTTCATAACATTTACTTTACAGTTAAATCATTAACTAGGAGCGGACCTAGTATAGAGCTAGGAGGGGTACGTGCCCTCCCTGAAATTTTATAAAATTTATTAGGTATAATATTCTAATTATCTAACATTTAAATATATAAGTAAATTAATATATATTTTTTCAAAGTAAGCATGACTGCCAACCCTTGAATGGTCTGATGGCAAGAGACCTCTTTGGGCTTTCTTTGTTAGTCTGGTCCTTGGTGCTGCTGCTTTTTTTTTAAATAATAAACAGTAAATGTATTACATAAGTGCTGTTGCTCCTTTTTTTTCTTTTCTTTTTTTAATATTAAAAATGATAATGAACAATATGTGTGGGTGCTATTTTTCGCTTCCACATGTGTTGTTTCTCTTTCTCACTGCTTCTTTTTTTCTTTTTTTTGGGTTTTCAAGATAATGAACAATATTTTTTTATTTTTTTTAAAGATAATGGATGTGTGGGTTTGTTGGTGTTTGAAAATGAGTTGTAAAAATAAATGATATAGATATTACCAATTGCGCAAATTTTCAAACTTCAAGTATTTTGACTTTGAAAAGTTTTATAACTTACCATGAACTATGAATAATTTTTTTCTTTTATATTATAAACAATTATTGTTAGTTATCACAAACTATTTTTTTTTCTTTTTTATCGCAAACTATACCATATTTATATAAACTACTGACTAATTTTCTTTAATTTTTCAATTTTTGGGTTTTTTTTTTTTTTGTTCATAACGTAGTAAATGTTATGAATTTATTTTTGTTTTTTAATGTTAGTGCATAAATTCACTAGTGTTTTAGTGTTATTTTATGGGATTTACTCAATAAAATGATAAAGGTTATCATTATCAAATTTAAAAAATAAAATATTTAATTAAATGTGAATCACACCTTCATATATAGTTTAAATAGTTGGTACATTTTCTTTTCATACTCGTGATAAGAGTTTGAATATACATTTAACAATATATGTAAAGAGTTTTTTTTTCTCTTTATATGATAAATTTCATAAATAAAATAATTCATATGAATTATAATTATTTTTATCTTAATTAATTTTTATTTTATTTTACTTTATTATAAAGTGTTCCCCTAACACAAGTGTCTGGTCCGCCACTGTCATTAACACACAAAGTTCAACAACAATCACCCATTAAAACAAAAATGCCAACTTGGTTGCTTCTAAAAATGGATAACAAGTTTTGACATGTCATGAACCTTTATATTAAAAAATTTAAGCTGACATATAAGGATTCAATTATAATATTTAAAATATAAATTAATAAAATTTGTAGTACATTAACATTACACAACACATGATACACAACACTATACTATGTAAAGTTGACTAATGCAAAATATTTGATGTATTCTAAATTTCTTTTAAATAAAAAAATGGAGAAGTAATTTTAAAAATTTATAAACAACATATCTACTTATAACTCAAGTGATTAACGTACTTTTTCTTTATATGTTTAATGGGGATTCGAGTCCCGCCACATATATTTATTAGCATTATGAACAATTTTCTCCATCAATTTTTTTTTTTCTGGTACCACTTATAGAGTAACTACTTAAATCTGGATTATTGACACGTAGAAGAAGATGTCTCTACTACCAAACCATATTAGCTGTACTATCTCTAACTTAGCTTTAATTTTTCATTTACAATATTATGACCTAAATTAACATGGGCTTTTATGTTCCAGTTCCATCTTCAAATGTGTGGACTTTCAGTGTCAGTGAAATGTGACAATTAAGACAAAAATGTGGTCTCTAAAAGCAACAAAACATAACAAGTTGCTGAGTCCAGAATTATTATAAAGTTGCGACAGAGTCCCACATTGGAAAAGAACATGAGACAGTGAAGAAGCAATATATTAAGACTCGTACCTCTCGGCCTTTGACTTCTAAGGATACAGGATATTAAATCTGATGGATAAATCATGACCCTGTGATCAAAGCGTGGTTTATTGGTTTCACCGACCTTCATGTCGCTGGGGCTGCAGAGGGTCATTCTCAGCCAGATTCCTCTGACTGGGGTGGTCACGCGGTTGTCTGACAAACTCAATTTTCAATATTTAATTTTGCAGATTTATCACTGAAAGCAAATGCTTATACTTCTCTTATGATTCTATTACACATTCCACTCCATGTCATTATTTTCACACGAAGTTATATTAATGTCAACTGATACTAAAATTATTAGCTCTTTTGTACAACAACGGAGTTTGTTTGAAGCTTTGTGAAAGATTCTGGTGGAAAGAAGGTTTGATAGCACTCTTAGACAAGCAAATTGTGGGAAGGTTAATGTATTTGACTGCAACCAGGCCTGATATAATGCGTGTTGTTAGTCTTATTAGCAGATACATGGAGTGCCTAAGAGAGACGCATCTTTTAGATACAAAGAGGATCTTTATATTTTTGGAAGTAACCATTGGCTTTGGTTTGTTCTATAAGAAGATATCCGAAAGAGCTCATATTTGATAGGCTTTAGTGAAAAAAAACAAAAGAAGGCACTTTAGGTCTTGTTTTTATCCTAGGTTTAGGAGCTATTTCGTGGTCATCAAAGAAGCACCCAATTGTCACTTTATCAACCACTAAAAGCTGAATTGGTTGCAGCATCTTCATATGCCTATCAAGTTTTTTGGTTGAAGAAAATTCTTGAAGAGCTACATTTCAAGCAATAGGGACTGACAACAATTTACAATGATAACACAGCTCAGCAATCAAACTCTCTAGAAATCCAGCTCTTCATGGATGGAACAAGCGTATAGATATGAAGTACCACTTCGTGAGGGATCTCACGAAGGATGGAATCATCAATCACACTTACTGCAGGAGTGAAGATCAAGTTGCTAGTATACTAACCAAGCCTTTCAACTTGCCTGCGTTTCAAAAGCTGAAGAAGTTGCTTGGTGTTTGCACTCCAGAAAATTGAGATTGAGGGAGGAACCTTCAAAGATGACTCTAATTAAACTGAATGTTATGTCAGAAACATCAGTTATAGGGAGAAAGTCTGTTATGTTGACCTAGTCTTCAGGTTTGTCATTAGTTTGTTTTTATTATTACAGTGCGTGGCTGGTACTTGCCTGGTCAATAGGAGTAAGCTGAAACTCTTGACTTAAAAAATTGGTCTCAACATTCATCTATCTATTTTCACTTAGTTCAAGAATTGTCATCAAGTTCAAGAATTGTCATCAATTTTAACTTCGTTCACCCTTTTTTTTTTTTTTTTAGCTTTTGAATTGAGTGAAAATATATGAATAGATGTTGAAGTCACTTATTTAAATTAAAATTTTAAATTGTTCTAGCCTAGTCTATGTGTGTGTGTATATATATATATGTCAACATAGAATTTAGAAGTGAAAAATTAATTAGCTATATTCATTTCAAACTTAAGATTTTTAACTTGTTAAGATGTTTGATGACATCATACTTATTAATTAATTTTTTTTTTTTTTTTTGTATGATATAAAATAAAGGGTTTACCATAGAAACCCAATTTGATTATGAACAACGATCTTTGAAGGATTTAAATGCATGAAGTAAGATTTCCAAGTCATTTGAATATTTGGTTGTATTCGAATTAAAACAAATAAAATGTATGTGGTGTGCAACATCATTAAATATTTTACTAAAAGAATCACTAAAATTTGAAATTATGAAAATATATATTGATTGGTTAAAGTACTAAAAACTGTTAATGAGTTTACAAATTCAAAATAATTGTAGAAGAGTTTACCTATAGTATGTTGACTTTGAATATGTCTCATCGGTTCAACTTTTTTGAAACCTAACAATCAGTGTCCTACACAAATCAAACAAAAGAAGCAAGGGTATTCTTCAAACCGAAGTGGTGTCAGTAAAAGACACGCTGACGCTTAAGTTAGCAAAGGAAATAAGATGAATAAAGCCGGCAAGTAAAGAACAAAGAAATAATCATAATGTCGTTTGACATTACTATGCTGTGAGGTTGAAAAGGTTATGATCAGGCCTCCCCTGCTTGCTGATGAATCTTTTGATATGCTAACAATGGTTCGGCATGGAAAAGGTTGTCATCTTTGATCGCAAGTTAGTAGGATTCCTCCAAAGATCTATTGATCAATGGTCTTGAGATGGGGATTGAACTATGCAAAACAAGAATAAAAGCTTGTAGTATAAGAATAATAAGGTTGAAAGTGATGAATTTCTAAGTTAAAGTGTGCTTGATTTTAGCATAGTAATGGGGTGACTTAGAGAAACTTGGATGCCTTTGTTTAGGGCGACCCTTGCTATTTATAATGGTGTGAGTGTCCTTAGATGGAAAGAGGATCACAAAGAGTCGCATGAGAGAATCAAGGGATTGGCTTCTCCCTTGATTCTTGCTGTTGAGTTAATGCTTGTGTGATCTTCTCCACTTGTCTATTTTGTTACATGCATTGCCCTTTTTTGATATTTCTCTTTTGATAAGACAATCTATCGTAAATGAGTTGATATCTTATTTAAAGAGATACTAGGCTATTAGTAGCAAAGGTGGCAATTCGGTTTATGATATGACGAGTCAATACAAATCTAAAATGAATATTATGGGGTTAGGGTTAAGCATAAACAAATTATGTAAATAAACGATGAAACTCATCTCATCCATTTAATAATCATGTTGTGTTCGGGGTACCCTAATCATGTCACTAGTTAACTCGTTAAATAGGGTAAAAAAGTAATTTTATAATAATTGTATTTATGAAATTTGAGTTTCAAGTATATATAGTGAAAACAGAAACACCCTTAGTTCAGTTTTCAAGTTGTAGCAGACATAACACCCACTCTCAACCCATTCAGACCCCATTCAGCCCGTTTCAGTAGCCATAACTCTCAACTTGTTCTTCAGACCCTATTCAATCTCTTCTGGTCTCTAGTCTCTAGTCTCTACTTTTCTTCTCCTTTAAGATCTCTACCCACCCATCTCCCTTTTATTCGCTATTGGTTTCTTCTTATTGCAATCTACTTCTTCATCACCATCAGTCAATGATGTCTTCTACTTCATTATCATCAGCTGCCATCGGGTTCGTCGAACCTAGATTGTTGATTTTTAGTTTTGATTATAATTTATGGAGAAAATAATCAAAATCTCTATTAGTATGAAATATATTTGTATCACAGTAATATATTCACTGATTTTATGGTTTTAATTCTGATATATGTTTTTATTTTGCTGGTGATTCTTGTTGATAATGATAATTCTATGGTTGATTTTTATGATTTTTATGTCTTCATGTTTGGGTGGTTGTTAATTTGGGTCTGGGTAGTAAACAGTTAAATGGATCGTAAATAGGTTAATAAATGTGTCAATAATCCAATTAGTAAACATGTTAATAAATGATTTGCAAATAAATAAGGTTAACTGTGTCATTTCCGTATTGACTTATATATAATTGTGTCATATTCATGTTAAGGGGGTCCAACCCATTTATTAATCATGTCGTATAAAAAATAATCTTTTTGCATCCAAGTTGATCTTGAAGGGAAAAAACAACAATTGCTTTTATAAAATAAAGATTTGCGGAACATTGAGTTTTAAAAATTTTTTAAAAACTCAAAAAACCCTAGATCCATAAAACAATGAAATAAAATAATAAAACTAAATAAAGATCGAATCTTGTACCTTTTGTATTAATCTCTGTGGATTGCTCACCACCTTGCCTTCATTGATATGTCTCTACACCAAGAAACAAGTGAGTGGACACAATTATATAGAATTGTGCTCACTTTCTATTGATTTCTTTTCTCAAAAGAACAAACAATATATGTAAGAGGTGAGAATATGTTTTTGTTTTAAAGAACATAAAACAAAACCTAAGTATAACTTCTGTTAGGAAAAGAATACTATTTCTTTTCTATTTATAGGCAACCAATTAGGGTTTTAATTAATCAAAATTAATATTAAACCCCAAGTTTATTAAAATTAAACTTTTGCCCATATAACATAATTAATTCACAATTAATTCATGTTATATTTTGTAATCATACTTGTGGCCTATAATTAATTCATAATTAATTTATACTCGGTCACAACTAAGAATTAAATTCAACACCTCTTATAAAATTAATTAAATAATTATTAATTCATAATTAATAATTAACTAACTAATAATTTGAATAATCAATATTATTCAAATATCAAGTGAACACATATTTTGCTACTTATGTAACAAATATAATTGGACGATCCAATTACAATATTCTATATACACGTTTCTTATAGTGAAATGAGCTATCAAGGGGACCCGATGGACCTACAGTTTTGAGCTCCAATAATATCGGAATTATTAATTAAACTCTTTAATTAAATAATTCACTATTATTAATCTTAGTGTTACTCCACTAAAAACCTAAGATTGCACTTTCAACACTATAGATTTTTTTATACAATCTGAAATTTTCAGCGTCCATTGATATAATCACTACATATGATTTGACCCTCCACAAATAGTTCATAATTAGAGCTAGGTCATAATGTCCGTTATACCCCTCTAATTATATCTTGATCCTTAAGTACCATTGATTCTCTAATGAACAATATATTCATAACAACTTATGAATTTATCTTTCCGTTTACATATGAACAGAAAGTTGAGCGCTCTTATTGTTCAAGACCTGAATCAACCCTTAAGAGAACTATTTCTCTACTTCTCGCAAGAAGGAGTGGATTCCACTATTATATAGAATGTTCCCAGCTACTTACTAAATCATATCCCCAAAGTACGAAGTTATTGATCGAGCATCTATATCGATCTCACCCATGTAAATCAAAGGACATAACTCAACAAGCAGGAGTCCATAATACACTCAGGATTAAGATCAATTCATATATGATCATCTAGTCGATAAATATAAATCTCTAAATTTAACGGATATTAATTAGAAACTCATGTTTATCGGGGTCCAATTCTATATAATCTTTATTATATAAGGTGCTTCCATTTCCATGTCACTACATGAATAGTCTCGGATAAAACTATTGTACCGAATACAAAATGGATCGCAACTGTAGATTTACCACAAATAAAGTACCCAGCTTCGTTTGCTTTCTACGGACTCTTTAGATTACTTCTCTCAAACTAAATCCGCTTGTATATAACACTTATATACTTAGTTTGAAAATACATCAGTAATCAAGGATGTTTCTCATGACATATACAGTTTTTGCAAAACATATAAATTGAATAGAATGAATACTTTATTATTATTTATTAAAACCGTTTACATAATTACAAGCTCTTAGGGCACAAAACCCAACAGATCTAAACATAACCCGTCAACTTGGATTGCCACCCCTAAATTTTTAATGATTTTTATGGTTTCATGTTTAGATGGTTGTTAATTTGGGTTTGTTGAGAAAAACTTCCATGGGGCGTTAAGGTAACGTAACATGTTGAGATGGTGTGACTATCAACTCGACATGTGTCATTATTTTTAAATAAAAATTACAATCCTATGGCTGCCCTTTGTGTTCTCCCTCTCCTCTATAATCTCTCATCCATTTCTCACACATGCCATTTTTCAAGAACCAAAAAGTTCATATTACAAGTACACCATCTTTCAAGAAATCTTTGTGTTCTCTCTCACCTCCATAAACTCTTTTCCCCTTCTTTGCTTTCTCACACATACACCATTTTCCAAGAACCATAACCTCAAAAATCAACTTCAATCATGCCACTTTTCAAGAATGAAAACTTCAAAAATTAACTTCAATCACATACACCATTTATATTCATGCCCTCTTCGTCAATGCTAGCATGGAATTAAAATTGGATCGTAAGTAAGAAGCAAAGATTATCTCCTTAATAGATATGTGAGTTAAAATCAGATTTGAGAGGTTAATATATCTTCTTGCTCGTACATGGGTTTGATTAGAGTTGGTTTGAGTTGGTTTGGTCTGTTGGGTTTGATTGGAATGAGTTGCTTGATAAGGGTAAATCGAGTGAAGATTTAAGCCTCCGAACCTTAATCTTTGTGATCGTTCTCAAGTGTTTTTACATGTTTTTAAGTGTTTTTTAGGAAATAAGCTAGGAAATGTTTTTTGTGTGTGTGTAAACTTGAAGGTTTGGACTCAATTCGAGGCGAAGAAGCGTCGAAAGCAATGATCGAGCAAGCTATCACCGTGGGAAAATGAAAGGGAGTGGAGGCATCTTGGATGGGAGAAGTAGCGCATTTACCATGGAAAAAATGCAAAGGAGTGCTTAGTGCAGCTCACCTTCATGCCTCCTTGCACACCCTCAAGCCTAGACCAGTATGTAACATGTTTCCTTTTTGCCCAGCGGTCTCTCTCACCAACGTATACACACAGCAACATGCAGAACAGCTTGTCCAGGCATGCCCCGACTGCACCCTCAGACCAAGCAGCGCGCAAGGCAGGGGGCTCCACACTCTAGCAGCTTTTCTTGCGCTGTGAACTCACCTGCAAGCATCCATAGCCTAGCGCGCATGAAAGCGCGCATTCAACACTAGCATGCACAAGTGAAGCTTACTGATCATCAGCCCAGCGTGCACTCACCTGCTTCCCAGCACACAAGACAGCGTGCTCCCTGGCTAGCTACACGTCTTCTCGTCCTACATCCTTTAAAGCAGAGCATAGCAAGCATGACAGTAGCCCAGCAGCTCGCATAGTGACACGCTTCCCTTATCCACAGTGCACCAAGTAGCGTGCTCCCTTGCCTTACACTGCCCAACATCATGCACAACTGCACGCCCCTTTGTCCACCAGTGCGCTAGGAAGCGCCAAGGGTATTTTCGACATTTCCACCTTCAATTTCTTGCCCTAAAATCCTTAGCCTTTAAAAACATCAAACCACACTATTGAAGGTAGTCTTGGGGGGTTGAGAATGGGGCTCTCATGCCCTTTCTCTCATCCTTGATTCTCAACCCTTAAACACCTCTGTTCCCTTCAAACTTCACCCACCAACATCACTCACCCATACTTTGGAGAGCAAGCATTGCATGAGCGGGGAAGAGGAAGTGAAGATTCAAACTAAGAGAGAAATTGGTTGTTTCTTCAACTTTTCTTGTGCTTTTATAGTTTTCCATCATATGTAGCCATTTATTTTATGTTGTATTATGATAACGATGGATTTAATTTTGTTATTAATATTAATAGATTTGATTATTATTGCTTGAGGATGGTTTGTGCATGTTGAATAGGATTTTAGAATTTAATACTTATATGTGATTGGCCACCATACACATGATTTGAGTTTGTGTGTTAAGACGAGAAAGAATAGCACACAAAGTGCTTAATAAAATGTCTATCCTAGGTTTAAGTGAGGGAAATAGGTCACTTTGTGACAGATGAGTCAGATGTGAGTACTTGAGTGATCACCAAGTACCTCATAAAAATACTAATCTAACTTAGATAGTAAATTATCTTGAATATAATGAGTTTTCGTTCATTTGATTGTCATAGAAAGATAGGTGTTTGTGGATGAGAGTATATTCAATGCATTATCGAAAGAGATAAAGTAGCGACAAATACAACCAATAAATCTTCGATGCTTTGATGATTAATTTATGTATCTAAGTAGAATCCAGAATCCTAGCACATTTTTATTTGTTTTTGTTTGTTTATTTTCAACTAGGGCTAGTTTGGTAATCGATTTCCAAACTATCGAGGTTGTATTTTGGCGAGGTTTTATTTTCCGAACTGCTACACGACATTTATATGATTTGTATACTTGTGAGGTTTTATATATCCTTTTTATCATAAAATCTTATGTTATCTATGATGTTTGGTTTAGGTTTTAAGGTGTAGGATGTTTTCCAAATTGGTTGATGTATCTATTTCACAATGATGTATTGAGGATGCCTTCTTTTTTTTTTTTCTATTGGAATGAAATTCATGTTTTTCTCTTTCAAAAAAAAAAAAATTCTTTATAAAGAGCATGATCATGCAAAAGAGATTCAAGAAGTAACAACAATTCAATAGAAGGAATCCTTATATTCATTTGCTATGGACAGATTCTCTAAACGAGACATACAATTTTGTTCTCATCAATATTTCATTTTCGAAGGACAAAAAAGAAATCTACTGAGTGGAAAAAAAGATATATAGAAGAGAATTTCATATGATACAAAGAAATATGGAACTTTTCAGTGTGTAACAGAGCTAAGAGTATCTTGTGGAGTTTAAACTTATCAAAGCCACTTATTGTTGTCATCTCTTGTGTAGTTTCCAATTGTTGTCATGTTCTGTGGAGTTTTTAATTTATTAGAACCACCTATTATTGCAATATCTTTTAAGGTTTTGAATTGATAATAGTTATAATCATAGCTATCAAAGGCGTGACTAGGCTTTAGGCAGCTCAAGGCATTATTCCGGTGCCTAACATCCCTTAAAGCGCTCTTGTGTTCATTAGCGAGCGCTTAGGCGAGGAGGCGACAGGCCTGCCTAGGTGCACCTTACAAAATCACGACCCTTTATAAGGGTTAAAGTCGATCAAAAGGCTAAAAAATCAATTTTGCACCTTGTCTCGTTCTCTCATCTAATCGGCCACTTTAGGTCACTTTCCCAACAGTCGGAAAAGCTTGCCAATAGTAGAAAATAGTCATCGGCTGTCGAAAATAGGTCGCCGACCGCTAACAACCATCGAAATCACACTTTCAAGCTTTTCAACTGCCTATCCACTTCTCGTCTTTTCTTCTCTACTCTCCAACAATCGATCTACTTCTCCTCTCTTCTCTTTTGCTCATGCCGACGGTTGACAGTCCAGTTGTCAATCTCTTCTCCTCTCTTCTCTTCTGCTCATGTCAATAATCCAACTAGCTCACGTTAGCAATCCAGACACCAGTCACCAATTGCTATTGTCATTCCCGATTCCAGCCTCCTCTCTTCTCTGTTCCTCTCCTCTGAAGCTATAATCAGGTTAGATCTTCTTCTCTCTTCTTAGTTTTTGAGTTTGTGAGTTATTGTATTTGTAGCTTGTTTATGAATTATTTGAGAGTTGTTGTGAGTTGTGACTTGTTTGTGTTGTGAGTTGTTGTGACCTGTGAGTTTTATAAATTAATTTTGTTATTATATATTATATACATTTACACAAATATCATAGTATTGAATCTATTAATTATTGAGTAATAAAGCTATTGTGGTATTGCCTTATTTTATTTTAGCAAGAGCTTTCAATGTCGTCTTCGATGTCGAGTTATTTGAGTAACAAAATCGACCCTACATGGAAATACTTTGAAGCTAATCCTAGTAATAAAAACAACACCACATGTAAATTTTGTGGTAAAGTGACAAAATGTGGCATCTTTGAAGCAAAACAACATTTAGCGAGTGGGCATAAGAATACTAAAGTTTATCTACAATATCCTCTATTGGTAAGACATGAGATTCAAGAGTTCATGTAAAAGAAGAAAAATGATAAAGATGAGTGGAATATGACACCACCGTTAGATAATGAGTTTCAATTTGGCGAATTTGATGATGATGAGGATGAGCCCCAACAGTCAAATATTAGAAAAAAAAAATTGTTAAAATGCCAAAATAAAAGGGTCCAATGGATCTCTTTTATAGCCCTAACCTAGAAACATGTGTATTAAAGAACAAAGGAAGGCAAACAAGGTTGGATGAGAATGACCATACAAAGAAAGAGTTAAAGAGTCGAGTTTGTAAAAGCTTTGCAAGATGGATGTATGATGCAGGCATTCCTTTTAATATCGTGACATATGATAGCTTCAAAGTGTTTATAGAGGCAATTGGTCAATATGGTCCAGGTGTAAAGCCGCCTACTTACCAGGAAGTCAGGGTTCCTCTTCTCAAACAAGAAGTGGAAACCACTCGTAGCATGATGAAAGATCATGAATAGGTATGGGCCAAGTATGAATGTTCCATCTTGTGTGATGGTTGGAAGGACAAGAGGGAAAGGACATTAATTGACTTTTTAGTGAATTTTCCTAAAGGAAGCATGTTTTTAGAATCTGTTGATGCTTCTAGATATACAAAGACTAGAGAGAAGATGTATAAATTATTGAGTAAGTGTGTTGAAAGGGTAGAAGTAAGAAATGTTGTGCAAGTGATCACCGACAATGCTTCAAATAATGTTATGGCAAGTATGAAAGAAATTTATTTTTGTTTATATTTAATTCTTTATGAATAAATAAACAATTTGAAGATTTAGATTACATATCTACTAATGCTTTTTTTCCCCCTCTAAATAATAATAGGGAAATTCTTAGAGTCGAAGTATCCCACGTTGTTTTAGACATCATGTGCAGCCCATTGCTTGGATTTAATATTGGAAGATATTTTCAAGTTGTCTGTTATGAAGAAGACATTTGAAAAAGTTGTTATGGTGAATAGCTACATCTACAGTTGACCGAGGTTGGTAAACATGCTTATAAAATTTACCGACAAGAAAAAGTTATTGAGGCTTGCAAAAACACGATTTGCAACTATCTTTATCACTTTGGATAGGATGAATAGTCTAAAAAACAACCTCAAAAATATGTTTACCTCCAACGAGTGGATGACGAGCAAGTGGACAAAAGAAACAAGAGGTAAAAAGGTTGTAAATGTGATTTTGATACTATTTTTTTTACTAATGTGGTAAATGCTTTAAAGGTGTTCGGTCCACTAATGCGTGTACTTTGCTTAGTGGATAGTGAGAGAAAGTCTCCTATAGGGTATATATATGAAGCTATGGATAGGGCCAAAGAAGTAATTGCCAAGTCTTTTAATGAGGTTGAAAAGAAGTATCAAGCCATTTTTCAGATCATTGATAATAGATGGGATATTCAGTTTCATCGCCCTTTGCATGCCGTCGATTGGTACTTGAACCCAGAATTCTTTTACAACGCTGAGCGTATAGATGCAGAGATCATGAATGGCTTGTATGAATGTATTAGAAGGTTAAATCCATATCCAAAGGTTTAAGACCAGATTGATGAAGAGATTCCAATTTATGCCAAAGCAAAGGGTTTTCTTGGAAACTATATGACTATTAGAAAGAGAAATGAGAAAGCACCAAGTATATATATTATGTTTTATATATAAATCTTAAATTAAATCAAATATCATCATTTATATTAAGTTACTAACTGTTATACCTATTTTTGGGACTGCAAAAATGGGCTGGTAAAAGCCCAATAAACTGGCCCAGCTTCCAGCCCTCAGCTAGCAGGATGGAGTTCCCAGCTCTCAGCATCCAACTCTCAACTCGCAAGTCTCAACTCGCCAACTCGCAGCTAGATACTCCTAGCTCAGCTAGCAGGATGGAGCTCCCAGCTCTCAGCATCCAGCTTTCAGCTCGAGCTCGCAGCTCTCAGCTCAAGCTCTCCAGCTCCAGCTCTCAGCTAGCTCAGCTCAGCTCAGCATCCAGCTCGCAGCTCTCAGCTAGCTCAGCTCCTTAGCTCTCAAGTCTCGTACCAGCGAGCTCCATGCTATTTCAGATCCCGAGGAGCAATTAATACAGGATGACTATGACAGAGTTGTTAGTCAGTGTAATAAATATTATGTCAGAATAGTTGATTTCTTTACGTGTACATCACTCAAGTGTAATCCCCCTTCCTCTATAAATAGGAGGGGGAAATTCATTGTAAAAAAAAAGAGATTTCTAGTATTACAGTCACTTTGAAAAAAAAAAATATATATATATATATATATATTGAGAGTGACCCGTGGATGTAGGCATCATTGCCGAACCACGTAAAAATCTCAGTGTTCTATTTCTTGTTCTTTCTCTCTCCTTTCTTTGGTGTGCTTTCTGATTGCAGGTATTGGACTTTGGGATCTTCGGTTGACCGTTTCCGAACGTCAACACTAACCTATAAATTTTAATGGACAGCTGAATGGTAGAGTAAATATAGAACATCAACACCCACATTGCAAACTTTTACAATTAAATTTCTTAGCCTTACTTGTAGTTTATCTAGTTGTGAACATAATTGAAGTGTGTTTGAAAATGTATGTACATATACATAATATGTTTGTTTTTACAATTGTTTTTAAGAAGCTAGTTTGTTCTATGTAGCTTATCTTTTGTATTTTTTACAAAAAATTCTTGCAGCTTCATAGTAAATGAAGAAACAGGCTTGATCAAAGTTGTTTAAATGACTTGGTGTTTGTCAAATACAATCGAGCATTAAGGCATCGGTATCAAATGCGTGATACCATTGATCCCATCGCAATGACTCAGAGTGATGAAAGCAATGAATGGTTAACTAGGAAGCTTGATGAGGATGATGGGATTGTTTTTTCAAATGAGGATTTGACTTGGATTGATGTTGCGATCGCTACAGGAGTGGGAGAGTCTAGCCGTCAATTAAGATCACAAGCGGGTTCATCAAAGTGGTTAAGAACTGAGAAGATTGAAAAGAAGGAGGAGGAATGTGACATTGAACAATAGGGAGTAGAATTTGGAGAGCAACTAGAAGATGAAGAGGAGATTGGAGAGGGAGAGGATGAAGATGATTATTTGGATGATCTTGATGATGATTGATGGCTTGATGCATGAATTAGTTTTTTTTTTTTTTTTTTTTAGTTGTAGTAATTAGTGTTTTTAAACTTTAAATTTTTGTTGTTGGATAGGTGTCTAGCAAGTAACACCTATTTGGTAGTTACTAATTTACTAATTAGTTACTACATACAAATGGTTTTACTGGTTTGCATTTGCCATTTTGCTTTAAATGTTTGTTGTTGGTACTTGATAGTTGATATTAGACTACTAGTACTTAATAGGTGACTAAGTTACTAACTATGCTACTAGCACAATAGCACTTAGAATGAATTTTTGTTGTTCACATGGTCAATGTTGCTACTAATTTAGAATTTGAAGATGATGAATTATGGAAATTTGTTTATTTTATGAATTAAATCTCATTATTGTTTATTGTTTATGATTTTATAATATTTTAAGCTTTTTTACAAAGTGTGCGCCTCTCATTCGAAAGGTGCGCCTCAAGCCTCACGACCCTTTGCGTCTAGGTGCGCTTTTCATCTTTCAGAACTATGGCCACAATATCTTGCATCCTATATCAAAATTTTCATTAATATATTACAATTGCTTATAATCAATTGTTCTTTAACTCCAAGAGAAGATGAACAAAATCAATCTTGAGTTATGTGAGAAGATTGTCCAAGTGAGTAATTCATAGCCAAATACTGAGATGAATCATATATATACATATAAACATAAAAACTTTTAGTTATCAAAATATATAATATTAGATTTATAAGAATTATAATATTTACTATCAATTTGCTTAACAACTTGCAATTATAAAAGCGTACCTGATTGTTGAAATTAGAGTTACAAGACACACCAAAATGAGTTTGTGATGGATTAACTATTGTTGGATAGGAAGGAATAATTTCTTGATTATATTGCTTTGTGGATCCTCTATGTATTGTTATAAGACTTGGATTATGACAAATATAATTCTTACATGAAGAAATCAAATATATATTCATACCTTTTTTCTGCAATTCTCTTTCACTTTCGTTTTTCAAATCGCTTTTCAACCTTGCATTATTTTGTCCCTTGGTCTTAGCAACCACTAGATTCAATATTGGCAAAGTCTTACCATACAAATCACCAGTGGGCTACTCATCTATTGTTGTTGGGTTTTTCAACAAATTAATAATATCTATATCTTCCTCAAGTATCTTCATGCATCAATTCACTAATGGAAGCTAAAAACATTATTCCCTTCATGCATTAGTTCACTAAGGCATATAGATTAAAAATTCTTCTCATTTCCACTTCACGCTGTAGATTTTTCACAAATCATAACAATTCTTTTTTGGCATATTTAGTCCACTTTTTTAGTATATATTGCTCGAAGATGCTAGTGAGATTGTTTAAATCAAACACCTTCAAAATATGATGGCACAACATCCCTATTGACTCAAATAACTTACAAGCTAGAACACGAACTATTAATAGTAAAAGAACGAAATTCAACTTTGTATGTCCACTCTTGGCCTTCCTCAATAGCTTCATAAATATGCATCTCACCATCATTGTAAAGTTCTTTCATTCGAACTCCCATACAACTAATAAACTTATTTAAAAAAAAAAAAAAAAATGAACATTTTATGAGTGTATACACGAACAGCATGAATTAATATTCCATTACTCACCTTAAGCCGTTGGGTAATATTTTTGCAATGATAATCTTCTTCCAACTCTGCTAACGGCATTTCCTTTGTTTTTTTTTTTTTTTTAATAATGATGTACAAAACTAATGAGATCCATCGTTTTTGTAGAAATTTGATGAAACACATTATTTATACTCTCACTTCATTGGTGGACTTCATATTTGTTGAAAAAGTATCCAAATTAAAAACTGCACACCATTTATGTCGAAGTTCATATAACTTCTTAACCATGAATGATTGTGAAGATTAAATTGGCTAATCATCTTTTCCCATGAGACTTGAAATTCTATTTCATTGTGACACCTATGAAACCACTTATTAAACTGCTTCTTGAACTCAGGGTTACCATAAAGCTTGGAAAGATGTTGTGTCACATTCTTGGTAATGTGCCAAGTGCATAGTCAATATCATGTCCCTGAAAGAACTTTCGTAATGGAATTTTCCATTGCTTTATTTTCATCAATGAAGATGGTTTTTGGTTGCTTATTTCTCATTGACTTCGAAAATAATTGAAACAACCAAACAAATCGATGCTCTCATCTAACAAAAAAGTACAACCAAATAATACATTCTTCCAATGATGATTAACCCCTACTAGTGGAGTACATATTAGATTATATTTATTTGTTTGAAATGTAGTGCCGAAACATACCACATCTCCAAAACAATCATAATCTAATTTTGATCTACTATCTCTCCAAAAAAAGGTTTGTCATTCGATTACATTGATCAACTTGAACAGAGTGAAAAAAAAAAAAAAAATCCTCACCTTGCTTACACTTGAAATAATCAAGCAAGCTTTAAGCATCTCCTACTTATATCAATTCATTCTTATTACGTTGCAAGTAATTTGTTGCATCTTTCACAGTGAACCAAACATTTTGAGCACCACCCAATTGGTTAGTTAAATAAAAATATGATTTTGTTGCTCCTATACCAGCATCAGTCATAGATATCATCATGCCCCCATAAACATTAGAGATTTTTTGACTAAATCTTAACAGTTGTCTTTCTTCGGGTTTAGCCAAATCATGGTTATGATTGGAGTTGACGTGAGAGATAGTCTATATTCCATTATGCACAATGAACCGAATTTAAGCCTTACACCCTATTGTTGTATCTAACCTATTTATCCTCTTTTGTTCATACAAATCTGCATCTTGTTGGAATCCTTCTTTCGAACACAAAAATCCCCTTTGTTTAATATTGTTTGATGCTTCTCTTCGAATGTGCCCCTTATGAATATTAAACTCCTTTCTTAAAGCATATGCATTACATAACTTAGAAGCTTCAGCATCAAAACTAACTTGTGTTCCAAGTTTGAGCTCTATATCCTCTTTTACTCCTAATACATCATACTATATATACAAGTTTATTGGTGACTAATAAACAATCAAGTACTGCTAACAAAAAGAAAAGGAAAATTTATAAATTAAAGAATTTAATATAACATATATATTGGAGGTATATATACAAATTAAATTATTAGAAACTTAATATCGTAAATGGCATATTTGTAATTTGAACTTTTTGGTTCTTGAAAAACGGTGTATGTGTGAGAAAGGGATGAGAGTTTACAAAGGAGAGAGAGAGAGAGAGCACAAAGGGTAGTTGTAGGATTTTATTTTTTATTTAAAAATCATGACATGTGTCGGGCTGATATTGGATGGTCACACCACCTCAACATATCACACCACCTCAACATCTCATAGAAGATTTTATCGAGTTGTTTGGATGGTAAACAGTTAAATAAGTCATAAATGTGTTAGCTAAATACATCAATAAACAAGTTAATTAGCTAAACATCTCAATAAAAGTACCAATAAATGATACGCAAATAAATGAGTTAACAATGTCATTTCTATGTTGACCCATATATAACCCGTCAACCCAAATTGCCTCTCCTAATTAGTAAGGATGGAGCTCCTTTTGGGCTAGGGTGGGCTCAAACCTACCTAGCTCATTTCAAAATAAATAAATAAATAAATAATAAACTATTATGAATTTATCCCTTTTACTTAACTACAAGTTTACTCTGTTTACTAAATTATTAAACGACTTACCCTAGCCTATGTCTCTACTCTATTGCTTGTTTATAACCACAACACTTTGGACAAGCAAAAAACTCCCTTGAATTTAGCCATAGATTCTTGCTCTCTCTTTCTCATAAGTCCCACAAAATTTTTCTCGCCTCTCGTACACCCCAAGAAATAATACTTTTTGTGTAGTCTTGAGCCCCACGGTCAATTGTCTTTGATTCATTGACTAGCTTTTTGCTTTTGCCCTAACTCTTTGTAATTCTACTTTCAACCAATTTCTTTTTTTTTTTTTTTTTTTACTTGGGCATAACGTGGAAACAAACAATATATAACTTTTGTTGACTCCATTCTCCATATCAGGTAAGCATTATAAGAAGTTTACAAATTTAATTATTTTATTTAATGTTACAATTTATACAAATTTTAATTTGTTGACCTACATTATTAGATTTGGTTCCATCTTTGTGTCAACATCAACAATTGGTCTCATCTTTTTTGTCTATATCAACAGTTGGTTTCCAAATTAGATACATTATTTTGTGAAATTTATGAATTTGAATGGTTATTTTGTTAAAAATTTAGGGTTATTATAATTTTTAATTAAGAACAATTTAGATATTGTCATTATTAGTTTTTTCTGTTATGAATTTGAATAGTTTATAAATTGATTATATTGATTAAAATTTTAAGGTAACTATAATTTTTAGTTATAGAAAATTTAAGATTAGACTAATTAATTTAATCTTGTTCATCAATTAGTTTATAGGCAATTGATTATATCCCTTGATTAAATTATCTAATGAATGGTCAGTCCTATAATCGTCTAATTAGAATAAATATAATGGTGTTACTATGTTAGGATGCCTGAAAAATGCTCAAGTATTGTTACACCCGTTTTCTCGACCTTAATAATTGGGCCAGTAAGAGTCCAATTGGACATGGACAGAGGCAAAGGCCTAGAAGGCCCATACTCCCAACCGCTGTCGCGAGCTCGACCAGATCGCGAGGTCGCCCAAGTCGCGAGCTCGCACTACTTTCAGATCGTCCCATCGTTACTCGCCCGCGTCAACAGGAATCCAGCTTGCTTGATTTGACAAACCCCTGGTCCGCTCCAGAAGAAACCTTTTGCAGCAAGACATCAGAACCACCAACTCTCCTGACTCCGCGTCGAAAACCATTCACAATTACCCAGAAGCATTCAATGCAGCGGCTATGCAATTAATGAAGGAAAGACCTCTCCCGGTGCATTAAATGCAGACGTGTGCAGGAAGAGAACAATGATTACCTTTACATTAAATGAAGCATGGCCTATGTCAGGATTAGTTGAAATTGTCGTAGCTTTAACGTGTATTACATTCTTTTGTATTTCTTTTTATCATCTCCCTCCCTTTATAAATAGGGGAGATCTCTATTGTACAAACAGGCTGAAAATACTAGAGTATCGTCACTCTGTCGGAATTACTTCAGAGTGACCGTGGATGTAGGCGCAGTTGCCGAACCACGCAAAAATCCTTGTGTTTCGAATTCTTCTTCCTCTCTCTTGTCTTCACTAATCACCTCATTAAACCCACCTAACTACCACGACCAATATTCCTTCACCTTAATTAAGCTTCACCAACCTTAAACTTCATTTACTGCACATTTATCACACACCCGTCACCATTATCACCCCTTTAATTACCTCGCTCGCAGTCTGGGCCCTAGAATCTCTGGGTTGACCGTTTCCGAACGTCAACATCTTTTGGCGCTAGAAGGAGGGCCCAACAGCGACCTGGTAATTCCCTTTTCATTTGACTTTTCTTTGACCGCTCATATTCTGTCAATCCATTATGGCCAGGATAAGAACGACCAGGAGTGTTGGTTCGGTTAATGAGCGACCTTAAGGCCAGGAAGATCAACAAAGTACGCAACCTGCCGAGGGAGAGGTCGCTCAGGAGTGGCAACATCGCCAGCAAGCCTTGGAAGATACAGTGAGGTAGTTGACCGAGACGGTCAGGGCGCTAGTGGAGGTTCAGACCCACGCGGTGCGGAGACAAGCGGAGGTCGCCCCGGGAAAAGCTCGTCGACAAACTACTGAGGAAATCCCGACCCCGGAGGGAGCTGCAAACAGAGATAGGTCGTTATCGGAGGAATCTGTGCGCTCCTCAAACCTGAACGTAAGAAGAGACAGGCAGCAGGCTCGGGTGAGACAGATCGCCCTTAACCCAACCGGTATCAGAATACGAGTGAATCGAGAAGGCGACCGCCAAGTTGAAAACAATCGTGGACACGAGCGAGCTCGGGAGGGTCGCACTATTCCTGAGCCCGGGCGAAGGAGAGGTTTAAGACAGGTAGAAGATTTTGATGAAATGCGCAGGTCGGAAGATCGCCACCTCGGAGGACAGGAGAGTGTTAGCAGAAGGAACTCCGTTCGGCGATCTCAATCCTCAGTCCCAATGGTAGAGGAACTGCTGCAGAGGGTTCGGCAGTTAGAAGCTCGACCTAGGCCTCACGATGGAGAGGAGCGAGAAGATCGCAGGATACCATTTACTCGGGAAGTTGAGACAGTACCCCTGCCGCCCAGATTCAAACTCCCCAACATCCCTCCTTACAACGGCAGAAGCGACCCCTTTGACCATATGGACGCCTTCAACGTGCAAATGGACCTCCAGACAGACGACTCGCTGGTAAAGTACTGAGTCTTCCCAGCCACTCTGGGGGACGCCCCGCGAGCATGGTTCAAGAGCCTCCCAGCCCGCAGCATAGAGAGTTGGAGAGAGTGTCAGAAGAGATTTCTGGATCACTACAAAGCCCTGAGGAAGCAGCTCGCGCCTGCATGCCACCTTGCCACCATCTTCCAAAGGCACAACGAAATCCTTGAAGGACTACATCGCCCGATTCAGAGACGAAGTGAGTAACGTCGAGGCACCCTCAGATGAGAGTATACTAACGGTGATCTCGGCAAGGCTCAGGAAAGATGGAAAGCTATACGAAAACATTTATAAGTCCCCTGTGAGAGATCTGGGAGAATTTTACGAGAGGGCAACCAAGGAAATTAGATGGGATGAAGCTTTCGGAGTCAAGAAGCCCAATAGTCAACAAGGTGAAGCGAGCAGTCCCCATCATGGGAAGAGGAAGAACTACAGTGGGGACAAGCAGGGCGAGCACAGACACCAATCTGCCAATGTTGTGGCAAAGCGAGCCAGGTCTGAACCAAGGAGAGAGCGACCTCGGTGTCAAAGTCGGTACGGGAGTTACAGCGTCCTGTCAGACAGGCAAGACAGAATCTTTGCAGCTGAAAGGAATAGGAAAAATTTCGGAAAGCCGCCTGCAACATTCCTAGCCGATGCCGGGACTCGAAGAAGTATTGTGCCTACCATAATGAAAATGAACACAATACATTAGACTGTTGGCAATTGAAGGATGCTATTGAAGAGTTGATAAGACGGGGTCGTCTGGGGGAGTATGTTCTGCAACCTGCGAGTAGACGACCCCAACATCATCAACCCCAACATCAAGACATGCGACCTGAGCAGCAGCCTCAACAACGAGTTGCATAGCCCGAGCACGAGCTCGTTGTTAGAACGATCCTAACAATCTATGGTGGTCCTCACATGGTAGGTATTTCGAATAGGTCGCATCGGAGATATGTGAGGGAAGCAGATCACACCCTGCTGGCTAGCTATAATGGGGTAGAGGGACCTACTAAGAAAGCTAAAGTGTCCTCAGATGGCATTGTATTCACTGAGGAGGACGCGAGGGGAGTGCACTGGCCCCATAATGATGCCAAAGTCATCCGAGCCCGGATCAGCAATATTGAAGTGCGGCGAATAATGATTGACACGGGCAGCTCGGTCAACGTGATGTACAAAGATTGCTACGACCAGATGGGGCTAGGAACCAAGCAGCTAACACCCTCACCAGAACCCCTCTATGGTTTCACCGGGGACGTAGTAGTACCAGTAGGCCAGATCAAGCTACCCCTCACACTCGGAGAACCAGGACGGCAAGCTACTGTCCTTATCGACTTCCTAATCATCAACAGCCCATTAGCCTACAATGTGGTCCTAGGACGACCCTCTATGAATGACCTGAACATGGTAACATCCACCAGGACGCTGATAATAAAGTTTCCAACTCCTACAGGTATTGGTTGCGTCAAGGGAGAGCAGCGATTAGCAAGACAATGCTATGAAGATGCAATGAAAACGGGAGTCCGGGGCAAGAAGGTGAATGTAGTCTCAGGTGGTGAACCTCGAGCTGTCTTTGAAACTGGAGTGAATAGCGACCTTGATCCTTGCGAGGTGGACGCAGACCGAGCCACAGGACCAATCGAAGATCTGGAAGATGTACAGGTCAGTGAAACGGATCCAGAGAGATGCCTAAAGGTAGGGCGAGACCTGCTGCCAGAGGTTAAAGCTGAGCTCACTAACTTCCTTAGGATGAACCTCGACATTTTCGTCTGGAACCATGAAGACATGGTGGGGATATATCCTAAGATTATGAGCCACATGTTGAACATAGATCCCCAGCAAAAGCCGATTCGCCAGAAGAAGAGGCCAATGACTCCAGAACGCTACGCGGCCCTGAAAGAGGAAGTAGAGAAGCTGTTGGCCAACGGGTTCATCCGAGAAGCCCATTATCCCATTTGGGTGGCGAATCCAGTCCTTGTGAAGAAGAAAAATAGGAAGTGGAGGACGTGTATAGACTTCATCGACCTGAACAAGGCCTGCCCGAAGGAGAGTTTTTCGTTGCCCAAGATTGACCAACTTGTTGACGCAACGGCCAGGCACCAACTCCTAAGCTTCATGGATGCATATTCAGGCTACAATTAGATCCCCATGAGCCCAGCCGATGAGGAGCACACATCATTTGTTACCGACAGGGGGTTGTATTGCTATAAAGTAATGCCTTTCGGGCTGAAGAATGCAGGGGCCACGTACC
This sequence comes from Litchi chinensis, assembly GCA_019925255.1. Taxonomy (NCBI): domain Eukaryota; kingdom Viridiplantae; phylum Streptophyta; class Magnoliopsida; order Sapindales; family Sapindaceae; genus Litchi; species Litchi chinensis. Next base: position 16,476,307 of record CM034462.1, on the reverse strand, counting down.
AGCGTCTTATGAATGTCATGTTTCAGGGGCAGATCGGAAAGACAATGGAGGTGTATGTGGATGATATGTTGGTGAAGTCCAGGCGAGCTCCAAACCATGTCCGCGACCTAGATGAGATGTTCAGGGTCCTGAGGAACTACAGAATGAAGCTTAACCCGCTGAAATGCGCCTTTGGAGTGGCATCTGGTAAGTTCCTCGGCTTTATGGTTAATGTCAGGGGAATAGAGGCGAACCCTGAAAAGATCAAAGCGCTCATAGAAATGAGATCTCTAGCCCGAGTGAAAGATGTACAAAGCCTCAATGGTCAGGTCGCGGCCCTCAGCCGATTTATCTCAAAAGCCACTAACAAATGCATACCATTCTTCGAGACAATAAAGAGGGCCAAGAACTTCAAATGGACTGAACAGTGTGAAGAAGCATTCCAGAAGCTAAAAGAGTATATGGGCAGAGCTCCACTCCTGTTGAAACCTAGAAAAGGAGAGAAATTGTTCCTATACTTGGGGGTGTCTGAGCACGCCCTGAGCGCGGCCCAAGTCAGGGAAGAAGAGAGGATACAACTACCAGTGTACTATATTAGTAAAAGACTAGTCGACGCGAAGACTCAATATTCACAGATGGAGAAGCTCGCATACTGTTTGGTGACCGCCTCGAGGAAACTGCGTCCTTACTTCCAGGCTCATCAGATAGAGGTCCTCACCCAATATCCCCTCAGGCAAATCCTCCAAAAAGCAGACACTTCAGGCAGGCTCCTCAAATGGGCCATCGAGCTCGCCCAGTTCAACATAGAGTACAAGCCTAGAACAGCAGTCAAGGCTCAAGCCCTCGTGGATTTCATTGTTGAATTTACAGGGCCAATACTTGAGCAGAATGAGCTAGCAAATGGACAAACTTGGGAACTATACGTGGATGGATCCTCCAACAAGCACAGCTCAGGGGCTGGAATAATGCTGATCAGCCCAGAAGGCCACAAGATCTTAATGCCTTAAGGTTCGGATTCCATGCGACCAACAATGAGGCCAAGTATGAGGCGTTGCTCGCCGGACTCCGTATAGCAAAGGAGGTGCGAGCTGAACAGGTAAAGGTCTTCAGCGACTCTCAACTTGTCGTTTGCCATGTCCGGGGAGAGTACCAGACCAGGGGACAGAAGATGTCAGAATACTTTCAAAGAGCCAAGGAATTGCTGGGGGCTTTCCAAAGAATCGAAGTGAACCAAATCCCCAAGGCTCAGAACTTTCATGCGAATGTCCTAGCTTGCTTGGCGACCTCCCAAGACGCTGATCTTCTGGAGTCTATACCTGTAGAAATTCTACCGACTCCGAGCATTGAGGACAAAGAGGTAATGATGTTCATGCAAGTCCGACCTAACTCCTGGATGAGCTCGTTATTAGGCTACCTGCAAGAAGGGAAGCTGCCGGAGGACAAGCTGGAAGCTCACCGCTTACGGGCCAGAGTAGCCCGATACTGCATTTATGATGACAAGCTATACAAGAAGGGATTCTCGACCCCGTTGCTGTGATGTATAGATGATGAGGACTATGAGATAGTGCTGAGGGATATCCATGCAGGTCATTGTGGGAACCATGCAGGAGCATTATCCTTAGCTCAGAAAGCCCTCAGACAGGGGTTCTACTGGCCAACCATGAAACAAGATGCCACGGATCTGGTAAAGAAGTGTGATAAGTGCCAGAGGTTTGCCAAAATCCCACGAGCTCCACCAGCCTACCTCCAGCAGATGGTGAGTCCATGGCCTTTCACAATCTGGGGAATGGACCTCATCGGACCACACAGCTTGAGAGAGCTACAAGCACGTTGTGGTTGCTGTGGATTACTTCACCAAATAGACCGAAGCTAAGGAGTTAGCAGAGATCTCCACCTCAAAGATAGAGAAATTTGTGTGGAACAACATCATCTACAGGTTCGGAATTCCTCAGCAGCTTGTGACAGACAACGGAACGTAGTTCACCAGCGAGCAGTTCGTAGATTTCTGCAACGAGCTCGGAATCGTGAAAAGCTTCTCAGCTGTGGACCACCCTCAAGCCAACGGTCAAGTCGAGGCTGTGAACAAGATCATCAAGCAGACTCTGAAGACCAAGTTAGAGGCGAGGAAATGGGCTTGAGTGGACGAGTTGCAGAAAGTCCTTTGGGCGTATAGGACCACAACTCGCAGCTCTACTGGCGAAACTCCATTTTCCATGGTCTATGGAACAGAGGCCATGATCCCAGTAAAATTCGAAGTTACCAGCCAGCGAAGAGCCTTATTCCGACCTGAAGACAATGACCAGCTGCTCGTTGCCAACTTGGACTTAGTCGAAGAGGCAAGAGAAGCAGCTCACATAAGAGTAGCAGTGTACCAGCAGAGAGTCGCCAGGTACTACAATAGGAAGGTGTGAGCTTGGAGCTACAAGGTAGGCGACCTCGTCCTGAGACTAGTCCTCCTCGGAGCTCGCAAGGCAAGTGATGGAGCCCTCGGACCTAACTGGGAAGGGCCATACCTCATCAGGAAGAGTCTGGAGAACGATGCCTATCACTTAGCCAACATGGACAGATCAGAGCTACCCCGAGCGTGGAATGCTGAGCACCTTCGGCCCTACTACACATAAAACTGTCAGCCCGTTCTAACTTTGTGCATGATTTGCTTTGACGATTGTCTGTAAAAAGTGCTTTCACTGGTTTTCTGTTGTATGTGCTAAATCTAATGCAGAAAGCAAACTGATTGAACCAGCAAATGTACATGTTGAAAAGAGCGGATCTAATGAAATCTCTTTCTCAAGAAAATGAGCTGTAGTTTATTATTATATATATTATATTCCTTGAAGATATTTGTGTAAACATCCAAGGAATCACTTACAATCAAAACACTTGCATAAATGCTCGCCAAAGCTACATATATATTATCGGGCAAGAAATGCCAACAAATCTCATTCGAGAATTCTTCGTTAGCCGATGCTCGGCCTAACTATATCATCCTCGCTGGAGAAGTTTACATCAACAAGTGACAGACTTGTTTTTTAGCTCGCAGCCGCTATATCATGCGACCAGCTGACTACTCATGGATGTTACACAGGCGTAATTGTTGCAAATGCTTCTCACAACGCTCGCTCTCTGCCCGTGAACGGCTCGTTGCCACATTCTATTCGAGCTACTTAGAGCGACCTCGCGATCTGCGAGCTGTACTCTATTATGAGTCCGAGGGATCGCTTATCAGCTACAATCTCTTCAATCCAGATATAACGCCCTCCCCATGAGAGCGATTGCTTGCGGACGGGAGAGGGTATCCAGATGTGACCCGCGGAAGGAGCTGCCATCTGTGCGCTCTGGAGGGAATCATTTGGGAGCTCGAGTCACTGCACTCTAGAAGGCTATGGCCTGTGGAAGGAGTTACAATGAGGGTCTTGCCTGCGAAAAAGGTAGCTGTTAGCACCCCGGAGGGCACTAATTAGGACCCGTCAATGATGCTAAAGGTCTCACCCGCGGAAAGGGCTGCGTCTCCGCACCTTGGAGGGTTCAACTGGGGACCTCCAATCTGTACAAGGCTTCATGAAGGGAGTGATTCCCGAGCCGATGCTAAAAGCACTTGCCGATCTGTTAAAATTGTCTCGCGACCTGCGAGAGGGGCTACGGCTCTCAAATAAAATTGCCTCGCGACCTGCGAGAGGGGCTACGGCTCTCAAATAAAATTGCCTCGCGACCTGCGAGAGGGGCTACGGCTCTCAAATAAAATTGCCTCGCTACCTCGAGGGAGGGGCCACCCACAATAAGGGTTTGCTCTCAAATCAAACCAATACAACAAAGTATCACGACAGCCTGAGGTCTTCAAAGTTGGGGAAAATACCACCTTGGGCCAGCCAAACCTTAATAGGAGACGTTCTAGGATAACTGTATCCAAAACAGGCACTCCGCGAACTGTGAGTATACACCCAATTTTCAGAAAACACTCGATTGAGTTACTTGCAGGATTAAATACTTACAAACTGCCACTTTGTGATTGACTGTCTACAGGTCATAGGCCGATGAGTTAACTTATCAGCACATTTATGATGTGTTTATAATCTCAGTTATAATATGAGTGTCACTTTAATAATAGCTCATTGCATATTTATGAGTTGCACATACCTACTAGATGCATTCTATATCTTGCAAAAAATATTGAAAATTGCAGGATTCTGTTTCTTATAAATCAAACACCCTCGAAAGAGGATGGGCAGTTCTACAATTACGAGCAGAAATAAGAGAAAAAAAAAATTAAATTCCTATCTAAGTACTAGCAGGTGCATCTGGAGCTTGAGGATCTGAAGGAACCTCTGCGAAAGTCTCCACTGTAGGAGGGTCCTGAGGAGCTGAAGATCCTTCGAGAGCAGGAGCTAGATCTAAAGGATGGCTCGTAGAGGCTGGCTGATCGGCCGGGGGAGCTGGAGGAGCACTGCTCTGTTGAGTACCCTGAGTGCTGGCCGCGTGCTTCACAAACCCCTGGATCGCTTCAACAGCAGGAGGTCCAAAGAACGAGTAATCTAAATCTGGGTAGCGCTCCCAGATGGTGAACAGGAAGGCCCTCTCGTTCTCTGAGGTAGCTTGATCTCGCTCCTGAGCAATCCGGGCCTCGTTGCGCTTCTCTGCTTGAGCAATCTCCTCCCGAGCCCTAGCAGCCTCTTTCTGAGCTCTAGCAGCCTCTTCATCAGCCCTAGCAGTCTCTTCCCGAGCTCTGGAGAGCTTCTCCTTAATCGCGGCCACCTCTTGCTGCTGCTGGTTAGCTCTATTTTCTGCAGACTCTGCTCTCTTCGCAGCCACGCTCAGCTCGCCCTTCACTTTCAGCAGCTCCTCGTGAATCTTGCCAACTTCGGAAGTAGCTGCTTCCCTACGAGCTGTTTCCTGGGACAGAGCCACATCAGTTTCCTTAAGCTTGTCCGCCAATATTTGGTGCTCCTCTTGGAGGAGATTCACTTCGCCCTGCAGCCTCTCCCTGTCCTCCGTAAGCTGCTCCTCGGTCATTCTAAAGGCAGCCTCCTCGCCCATCTGATCCTCGATCCTCTTCAGCAGCTTCATGAAAGTCATGGCCACCTGAGGAAGATGAAGGCGGTAGACCCAAATCAGAGAGATTCGATAAAAGCAAAGTAAAAATGAAGGGACTTGAAGCTTACCAATGCTGTATGACGGACTCCATAGCCTATCAGCTTCCTATCAGTGAAGTCCAACCTCGGGAGCTTCGGGATACGGTTTTTCAAAACATCTGGGGCACAGGAAAGAAAATCCTTGAAATACTCCATCTCTGCCTCCCTATCAGCTTGCAGATCGGGATCCTCAGTTGTTTCATCCTCAACTCGCTCGAATCGTTCTGAGGTCTGGGCACTCGAGCTCCCTACAATGACGACAGCCCCAGGCTTCCTAAGCTCCATTACCTTCTTGCGCTTGGGGGCTGGAGATTCTGCTATGGCCTTCCCCTTCCTCCTGATCAAAGGCTCTTGGTCGGGGGAGGCTGAACCCTCCTCAACAAGGGTCCTTGTTCTCTTTCTGCAGATGGAGGAGTCTGTTCCCGACCTCCCGACTCCGGAACTGGCACCCCAGCAGCTACATCAGTAGGAGGTGGAGGCTCCTGACGAGGAAGGTCTGGAGAATCGTCATCCACCGTCACGACGTCTGTCTCCCTAGGCGGTGCAACAACTTGGAAGGGAGGGACCCTTAGTGTAAACCTGTGCATGTCGTCCGACGAAGTGCTTGTGGTGGAAAGACTCTCTGAAGAAGACTCCTATTCGAACATGGGCTCACATGCGGGCACGGTCTGAGGCTCGAGCACGGGCTAAGGCTCGGGCACGGGCTCGAGCTCGGGCACGGGCACGTGCTCAGGATGTAGGCCGAGAGGCGCAGCAAGGACCGAGCGAACTTCACTTGCCTGTCCACGAACTCCTAGATCTTGGTTTATATCCAGAAGAGGGCCAGAAACAGATGGAGCAAGGCCTAGGACGACCAGCTCGGAGTTCGAAGGAAACGAGTCGTCACCCTCGTCCTTGGCCGCTGCAAAGGTCTCTAAGAGCTCGGTCTCCTCGCTAGTAAGCTCGATCGCAAGACCAGAGACAGCTGCAAAGAAAGAACAAACTCGTAAAAAAAAAAAAAAAATCTTTCCGGGAGCAAACATCTACAACTACCGGGTGAGTAGACGAAGGAGGTATGACACAGGTCGAAGACAGAGAGTCAGGTGACCCAAATCCAATGGGACTTATACTCGCCCACATTGGACTTAGTACAATTCTAGGGTAGATACCGTTTACAGCGAGGGTGGCGACAAGAAATATAGTACAGCCCGTCCCTGGGCCCGGTCGAGCGACCATGAGTCCCCTTAATGCTGTATAGGTAGCGAATAATGCGAGGAGTGGGGAGTCCGAGCCCATACTTAATGAAGCCGGCAGCTAGAGTGGTCAAATGGGCATAAGAATTTGGGGTGAGCTGAAAGGGAGCAAGCTTCAGATCGTTTAGCAGGGTCACAAGGTAGCAGGGGATAGGGAACCTAAGCCCGAGCTCCATGTGCTCGCGGCTTGCTGCAACAAAACCAGAAGGTGGATAGGCTGCGTGATCAGTCTCCCGCGGCACATTAGCCCTACACCTTATGGGGAGATTAAACTCTCGAGCTAGGACCTGCAAGTCTGTAAGGGTCATGTTGGAGGGAGTGTGGTGGAAGGTAGTTCGAGCTTCTCTCTCTTCAGCCTCAGTCCGGGAAGTAGAAGGCCCAGCTTGGGCAGCAGGTTCTTCCGCGACCTCACCACTCCGAGAGGTCGCTCCTTGTGTTCCTTTAACCTGCTGTCCTACCTGCTCCCCCCGAGCGGAAACTCCACTACAAGCACGACCACGACGTGAGCGACCTGACATCTACTGAAAGGGAATGACATCAGAGCTCTGAGAGCACACCGAATCCAACAAACTACGACAAAATATCCCTAAGGCCGCTATCCTATGCGCCAGGTCGCCCACCCCACTGTCAGGGATAATGTGGGCCCAAAACACGGGCCCACCAGGTACAATCTCCTCATAAAGTTTAAATTTCTAACCCTATGACTACAGGGACCTTATCAAAAATGCAGGGGTTAAGTACAAGCAATCCAAAACTACAAGCAGCCTCCACAATATGTCGTCTCTGTCACTACAGACTACCAACAATGAGATTGTCTAAATGAACAAGCACAATAACTCTTAAATTCGAAACAAGCAAATGCACAAGTGGAGGTATGACGAGGAAATAGAAATGCGCACTGCAAATCAGAATGAGCTATCAATGCACAAAGAAATGAGAAGAGCAGGGTCAGCAGACTTACCGTATAAGCTTGAGGCGAAGTCTGAACTCTGAAGTGGTGTGCTCCAAAGAAGCTGCTGGAAAAGTGCAAAAAATGGCTGCGAAGAAGATGACAGAGTGGAAGGATGTCTGTGTTTCGTATCGAAGAGGCGAAAATGGAAAATGAAAGCGACATCCGGTTTATATACATACTCGAGCTCATTCCCCCTGACCGTTCGATCCAACAAAAGGATAACCGTCAAAATCTGACGACTTAGCGTAAGCCTCGGCCCCTCGCCATCATGCACTGACAGTTACAAGATGTGCGCATTTAAGGCGTACGAACCGAAGCATATTTTACGGCTCCAATGGCTCCATGAGCGCCACATGTCGGCAGTTACAAGACAAAAATTGAAGCGACAACTGAAAACTCGCAAACGGGCGCCAAAACTGTATTTTCAAATCAGCTCCCAGTCCGCAGACCGCACTGAGAGCTGGGGGGCTTATGTTATACTCGTTTTCTCGACCTTAATAATTGGGCCAGTAAGAGCCCAATTGGATATGAACAAAGGCAAAGGCCCAAAATGCCCATACTTTCAACCGCTGCCGCGAGCTCAACCAGATCGCGAGGTCGCCCAGGTCGCGAGCTCTCACTACTTCCAGATCATCCCATCGTTACTCGCCCGCATCAACAGGAATCCAGCTTGCTTGATTTGACAAACCTCTGGTCCGCTTCAGAAGAAACCTTTTGCAGCAAGACATCAGAACCACCAACTCTCCTGACTCCGGGCCGAAAATCATTCACAATTACCCAGAAGCATTCAATGCGGTGGCTATGCAATTAATGAAGGAAAAATCTCTCCTGGTGCATTAAATGCAGACGTGTGCAGGAAGAGAACAATGATCACCTTTACATTAAATGAAGCATGACCTATGTCAGGATTAGTTGAAATTGTCGTAGCTCTAACGTGTATTACATTCTTTTGTATTTCTTTTTATCATCTCCCTCCCTCTATAAATAGGGGAGATCTTTACTGTACAAATAGGCTGAAAATACTAGAGTATCGTCACTCTGCCGGAATTACTTCAGAGTGACCATGGATGTAGACGCAGTCGCCGAACCACGTAAAAATTCTTGTGTTTCACATTCTTCTTCCTCCCTCTTGTCTTCACTAATCACCTCATTAAACCCACCTAACTACCACGACCATCATTCATTCACCTTAATTAAGCTCCACCAACCTTAAACTTCATTTACTGCACATTTATCACACACCCGTCACCATTATCACCCCTTTAATTACCTCGCTCGTAGTTTGAGCCCCAGAATCTCTGGGTTGACCGTTTCCGAACGTCAACAAGTATTAAATAAAAAAAGTTCATCATTTATGTTATTACTTTGATTTTAACTTATTTTTGTGTATTCTATGACTTAATTTGAGAATGATAACTTTTATAGATCACAATGCAAAGAAGAAATATATTTCATTATTTTAATAAAACAAATGATGGTCATGGTTAATCATCGACTAGGCCCAATGCTCCAAGTGAGATCCAAACTTTGAGTTCAATATCTCCTTCCAAAATTAAAAGATCCAAAATTGAGAATAAAGATACTCCAACTCCATCTCAAGCCAATACTTCTTATTATGAGCGTGATCCAAAGAAGTGTATTCCAATATGGCAAATCCCGTTGACAAGCAAGATAAGGTTCGTGGAGCATACATTGACATGGGACCATTTTAATCTAATTTGGACCTTTCACTTTCTCTAATTGGAAATCAAAGTCGTCAATTGCAACAATCTTGGTTCATAAAATTTTTATGGATTGACTACTCAATGGAAGATGATAGGGCAAATTTTTTTCCATGCTACCTTTTTGATAATCTCATATCAAGATATCTTAAATTTACTATTAAAGGATTTAGAAATTGGAAGAGAGTTAATGGTGACAAGTGTGCTTTTGCAAAACATGCAAACAAAGATCTTCATTCGCTACGTACATCACGTAGTTATGCAAAAATGGAATCACTTAAAAAATCTATCTCAACATATTGATAAGGGGATAATTAAACAATGTTCTAAAATAATTATGCAAAATTGATTGGAACTCATGACTTCAACAAAGATTGTGATTTAGCTACCTATTCAATGTTGTGTCTTTAGAGGTAACGATGAATTTATCAATTCTGCTAACTATAGAAAATTTATTGAGGTAATAAAGTTGCAAGTAACAATGAACGGAGATATTGGTGATATTTTCTTAAATAATGCTTCTCAAAATGCCAACTATACATCACTAATTATCCAAAGTGAGTTGTTAAAATTCTAGCCGTACTTTATGTGATAAATTCCATGCAGAAATTGAGATGCCAAATTTTACATTCTTGTTGATGAAGCAAATGATGAATCTAGCAAGGAACAAATGGCTATCATTTTAAGACATGTTGATGGTGATGGATTTATTTAGGAAAGACCTTTTGAAGTTGTATCTATTAATGACACAAATGCTTTAACTTTGAAAATAGAGATATGTAAAGTTCTTAGTCGGTACAATCTTTTGGTGGAAAATTTATGAGGTAAAGGTTATGATGGGGCTAGCAATATGCGAGTCGAATGGAATGGGTTACAAGCTTTATTCCTTAAAGATTGTCCATATGTTTGTTACATTCATTGTTTTGCCCACTGACTTCAACTTGCTTTAGTTTGTAGCATCTAAAGAGGTACATGATGTATGGCTATTTTTTCTACTTTGAGTTCTATTGTCAATTTGTCAATGCTTCTCCTAAGAGTTGTTCTAAATTAAAATCAATTCACGATGATGAAATGGTGAAAATGATAGCTCCAGGGGAATTTGGGAACTAGTATAGGAGGTAATTAAGTTCAAACTTTGCAACGATCTAGACCTATTTGTTGGAGTTCACATGTTAATTTTATTAAAAAAGTGATTGACATGTTTAGTTTAACTTGTACCCTTCTTGAAGGACTCATTGAATGGGTTGAATAGTAATGTACGAGGGGAGGCAAAAGGTGCATATAAAGAGATGAAAGCATTTGAATTTTTTTTTTTTTTTAATCTCACCATTATTGTATAAAGTATTGGGAATCTCAGATTTGTTATGTCAAGCATTGCAAATGAAATCTCAAGACATCATAAATGCACTAGATTTAATCTCAAGTACAAAACAGTTGCTTCAAGAGTTGCAAGATGGTTGGGACGAGCTTTTTTCGAGGTGTGGAATCTTTTTGGAAGTAGAATAGTATTAATGTGCCTAATATGAACCAGCGTTATATGGAAGGTACAAGACAATCTTGTCAACAAAAGGACAATATTATAGTGAAGCAATACTATCATTTTAACATATTTAATGTTGTAGTAGACTTTCAGTTAGTAAAGTTGAATAATAGATTTACAAAGAAAATAATGGATCTCTTTACACTTAGTGAGGGTTTGAATCATACTGACAGGCTCAGATCATTCAAAATAGATCAAATTCGTGTTCTTGTTGAAAAATTTTATCCTAAAGACTTCACAGAACATGAGGTAAAAGAATTGAGGAGACAACTGGAACATTTCAAGTTTGATATAGTTTGTCAACCATGCTTGCACAATATTACTTCTCTTCTAGAGTTATGTTAAGTATTAGTTCAAATCAAAAAGTCACAACATTTTTTCTTGATTGGCAAGTTAATAGTTGTTTTGTTTTTTTTTTTTTTCGTTTTTGAATTTTATTGGTTATTCATTTAAACTAAAAGATTGCCTATATACATGGATATATTTTCTTCCATGTTGATTCGTCTAATATTGACTCTTCCTGCATCTACAGCAACAACAAAATGAGCTTTTTTAGCAATGAAACTTATCAAGCCATCACTTTGCTATAAGATGAAAAATGAATTTTTAACAAACTCTATGGTTATCTACATTAAAAGAGAGATTGCTAAATCTATGGATTTAAAAGTCATAATTGATAAGTTTGATCTTCTAAAAAAAATCGTAAAATTCAACTTAGTTAGTCGTTTAGTATGCTTACATTGAGTGTTTCTTTTAAGTTAAGTACAATCTCTAATGCACTTTATGTTATATTTGTGATATTTGATATATTATAAGCATTGTCTTAATAGGTGGATTCGGTATTTTTTTTTTTAAATGACATGTCCCCTCATATTTTAGAAAAGATAATGGTGGCATATTAGCTGTTTAGTGTCAAATCTAAATGCACTATGTGTCAATGTTGTATTTAATAAAATATAGACTTGCACCATCGTAAAGTATTTGAACATTTTACTAAAAAAAAATTTAATACATTATCTTTAAATTGTGATGATATAAAAATTTAAAAAAAAAAAAAAAAAAAACATTTTAATCCCAATCTTGCAAATTACACACTACTAATTGCCAAAAAACCAAAAACAAAAACAAAAAACAAAAAACAAAAAAGCAAAATCTTGGTGCATAATACTCAGTTGTGATGGATTTGCTTATCTTTGTATGACTAGTGAAGCATGTATAGTAGAATAAGAAGGATTACAGAGAGTCATTATTTGGAGAAAATATAAATTTTGCAACATACTCTTCTTCTTTTATCAAGTTTTTATCGCATTGAGTTTTTCTTATTAAGGTTTTAACAAGGCAATTTGCACTCTTATTACCATAAAAAATTAATGTGAAATATCGATTAATACTATTTTTTTTTTTTTGTAATTGTTTTGTTTTTTGTTCGACTAGGTTTTTACTAGCAAATGTTGTAACGAGACATATTCATTATGTGATGGACAGAAAGTTATGAATATAATACAATTATATTAGAATAAATGTATATGAGTAACTCCATCATCATGATTTATTCTATGGCTTATTTTGCTGTAAATTATATGCATCGTTATGCTAATTATATTTGTGAGGCTATATATGTGACCTCACACTTTTATATTATAAGAACACTTGATGAAAATGGAGGAGTATTTAGTTTTTATTAATTTCAAGTATTTCATAACATCACCTTTATAGTTAAATCATTAACACACAAAGTTTAACCACAACCCTTTAAAACAAAAATGCCAACTTGGTTGCTTATAAAATCACTGATGATAAGTTTTGACATGTCACGCACCGTTATATTAAAAATTTTAAGTTGATTGATAAGGATTCAATTATAATATTTAAGGAATAAATTAATGAAATTTGTAGTATGTTGACATTGCACATGACGCACCGACAGTAGTTTCTAAATAAAGTTGACCAATACAAAATATTTGATTTATTAAAAATTTCTTTAAAAAAAAAATGGGGAGGTGATCCTAAAAGATCATGAATAACACATCCATTTATAAGTCAAGTGGTTAATACAATTTTTCTTCATATATTTGATGGGATTTTAGTTCCATCACGCATAAATACAACAAATTATGGTTTTAGTAACAAATTATTTAGTTACGAGTTTATATTTCATTATTAAAAATATACATATAGTGACGACCATTCACATTCCTCACTATTGATTCAAATTAGTTACCGAATTCTATTTCGAAACTATATTTTTGTCACTAAATCTTTTATCCTCCTTTTAGTTACGAATTTATATTTCCTGAGTAATGGTTTAAATGTAGTAACAACAGTGTATGTCATTCACTAAATCTGCTAAAGTGTTTCAAATTAGTTACTAAAATTTATTTCATGACTATGTTTTTGTTACATTATCTTTCTCAATCAAGCTATTAGTTATAAAATATCTAGATACAAATTTACATTTCGTCACTAATAGTGTGGATATAGTAACATCAATTTAAGTCCTCACTAATTTTACCAAAGTGATTCACATTAGTTATCAAAATATGTCTTATGACTAAGTTTTTGTCACTACTATGATTTTGGTTCTTGCTTTTGGTTTTAGTGAAAAAAATATTTAGTTACAAATTTAGACTTCTTCACTGATAGTATGGATATAGTTAAAGCAATTCAAGTGTATTACTACACTTTCAAAAGTGATTCATATTAGTTATAAAAATATATTTTATGAGTATGTTTATATGATCACCGACATGGTTTTGGCTATCTTTATGATTCTTGCTTATGGTTTTAATAATAAAAAAAAAAAAATGTTACAATTTATAATTTGGCACTAAAAATATAGCAATAGTGATGACCATTCACACTCTTCACTAATTCCAAGAAACGGATACGAATCAATTATGAAAGTCAGTTTTGTAACTATATTTTTGTCACTAATTATTTCCCCTCCCTATTAGTCAAAACATTTTTAGTTACAAGTTACGAAATTTTCAATTAGAATTTATTTGTTTTAAAAGATTGATTAAGTTGTAAAAGATTTTAAACAAACTTGAAATCTAAGATTACTGGTAAAATGAAAGAAGAAAATTAGAATTCAAATACTATTACTTTTATGACACATGTAATTTACTCAACAGCTTTAATTATTAAAGCATAGAAGGGCATAATTTATTTACATTTGAGTGAAATGATAATTATAGTAAAATGAAAATTATTTACAACTAAAATAAATAATGTATAATTTATACATTTAATTTTTCTCACCACTTATCATTTTAAAGATACTATGATATATAATTAGTGACAAAGTTTGACCAACAAATAAATATTAGTGACAAAATGAAATGCTTTTGTGACATAATATTTTATGACCAAAAGAATTTATATACACCATTGATATTCAATTCTAGGTCTACTAAATGGATTTAGAAACAAAAATAGTTGATTTTTAGTGATCACTAATTATAAAATTGTTTGTGACCAAATCTTCAAAACTAATCAAACAACTCTATAGCAAGAAAAAATTGATAATTTGTGACCTACTTTTACATTACTGATTATATGCGCATTAGTGACCATTAATTGTGTATTTGTGATTGGATTTTTATAGCTAATGTGTATTATTAGTGACCATTTTCTTACTAATATTATATAAATATATTGTTTTTATGGGACCAATAGCTAGATTTAGTAACGAAACTTTTTAACTATGAGTAAAAAAAATGGTGGTCACTAATGTTCTCAACAATTAGTAACCAAATTTTTTGTTGGTCACTAATTGTCTATAGTATCGAACTTTAAGTAACGAACGGAAACGAGAACTTTTTTTGTCACTAGAGCTGATAGTGACAAAATTTAATATTTCTAATAACCATATTTTTTGTTACTAATTATGCGATTTTTTGTTAGTATATAGGAAGAGTTTTCTCCATTATTTTTTTATAATACCACTTATAGAGGAACTACTTTAATCTGGATCATTGATAAGTAAAATAAGATATTTTTACCATCAAACTACATTGGATAGCGGTAGTTTTCTCCATTTATTATGATTATCATTCTTGCATTGTTATCAAATTTTTGATTCCACAATGTTTAATCTTTATAGATTCCAATAGATTTAACATTTAATATTGAGATGTTCTAACAAATTTTTGATATTTTCTGTCAGTAGATTTTTAATTAACATTGTATTTATATATAAAAATAAAAGTAAAAATAAATCCATGAAAAGAGGTCCACAATGAAATGAAAGTGTAAACACAGATATGGAGTGAGTGGAGCGCAATTGGGCACTGAATCTCCTCAGCATATGGGTCCCTGATGTTGTGTGTGAGAATCCTACTGTCCACTTGTTGCCGACTACGATTGATTTTGATATTTTGATAATTGTCTGGTAATTTCTACACGTGACTAATACTTGTCATTTGTCTATGTTTATCTAACTATAGTTTCTATTTTACTGATATACCCTATCATTTTATTTTTATATTTTAATCTATGTACGATCATCCCATAAGTAGTTTCCAGATACTCATCATTTAAATCGGTTATTAAATTAACAATTAATTTCTACTTTTATTTCTAATTCAAATGATTACTATTCCTTTTTTAGCTTAATCTTACCATATGTATCTATGGAAACATGTAAACAATTTTCCTCATTATTATAGAAATACGGACTTCACATTTAATTTTAACTCAATAGGGTAAACCACTACCATCCATTATAGTCTAGTTATGAATAACCTCCATTCAATCCAATAATGATCCAGGTTCAGTGGAATCTCAAAATCATATTTTGATTAATCTTTACCATCAATATTAGTAAATTTTATTATATTATGATCATACTACTATAAAAAGACATAATAATAAATTTATACAAAACCCATCCCTAGTTAATCGGACATGCTTATGATAATTTTCCGATTGAATAAGCAATCCAAATATCAAAAGGCAATTCTTACAATTTTCTATTTTCTAAATTTCTACTTATTTATGTTTCAAAATAAAAAAAAATTCTACTTATTTATGTTTCAAAAATAAAAAAAAAATTCTACTTATTTATGTTTTAAAAATAAAAATAAATTTCTAATCTTTACAAATAATAGAACTCTTTCCCACTAGCTTCTTCTAGAAGACTTGAGAGTGAAAGTAGACACCCTTAGGGTAGACCTCTTTAAGGTGAAAGTAGACAACCCGAGCTTTCTTCCATCTCTTAATAGGGGCTCGATGGAGTTTATTCTAAATCTACTTGTATCTCCTCTTTTTGTTGGGTGAAAGTCTTCAAAGTTCAAAAATAAATAAATAAATTTCTACTTATTTATGTTTCAAAAATAAAAATAAATTTCTACTTATTTTCTATAGGCATCCCAGTATTAAAAAAAAAAAATCAAATAAATAAGAGGGTAGGCATATATTTCTAAAAGAAAATTAAGTTAGTAAAAGATAGAGAGTAATAAAGTAATTTTATGCGAGCATTTCGAGAAGTACTCAGTGATTAATTTCAAAAAAATATAAAAAAAGGTTGTTGGTTAAGTGATTGACAAATAATCCAACACGTTTTATAGTAAGTTCTTCATGATTCAAAAGTAGGTTCATCTCATCTATTTTGAATTCTTTAGCATGCTAAGAAACAAGTCAATAAAACACATCATAAATCACAAAACAATGAATCAAAGTGGTCATTACAAAATGGGCACTGATATTACCACTCAATGAAATGATTTAAGCACCCATTTTCATGAAAATATATTTAAATTTTAAAATAACCCTGAAATGAAATAGCTACAGCGTATAATTGATTTCAATCTTTTAACCTATCCAAAAGCCGCATTTAACCCTATTTCCAAGATGGATTTATGGGTTGTTGGGTTCACTTTGTCAGTTTAATACTTGGTTTTGTATTGGAATCTCTATTGTTTAATATGGAAATCTCTACCGAGTTCAAAGTGATCACTCGATGAGATTCAATCTTCCTTCACTGTGTGTAGTATATACATTAGAGAGCCAGACACGGATCATTTTGTTTATGGGTGAGAAGGAATTTTTTTTTTTTCTAATTACTTATATATATTGCATAACTTACCAGATACTCTTAATTAGAGTCACTGAAGTGTGGTTTGGAACTAGACTTCCAAAATCGGTAGAAAAGGCTTATATCGCATAAAAAAATTACCCTTACCTTCACGGTTTTAAGTGTAGATCGAACCATAAATATTTTATTAATAGGCCAAACTCTATGGGCTAGAATTACATATTATTTCAATTAGGTATTGCGAATCTTGTCTTGTTTTGGGGTTTTTCTTTTTTTTTTTGGGAAACTTTTTTTAATTTATAAACAAAAAGTAAACGCGGTGTGTTCATCACCTTTCGTTATTGGATATGTTAAGCATATTTTGTTTGAGTTTAAGAAATTTTCTTGGATGTAATACAAAGGATGCTTAAAGTCAAGTTCTAATTTTCAAATTATACAGACGGGTGTACTGAAAAGTCAGGGGTTTAAATCATTTGACAGGATGACAATATGGATAAATATGTGACTCAATCTAGACAAGATTCTATTAAATAGTGAAACTTCTCACTTCTCTCATTAAACAGTAAAATCAAATTAAAAAATAAAAACATATTGAATAGGCGTCAAATACAGTTATTATATTAAACTCAAATCATATCATATGAAATAAAAATAAATATAATTGTTTAACTATTTTGCATAATCTAATTTGAAAAGTAGCTAGGGGTGTCAGCCTAGTGGAAAAACGCTATATCCCTCCCATGCCCAGTTGCGGATTCTACACAACGCACCCCCTCACCCGTCAATTCAAAATCATTTATATTATATAATAATTATTATTATTATATAATAACAGTTCTCCTACTAGTAGTGTGGGGTTATCCTCTGACCTCGTGTGAGTTTTTTTTTAATCTCCGTATGGATGGATCCCTTCCATCTAGGAGCAGTATTTCGAGCCATGCCTCAGTGTTTCTACCCTGATTGGATCCTGATAATTCTCTGGATCAGTCCTAATTCTAAAAAAAAAAAAATTAAAAAGTAAATAATTTTTAAATAAAAGATTTGAAAAGAAAATATATGTTACGTTACATCGGATGCACTTGACTTATGTCTCGGAGGTACTACATTGATGATGGCATTGGCCCTAGTAACAAAAAGGAAAGGAACGAGAAGCATAATGTAAAAATGGGAGCGCCGTTTGCTCCTAAATCAAGAGTAGGGTGCCCTACATACAGCCTGATAGTAATGAAATTGTTTTGTTTTGTGCTACAATTTTGGTTAGACAATATTAATACTGGCAGAAATCATAATGGAAGGGGAAATTAACATGCTCTACTTCCTTGTGCCTATATTACTTTTTGTCAAATCAATAATATCAGCTTGTTTGCTTGTCTCTCTCTTTAGGCCTACATTATCAAGTTGCCCAGCCTACGTTTACACTATTATATGTTGATATTTACAACACATTAATTTTTTAAAAAATTATTGGTTAACTCATTATGATTATAGTGGGAAAATCACCCACATTTTTTCTCTTTTTTATGGGTCTTACACTTGAACCTTCCCGTTTGAATTGGGCAGCATTTCGAGGGGCATGATAGAATTTAATCTCAAATAAGATTTCGACGGTTGTCTAACCAAAGTGTTAGGATATTAAAAAAAAAAAAAAAATTCATTATGGTTATATGGAGAAAAAATAATACCAATTTTTTTTGAAAGGATAGTATAACAATTTTTTATCTTCTGACAATGTATATTACACGAATAGGCAAAGTCTTGGTGTATGTTAGTCAACCAATTTGACTACCATGTACCCTTTCTGAAAAATTTTCCAAACAACAAACACAAATGTACACTATCAGTATTCTTTAACAACTGGTAGCAAATCATAAGTTGACGGGATCCAATGTTAGAAAAAAAACCCTTAAATTTTTCCTTCAAATAACAATTTATTTAAATTAATAATGCATATTTTAATATTTTTATGGTCAATATAAATCCAAAAACAATATAAATCAAACAGGATAAGATTTTAGTTGTATAACTCGAGAAATAACTCTCAATATGAGAAAAAACAATCCATATCTGTAAGGAATAAGCCCACCTAAAGTAGGAGACATGGCAAATTAAAACATTTTATCTTACAAAATAAGTTCATTTAATAAAGGCGGTTTTGATGAAAGAAATTTCACGAGACCCTTCTCTTCGTCAGTCCCCTTCTCCATTGTCGGTGGTTCTCTTCCAAGCATGGAGGAAATATAATAAATAGTTTTACTTTTTATATTTTTGGAAATAAGGAAGTGTCCAAATAGTTGGTCTACTCCACATAGCCATAAGTGGAGAATCTAGATCTATCGATAATAGATTCGACGTCTTTCAAAAAAATAATAATAATAATAATGGATTCGGTGAAGTCGAGTGGATCTACCGTTGACAAGGAAGCCACTTTCGCAAGAGGTAGTTTCATTTTTTTTTTTTAAGCATTTTAGTTTTTTTATTAATTTTATTTTATTCAATTTTTAATTATTATATTATAAATTATCAGTATATATGTATAATTAAGGAGAATTCATGTCAGGTCAAAATTTTTTAAAAAAAAAATTACTTCAAATCCCAAATGAAAATATAAAATTTTTTTTAATGAAAGTGGATGTTGTCTATTATCCTAGAATAGATTTTTAAGTTATATATATATATAATAATTAACTTTAATTGATTCCATAAAACTAATAATCATTGGTTTCAAATTATAATATAATTTTATCTATACAAAGAATTATTGAAACAAAACATTTGTATAATTTTTTTAGAGATAATCCCATGCACCTAATAGCACCAAAACATTATTGAATTTGGAAACTAGCACTAAAAAATCAAATTGAGTTTAAATGGCACATGATGTAGTGAATTATTAAAATTACCCTTCAAACTCAATCACACTCATAACCACCTGATTCTTTCAAACACTCAATCACCGAAAATCAGAGCCTCTCCTCTCCGCACCAATCTACAAGTGTTGATCCTCCTTTCCTCATCTCTCCCTAGCTTTTATCATGTCATATGTCAATCTCAAATTTTAAATATTATAAATGGATATTTTTTTTATCAATTTAAACTTTTGAAACGGATGATAACTAACATGACATCAAAATTTAAAAATTTATAATTTAAATCCTTACCCTTTATTTAAAAATCATTTCGTTACATATATTATATAATAGGAAACATATAATATATTTCTGTCATATATCTAAATTATATGTGGAGAACGTGTCATATGTTAAACTTAAATTTTAAATATTATAGTTAAATATTTTTTTATCAATTTAAGTTGTTAGATCTAACACGTCGGATTCGACATCAACTGCCGCAACCCACTTCCACAACCGACTTCAGTCATCCGTGGTTTGAATGTTTACAGTTGATGGTTGTGATGTTGTCGCTGCCCAGATCGAAGAAGAAGCAATTGATGATGGTGGTCTTAAGGTAAGCAACTGATCGAAGAAGAAACAGTGGTTTGCAGTTGATCAAAGAAAGAAGCAGTTGAAGGTTTGTAGTTGATGGCAGTGGTGTTGTAGCGGTAGTGTTGTTACAGTTGTAGTTGATGGCGGTGGTTGAGAATGTTGTCCAAATCGGAGAAGAAGCCACAGCCGCCGGCCACCATTAGAAGTCGCGAACTCATATCAAGAGTTCGTGGCACGAACTCATGACATGAGTTCGTGATGTGAACTCCTATGTCCGTCGTTGACTCTCTCACTTGGATAATCATGGATTATCCTTTGTCAACTCTTTGCCGTCAACTCTCTTCTCTGGTCGTCCTCGACTCTTGCCTCCAATCGTCGTCGACTCTCCATTGCCTGCATATCATGTTTGTTCAGTCGACTCTCTCGCCTGGAAACAATGGCGCTTTAAAAAACAAGGGCAATTTTATGATTAATGTTTTCAAATAGCTGGATGTTACTATTAAAATTCATTTTGCTTTTCCATTGCTATTTTACGAATTCACTCATATTATGGTGCCATATGAAAAACGGATAATCCTGAATAACCATATGTAGTTTGAAGAAAATCTCTTTTTTAACCATTCTAGTTTAAAAAATTTCCCTACAACATTAACAAATTAACAAAAAGGAGAAGTTTGACAAGTACAGAATGAAAAAGGAAGTTTTTACCCCCGATTAAGATATTTTTATTTGAAAATAAAAAATTATATAATAATATTTAAAATTAAAAAATTATAAATTATTAAAAAGTTGGAAAATTAAAAAGTGCTAATCTAAAAAAAGCCATGATCTAATCTGGATCTTCACTGGGCATGAATGGAGATGGATCCATCTTCCTGCGGGGTCAATTCTTCAAACCAAACATTAATCAAATTTTTTCTCCTTCAATCAAACACTGTCAAACACAGAATTAATCAAATGCATCACAACCTAGCAACACTCTGGGTTTTCTAGGCCGCTAGAAGTCTAGATTTTTCTAGGTTTCCAAGGCTCCATCGACCATTGACCATCATCACTCGGTAAAAAACAATTACAAACTAATATTAGCCATCAAACTCATCAACTAGTCACAACCCTAACACAACCCTACCAAACCAAGGAGATCTAGTGCCAATGGAAGTAGGCCCAACGTCGATCTCTTCCCAACAGAAGAGATCGACACCAGATATCCTCCATCCGACACTAAATATTATTTGTTTTTTTTTTCAATTTTTCCACTTCTATCGTAATCACCTTTGTCAACAACCGATAAAATGGGGGCATCGGTGGTTGATGGTGAGGAGGAGATGGACCGTTGGGTATTTTTTTGTTATTTTATATTTCAATTTATT
Organism: Litchi chinensis; assembly: GCA_019925255.1. Lineage (NCBI taxonomy): Eukaryota > Viridiplantae > Streptophyta > Magnoliopsida > Sapindales > Sapindaceae > Litchi > Litchi chinensis. The sequence goes on along the minus strand of CM034462.1, from coordinate 16,454,907 downwards.
ATATTTTTACATATTTTAATATTATTTAATTAATTTATATATAAATTAATTAAATAATATTAAAATATGTAAAAATATAATATATATATATATATTTGTTTGTTTGTTTGTTTAATGAATGTTTATTCAAATTGAGTAATGTAATTATCTTTTTATCATTAGGGTCATTCAATGACAAAAAAGCCAGAGATATTATTATTATTTTATACGTCTTTTAAGAAATATTTTTAGTATTTATATTAACATCGAAAAGAATTTTGGATAAATTTTAAATTAAAGATAGTGAGATCGAGATTTAAACAAATTATGAGCGCCTCTTTTGAATTATTTTCAAAATCCCATTTCTTTTATAAACAATTATGATGGTTTTGTATCATTTTCAAACAAAAATTAGATATACATACAATAAAATTCAAACTCAGGATAAGTTAGTGCAATCTAGCGTAAGCAATTTGAAATCCAAATCATAATCTTATTTAGTAGGATAGGCGTATAGGTATGCGAATCAAATAGATCCATCATATCCGTTGATAGGATAAGCTCTACTGACATGTTTGTGTGTGGTGCAGAAAACGACAGTTTTGAAAATAAAAGTGTGACAGTATTAGTGGGCCGACTGAAATGGTAAACCCTTGCGAATCAATAAATTTCAGATGCGATCTCTACGTGCATGCAAATGCATCATCATCATCTTCTATCTTCTCTGCTCCCATTTTTGCACCTGTAGGGGTCAGTTTTTCATGTACCTTTGTTTTCGACATCTGTAACCTCTTCATTTTATCTTCTATTTCATGATTCTAATCGTATTTGATATTCTCTCATGGGGTTAATACACCCATGACATTGTTCACTGCACCATACACCTATTTTCTTCTAACATGTGTTTGGAAAATGGAAAAATCGTCATTGGGTCCTACACATCACACCGAGCCACTTATTTATTTATTTTTTGAAAGAAAATCAGTTGATGGATTGTTTAACTATGAGATAATTTCCTATCATATGACATAATTTGAGTGGACCATTTCTGAAAGTCTCTTTTACGAGATAATTTCATATTATATGACATAATTCCGGTGACTTACATCTGGAAGCCTCTTTTCTTTTTGGTTGTGGGTTAGTTCAATAAAAGTTTCTCTATTTTTTGTTTTTCTTTAAGTTGATTATTGCAACTTATCGAAATTACTATTTTCACATAAAAATATTATAAGATATGAATAGAAAAGTATGTTAAATTTTTATGCTTGTTATTAGTCAATTAAGTCGGGGCATCCATTCATATATAATACATCTGTCTAATGAATTTTATGTTTTCAATATAAGATTCATCACATCTTCTTTACTTTACATGTGGGATTTTTTGATAAAGTATACAACTACCTGTACTAAAAGAAAATGCATGATCCTTCTCTACTAAGTAAATGCATAAGTTAAACGATTAAAATATTTAATAAATAATATATATTTAGTTTTTTTTTTTTAAGAATAAGTATAATTTTCTTAAAGCAAGTATTTACCAATTTGTTTTAAACCATCGATTCATTAGAGTACAGGTGTGAGCACATTCCTTGTTTCTATTTTCCCTAGAAAGTGAAAGAATCTGGAAAACAACAGAAAGTAAATGGTTGACAACTATAAAGGTTCCTCTTGCCAACCCTTTTCAACCTCCTTTTCTTTTTGGTCTTTTGCATGAAAGTGACTAGGGATCACTCTCTACTTTTCAACAAATATTTATCTAATTTAACTAACATTTATGAAAATTATTTGCTAATCTTTTGTGAGCATTGAAAAGATAATTACTGTGTACATGTATATAAATTATTTTAATGAAAAGGGTTGATACATATTATGTAAAATATCTTTTATTTTTGCAGACATAAAAAATTGTTAAATTAAATTACTTCCACCAAAGCTTACAGATTTCAAATTATGTTATAGAATGATCAATAATATACTACAGTTGACAACGAAAGAATAAAGACATTCTATAGTTAAAACTATAATTAAAAAGAGAAAAGCAGTATGGTCATGTGATAAGAACAAGGCCCACTCATATAAAATCTTCAAGGGTATAGGTTCAATCTCATAAAATCTCATATTTATAAGTAATTTTTCTCATTTGATGTACGTTGCTTTCTTTCATTTCTGCAAGGTGACCCATTGGTCATATTTCAAAATCATATCTCAATTGATTTCAACAGTATTCTGGATAAGTATAAATAGAAATTAAATAAATTAAAATAATTAAAGGAGTATGACCCACAGGCACATGGATATTGACGGATGCCAGGGCACATCTTAAGAATATATATTCATCCACGCGAGTTAGAAAAACAGAGAATTGCAATTGATTCTTTACTCTTTTTTTTTTTTTTTTTAATACACTCATAACATCTTTTTTTTTTAAGTAAAAAAGGTTTTGGAAAAGTTTTGACATCATTGATGATCGGGTCGTCCAGATGAATGGAATCAATTTATAATTGGATCATGTCGACATATATCCTAAATATATAACTCAAAATTTTAAAAAGAAAATATATTTTTTAATATATATCCTAAAAATATATGTTAATATTTTTACATATAATTTTAGAATAAGTGATACGAATTTATGTAAAAGTTAACAAACCATGCAAGATTATGAGTATCAATTAGTTTCTAGTTGCTAAATGTTGTATAATTATGTAAGGTATATTTTTGGTAGAATCTTATTAGTTATTTGCATCAAAATTTGGAATTTTGGATTAAAACAATCAAAGAAAATATAAAGTCACATCAAAATTGTTAGGTGAGATGAAACTATGTAAATTCCCATAAGGTGTGACATACAGACAGTCATATGTGAAGACAAATTATAAATATATCTTGTTTTCAGTAGTAAATATGTCATTTTCCATTTTTTTTTTCCTTGGTTACATGTCATTTAAGTCTTGAAAAAAATCATTATTCTGTTATCCATACATTAAATAAAAGCGACAGATGAGGTGAAATTTACCTAATAATATATACCTCACATCTATATCATTAAAATTATAGGTTTGTATCATATATCTTTTAAGAGTAATATTAAATTTTTCAAATATTTTATCTAAATTCATGTTTAAATGATGTGACATGTAAACTATTAAAATATTCTAATTTATGAAATAATGTGATAATTAATAGGATCTTAATAATTCTTTTAAATATGATTTTAAATAAAATATTTTTAAAGTCTAACATTACTTATATTTTAAAAGTTAAATTAATAGTAACGATAAAAAATTTATTTATTTTTTTAAAAAAAGTTATTCACATAAAACCAAAGTAAAGTCATAAGAAATAGAAGATTGGAAACCGAAAAAATATCTCACCAGTGGTGAGATGGCTTCAGCCTCACCCATTACATATTTTTCTTTGTTTAAAAATAATTGCTTTTTCTTTTCTCTATACAATTATAAAGTAATTTTGTGCCAATAGTAAGAGTCGGTTGGACCTCTTTAAAGTCTATAACCATAATACAACGAAATGTTTACTCACACAATATGAAGAAAAAATTTCCCATTTGAACATTTATCACAAATGTAAAAAAAAAAAGTTAATTAATCATTTGAACTATAAATTATTTTAAAGATGATTATTTATTATGTAAATTATTGTTGTTTTGAATAACTAATTTTAAGAGTATTTTAATTCTTATAAAGGCATTAATTTGAGTATCTTTACTAATTTGAGTAATTTACTACAAATCATGTCTCCACTTAGAATATTGTAATTTTTTTTTTTTTTTTTGAGAATTAGAATATTGTAATATTGTTAGGAGTAGTTAGTATAGTTTCCTCTATACTTGTATCAGTAATATTAATTTTCATTTTAAGGATTTTTTAAAATATTTTTTAATCAATTTAATTTAATATCCTAACCTTTTATTATTATACTCACGAAAGCAAAAGCTTTATCATGTCTACCACCACATATATATAGATATCTTTCTTTTACTCTCCTAGAAATTATCCCAAAAAAAATGGTCAATCAAAGGGCAGCCAAACTTTCTAATTCTTTTATACAATCATCAAAGTGGAGCAGTAAACTTTGCAAGGGAGTGTGAAAGTGGTCATCCAAGCAAATTTTGAAAAAAAGCTGTTTTTTCAGAGACCAGACAATACTATATTTATATACCACTCTAGAAAGAACGATAACTAAAGTTAGCTCCTAAATATGACCTCACGTGACACCCAAACAACTATAAGATAAAAAGGCATTTATATAAAGGTATTTCATCAATTTCAAGTTGGCTGATGTGATCAACTTCGTTTTTTGTTCGAGAATCAATTAGATTTCCCCAGATAGTACTGTACTATAGACTATAATAGAGTGGATATCTACACTGCCCCGCTTTTTTTTTTTTTATCTTTATTTTTAATACTAAAACTAATCCAACAAATATTAAGATCAAACTAATAATATATTAGTAGTATTATCTAGATAAATAATTTTCATATAAATGGAAGCTACCCATATTTAAATAAAACATAACTCATATATATGAGAAAAATTTTTATTTTTTATTAATGAAAATGAGGAGTGTTAGTCTTTGAACCTATGACTAGAAGGGAGCTACAATTTTACCACCACACTAGCACCACGGAGCATGCCTTAGACATTTTAACTACTTTATTTGTTGGATAGAGAAAAATGTAATATTGATGAATATGATTTAATGATAAACTTATTATTAGTTAATATAATTTGATAATAAATTTATTATAATTATCTAATTATAAGAACTATTTATTTAATTAGATAATATCTTAAATTTGAACCGTTGCAGCGTAAAATAATATTTAAAGACAAATTGAGAAAAGTTAATATAATTTTTGGTTGAGACAAACGGGGATTGTAAGTTTAATAAATATTTATTTAACTTATTAGATATTATTAAAATTTACAAGCTATATAGTCATGTTATTACATTTAGTATTAATTGACTTGCAGTGTGATTTAGTCATAAAAAGTGTTCATTCAACTTAATAATATTTTAAATTGAAATTATTATATTATAAATAATATTTTAAAAGAATTATATTATTTTTTATAGTTATTCTTCAAATTAACTGCATTAAAATTAAACAACTACACTATAAGTGATATATGAAAAAATATTATATATGCGGTTGCTCTCCAAATTGTATAATGCGATTGAAAAAGAGAAAAAAAATATATAGTGCTTCAAAGAATCACCGCTTCAGTAATTGGAAAGAATATATATATATATATATATATGTGTGTGCGCGCGCGCGTGTGTATTTATCTCAATCGTGTCAATAAGAATTCATTATGTCTATCTGCGTAGGTAAAGAATTGTTTATGCAAGTGTCAACTGGCGCATTTTTGCCTTTTTTCTTTCTTTTTTAAAGAAAGTGCATGAAAATAAAATAAAATAAGTAAAGTGTATGAATAGAACATGAATCTTCTGTTGAGCTGTGTGCTGGATTTTAAAGAATTCCAAGCCACCTAATAAATGATAAAATGGACCATCAAGATTTAGGTTGTTTTTTTTTTTTTTTTCAACATATATAATACTTATACTTAATTGTAAAAAATAAGAATCAATATTGGATAAATTTGAGTGATTTGTCTTTACTTTTCAAAACAAAAGAGTCATCATTTTAAAAATACTATATGTATATATGTATATGTAATGCTTTTATAAGTAGATATATTTTATTTTAAAAAGTTAGGATCAACAAATCAAATTTATCAATTTTATTCTCTCTTGTAAAACAAATTATCTCTCTTCTTTAATTCAAATATAATAGATGAATTTGATTGGTTATTCTTTCTTTTTTACAATCATATATACCTGATTATAAAAGTCATATATATAACTTTTATAATCAGTATATCTTAACTTTAAAAGTTAGGATGAGTTAAACATATTCATTCATTGCATTTGAATTAAATATGAGAGAGAATTTGTTTTAGGAAAGATAATGCGATGAATTTAACTTATTGATTCGTGCTAATTTGTTAAAATTAGGAGGTGCTAACCATATAGGTTATATATATTGTTTTACTAATAATAATTCTTAACTTTAAAAAATTATGACAAATCAATAAAATTCATATATTGTATTTGAATTAAATAAAAAATGAGTTTTATTTTAGGAGAAAGAATATAATTAATAAATTTAATTCGTTCGTCATAAAAGAGAGGATTTATTTTAGAAGATATAATATAATTTATGAATTTGAATTATTCATCATAATTTTTTAATGTTATGAGGCACTGATGGTAAAATCATTAAATATATATATAAACAATATAATTTTTAACTAAACATGTCAACACAAGGTTTTTTTACTCTATATTATATACATGTATATAAGAATAACACGAAGTTTTTACTCTATATCATAAATAACGATGATGCTACAAATCCAAAATAAATTATAATTATAGATGAATATCGAGGATGACTGAGGCGAATGATATATCGGTTATTAGTGACCGCCTTATCAATTAATCTGGAAGCATAATTAGAGAATTTTCTTGAAAATGTACAGATACCTTTTAACTTTTTATCTTCACCAGTCAAATCTCGTAATAAACTTGAAGCAAATTTAATGAATATATTTCCCGTCCTCAAATCCATTGACAATTTAATTTTAGTTGCCACCAGATTTAAAGTTTAAGTCGATTGAATTCGATAATTTTCTAAACGAAACGTAAAACTTAACACTCTAAAATCACTACTAGAACCCATTCCCCCTATTCTTGATGTACAGGTGCAAGATGGAGCCAATCAGGGAAGGACACGTAAGTAGAATGAGAACACGACACGTGCGTATTGTCCTGATCTTTAACGAAGGCAGCTTATCAAGAATTTCAGTGAAATAAACACATTTTTAGAGAAATGAGTTTTGACTTAAAGCATTAGAGATTATTCTTGGATATAATCTCTGAGTCATCCTAACGAATCTATTTATTTGTTTTGTTGTGGTAATTTCAAAAATCCAACTTTCACATAAAGAGAAGATTCGCACGAAATTCCAGTCTATTTCCATATCACTATTTTAAACTGCAACATTTGAAATTCCATTTATTTTAAGAAGTGATTACACAAATTAACATTTAGGTTTTTGTAACATAATTATTTCAAAATATTTTCTTTTTAAAGCTTTTTATATTTTCCTTTTTCAAAAGATTTTTTCTTCCTTTAATTTTTAATTATTTTTCTTTGTTATTTTCATTTTAAATAATTCTTTATAATTAAAATTCAAAAGACTAAGAGCATTTTGGTCATTGCATAAAAAATCCCTATCAACCACTCATTTTAACACCTGTTATTTGGATGACACGGTGTTACAAAAATCTAAATATTTAAGCATTTGTTTTAAAGTAAATCCCAGAGGGTTTAGTGTAATTAGCTTTTACTTTAATTTTCAAGCATAAAATTATTTACTTACAAGGAATTACAATGTCGTATAAAAAAAATAAAATAAAAGTTTGAAAAAAAAAAAAGGAAAAGAAAAGAACATATTCTCTCCAAATGATTGGTCACAACAACTCCAGTGAAGAAGAAAAGCAAACAAGTGATGAGCCCGCCAAAAAAGCAATCCTGAGTGACGGCACCAATTTTGTCTCTCCAAAAATTAAAATCCATTTATTCCCCTTCTTTTCTTTCTTTTGAATCTCATTCCTCTTTCTCTCTCTCTCTCTTATAAACCCGTCCTGTCCACTACTCACTTTTCACTCTCTCACTCTCTCTCCCTGCTCGCAATTCCTCAGGTTTGTTCTCTCATTCACCATATTCAGCTATCTTTGTTTTCTGTTTTCTCCAATTTCATACATCGTCTTCTCCATATAAAACAAAATTGTTAATATTATTTTCCCGGATATTGTCAAAATACCATCGGTAAATGAAACTAACGTGAAATCATCTATTTTTATGTTAAAATATGACGTTCAGTAATATTATTTTCAGATTTTTTTTTTTTTTTCTGTTTGTTTCAGGTGAAAGGTGAAGAGTTTTTGCACGATTTCGGTTTTGGATTCTGACTAGCAATATCGGTAAGTGAAAATTTTGATCGTTTGAATGGATTTGGAATTCAACAAAATGCGCATATATGTTTATTTATTTATTTTGGTAGCAAAGTTGTATTTGGTGTGCTATAGGAAAATGTATGCTGTTGGAAAAAAATGGTGTTAATTATAGACTTCATTTTCTAACTTCTTGTCTCTTAAAGTGGTGATGTGATATTCCTTTGTAAAAAAGGATTTTTAAAGTGATTCATATTCTCTTCCACTTATTAAGTGGAAAAAGAAAAATAATTAAGTATGAATAATTTTGGTGTTAGAATGAACTAGTACTGTGACAGGGCTGCTTTGGTGCAGCTTTGTTATTGGTAGGCCACAGAATCTGTAAAAGCTGTCAGCTTGGAGATTGATTCGCTTACTCAAAATATCTTTTAGCATATATTTCATGTTCTTGTTGTTTTTTAATAGTTTTGTGCTCTTTTCAATGGTCAAATTGGTAAAGTTGTAAAAAGATGGAACAAACCACGAAACGGGTTGATGACAAGATACTGTAGTTTTAGTCTATTAGTGATTAAATAGTGATTTAAGGCCTAGTTAAGATGATCTGATTTTTTGTTTTGTTAGGAATTGTTCTGCCGTCGGTTTGTATTTGTAACCCATTTTGAAGTCAAAATGAGATATTTTTGTGGTCACTTTCAAACACAGAATGTGTTCAATTAGTCTCCCGTAGTGGTTGTTAAATCTTAAAAAAAAATTTGGTCCACACACGCTCCAAGATTCCACATACGTTTTTCGATGAATATATAACGAGACAAAGTTTTGCTGCCCAAGAGTAGTCAGATTCGATGGTTAAGATCATCTTAGCAGGTGATTTACCTCCATATTGACTCAGAATATCTAACAAAGTGGACCCCTACAAATTGTGGGCACCCACCTCTTCTGCATGCATGACAAATAGATATGTGTATATATATTATATACACATAACTTACTGAAAATAAGCACATGCCTATTGGTGCGAGTGTCACCTAACCCATGTAAGTTTGGTTCATTTGGATAAGATATTTATGGTTAGATTTATATCTAAAGTCTTTGAGTTAAAAATAATTTTCTCACACAATATAGACTTTTTCTCCTGCTTTTTGGAGTTTCAATTTTAAACTATACCTTAGAGATCTTAATTAAAAGTATTCTATAAATTATAGGATATATAATATATTCTGTGATATATATAATAAATAAATAATTAAAAAAAAAACTTATTGAAAATACCATGGCAACTGTGTAATCTTCACGGGTTCATACAGTCCCACTATACAAACCCAGCATCTCTTTCTGACTAGAGCAATAATTCTTATTCCACTTGCCTTCGTTTAGCAGAGACAACAACAACACTGCATGCGGTTTTTTATGTCATTATCCGGCTCCATTAATTTTCTGTGCTTCAGCCCATTCTTCCAATTAATCACTTTTTTTTAATGGTTATGGGTCACATTCCCCACCCATACACCCCTATATTTAGCATCGAGAAAATCATGGAAACAACCTTTTTTTTGACGCTAAAGTTACAAAGCAATCCATTCTTGAAATTTCATACTTTTATTAAGTGTATTGATGTCCGAAAATAGTTATTCTTCCAAGATTATGAAAAAAAGAGTTAGTCTTTAACTTAGACCTAAAAAAGGTTATTTATGAAAAAATCCGTAAGCATTTCAGTAGGGTTAGTGTGTCAAATTTTTAGTTTTAAATAATGTGATCAATGATTTGTAAGGGTCTTATTTAGAGTATGAAGTAATATGATGAATAATGTGACAAAAATAAACCATTTGTCACATCACTTGCTGTGAGTTTTTGAATAAAATCTTTATACCCTACACATAATAATATCGCTCCCTAATAAAGATATTTAGGAGATATTGCTGTTGTCCATTGTCATTGTAAAGACTAAAAGCTTGTCCCTCACTTTTGAACAAGTCAACAAAAGTTCTCTTCTTTATGGGAAGTGTGGTATGTGTATACTTAATCCAATACAGTTAAGTCACTATGCTTTCACAGTATATGTATCCTTATCACTACCTACCGTCTTTATGAGATACTAAATACAAAGGAAAATATAATAAAGAAAAGAAAACAAGTAGAGCAATCCGTTAATTAGGACATCTTGGTCTACTTTTCTCAAAATTGAATTTATAGAAATGGTAGATGCCAACAATGCTTTCTAAAACAGTATAATTGGTGTCACTATTAACTGTTTCCTTTTGAGGGACTAGATTTTTGACATGCTGTTAAGTTGGTCGGTCTCTTTTGGTGTTGAATTTTGGAATTAATGATTCTTTGGTTTAAAATGGCTGCCTTCAATTAGAACGCTGTGTCCTTTACCACAGCCCCAATTTCCCCACTCAGGCTCACCTTCTAATATTGGTGGGCAGTTAGTTACCACCAAATGGGCGCACTATCTATCATCTCCCCACTTGATAGGTTGACAGAAAGATACCATTCCCATTACGTTGAAATGACTGATTATGTGATGCATTATCCATAATAAAAGTTTGCTTCCTTGATTGGTGGTTGCTTGCTTTCCAAATTTTTTTGCATGTAAACTTTACACATACCTTTCTTCATTAAGCTCCTATAATCTACCTCTTATTGAATGGTCAATGAAGTGGCATGTTATAAGATGCTTTGCATTGTACATGGATATATGATATGTGTTTTTCAATATTTTGGGCCGAGCCTTTCGGTCAAAATGACATTTTTGAACTAGTTTCAAATGTACAAAATGTAAAGATTGTTTTAGAAGTTTGGATGAAATCTTCGAAACTACAGATTTATTTATTTGTTTATTTAGGATGGGAAAGAGAGGATTAAATTCAGAAAAAAAATACTAACACCTTATGTTTTAGGATAAGGATGAAACTTGAACTTTTGAAGAAAAAAATTTCTGAAAATGTAGTATAAAGAGTAGAAGAGAGACTATTTATGTGAAATTTAGAGAAGTAGTGACTAAATATGAATATAAGTAGCGGAGGATTCATCCATTGTCATATCATTGGTTAGGATAAGTAAGATATAAATGGTGGAATATCTAACAATATTGTATAATTATATATGAAATCTCATAGAATCTTTAGTTTAGAAAATAGACATAAACTTTCTTGTAATGGAGATTTTATATAAATTTTAAAATTTCTTGTAATGAAGATTTTATCTAAATTTTTATAAAATTTATTACTCAAGCTTTTGATATTTTTAGGAAAGATTTATGTTTATGTCCAAAACTTTAGGAATTTAAATTCAACAAGGTTTATTTATTTTTTGATAAAAATTCACCTATTGATGGCTTTATGTATTGTTAACATTATATGAGTATTTTTGTACTGCATGCTTATTTAATGTCCTACGAAATAACATATTCGTTCATCTTTTATTTTACAATGTTTTCTGTCTTGCCTTTGAGTTTTTGTGTATGAAGTGTTTACGCAGTAGAATTATTGTAAGGATTTGCTATAAAAATTAATTGAGTTACTAAAGATGTGTTGTCTAGTAAAATTTAATATATTGTTTGGAAGTTTTTTTATAGAAATTTTATTTAAAAGCTTAATATTGTCCATATATTCTTTTAATATTCTAGTATTTTTTTTACCATGAATGTGCTAACTTTATTCTAGGAAATATTGTCTCTACATTTTAGGTATAATCTAATTAAAAATAAGATTATTGTTGTTATTATTATATTATTATAATCACTTACACTTACTGCCGTTAATGCCATTTAACAGAAAAGTTATGTGATTAATCAAATAAAACTTAGAAAAAAAAAAAAGATTGATATATTAATATCGTAAATATTTATTGTGTTAATATTTATTATAATAATTAAAAATAAACAGTCGAGATAAGATTTCCTTACCCTTCTGTTGAATTTCATCGAATAGATTAATTAAATAAAAATTTATAAATACTAAATAATTTTGTTAGATGCTTTCTGTCTAATTGAAGCGACCTCCTCCACTTTTGGAGGAGGCTGCCCCTTCCTCGAATAAAGCTGCTTTCAATCGTGGCTTTTAAATCTTTTTGAAAATATATTTACTTTTATAGAAAGTGAAAACAACTAAGGGTGATCTATGCAGACAAACATTAAATCTGTGTTGTCATAATTCCATTCTTTTCACTTTTCATCACCAAACTTTACTCCACTGTTTTCTTTTATATTCATAATAGGAGTTCTGATATAAGTTTCACCACATACAATTATATTTAATAGATCATGCATATAAGTGTTTTTGCCTTGTTATAAGAATAGATTTTGAAGTTGTGGATATTATTTAAGAGTAATGCTAGGTTTTCAAATATTTTACTAAAATCTATACCACAAATGATGTAACATATAAGTTATCAAGATATTATAAATCATGAGATAATATAATAATTAATAAGATATTGACAACTAACATATCACGTCATTTGGATATGAATTTAAGTAAAATATTTAGAAAGTTTAACATTATTTATTATTTAATTTTGATAGTTCACAATACTCTTAACTATTAGTGTATGATTTTTTTAGGGATAATTTCAATTTCCTTCCTGTTGTTTGACGTAATTATTAATTACCCTCCTGTAGTTTGTAAACACATCATTTTTTTTTTTTTGTGATTCTGATATGCATAATGATGAAAAAGATCAAGGGATTTTGTGGATATATATTTTTTTAATTACAAGGGTTTTTTAGATATTTCTTTAAACTATAAGAGATATTTTATCTATTTAATTAAATGATAGAGGAGTTTATACTGATTTTACAATTAATGATTTATTTTAGGGATAATCTCAATTTTTCTCCTATTGTTTAACACAATCACTAATTATCCCTTATAATTTGTAGAAATTTTATTTTATCTCTTCTGTGATTTTGACATGCACAATGATGAAAAATATCAAGGGTGTTTTCTAGATATTTTCTTAAATCACAAGGGTTTTCTGATTTTTTTAATTATAAGGGATATTTTATTTATTTAATTAAACGATAAAAGGATATATTTTATTTATTTAATTAAACGATAGAAGGATTCTTAAAATCATTGATGGATTTTTGGCTATTACATCAAATTACAAAGAAAAATAACATTATCTCCTTTTTATTGTAAGAATGAATTTTAAATTTTAAATAATATTTAATTTTAATATATCACGATAAATTTTAAAATATTAGAATTAAATTTTTCAATACATTCATAATTATTGAAAAAAAATTAAAATAGGGAGCATATTGAGTGACGAGTGGACGTTGGGCTAGGTTAAGGGCAGGCAAAAGGGCAACGCAGAAATTGGAAGCGGCTCTTTCCCTCTTCCAATGTACTAACTGTTGGTGACGAGACCAGTGTCGCCACCACACCACCAAATACGTAGCAACTCGCACACTCACAGTGGCACACACCTACACACCTACACACACACCCATTCACCTGTGTCGTTTGACCTATTACGAGTGTCCTTCGGCCTATCATGTTTGCTTTAACACGTTCGCTTGTGATTCCATTAAAGGAAACAACGCCCCTTAAAAACGGTGAGTCACAAAGAACAGCTCAAAAGGAGCTGCTCCCACTCTACTACAGACGTGGCATTTCCTCTTCAACACAACACACACAAACACACACACACCCACAATTCGACTGCTACTGCTACTGCTGCTACATCAATATTGGAATATTCTACATTTAGCAACGCTGTTTATTCATTTTTCTTTCCTCCTCCTCCTCTCTCCACTCGTTTCACGGTCATTCTTCCTCTTCCTATTCTTTCTCACTTCGTCTCTTACCTATTATTGTATTTCAACTGACAGCTCATAGCTCATAATGGTTGAATACTCATCTTAGACCGTAAAGGATTCAAGTCTTATCTTTATCCTTTAAAAGGTGTGAATTGTGTGATAGTAGTTGTCATTTTCTTAGTTGTGAGAGTAGTTATCTGGATTGTATCACCAATAATTCATCTTGATAAGTTTTAATAATCGTATAACAATTTAAAAAAAAAAAAGAAAATTAGGTGATACAATCTCACTTTGGTGCGCTTGAAAAGTTAATCACATTACAAAAAATAATATATAATTAATTGAAAAGTTATACGGATTGTCTATGAATATACAGACGAATTAAAAAAGTGATATATGTTAGCTTTAGGGTTATAGGTACAAGTAATACATAATTGGCTGACAATTGACAGGGGTTGATTTTTAGATAGCGGTCGTGGGTAATGTATAAGTGATTGAAGAGTGATTTGAGTTCCCATTTGGGTAATAGTCATTAGTTATGAATAATCTATAATTGATATGGGTGTCTTGGGGTAGCAATCATGAATAATTTTTAATTGACTAAAATGACTAAAGTATATTAACCTAAAAATTTTATTTAAAAGATTGATTTTGACATTCATACATCTATTTTAATTAAATTCAATTTAAAAAAAATAAACAAATTCAAAAAAAACTTTAGAATTACATTTGTAGATGTTGAAATAATTTTTTAAGTAATTTTTTCGATCCTAAACAAAATATTAATATAAATAATCTTTTAGGTAACAATGCTAAATAATATAAATTAATGAAATAGATTGGTATTAGCTTTTTTTTTTTTTTTAAAATAAATACTGAAATTTTCATTACAATTATCCCAAATTTGAGAACCATAAGATTACAACCCTAAAACTAGCCAAATTTAGGGCTACCAAATATGCACAATTACACCAAAGCTTTTCCTCATCATAGGAACAAGTAAAGAAGATCAGATGAAATACTTCCCAATCATGGGAATGATAAAGCAACACTATATCTGGCCAATCACATACAACTAAACACCAAATAAAACAAAGCCAATAAATATAATTGAAAATCAGTAGCACTCAAAATAACTTATACAATACTTTTCTTTAAAAATGAAAAGGAAGCAACAAAAACAACCACTTGGAGATAGGGCATGGTGCATCAAATAAGAAACATCCTTACATTAATAAGATATTCTTCCTGAACTTGAAGAAATCATCTTTAAGGCATCATGAGATCCTTGATTACAGTGCCAAAATCCAACTGAAAACACTTTAGTGTCGTCATTTCTTCTGACCACCAAGGAGGCATGCAACTATTGATTTTCATTAAACACTTGAAAAATAAACACACAAAACAAAAACATAATTTTAGAGCTAGATCTAGTTATTAATTGGATCAAACCCTAACAACTTCTAAACTAGAGAGGTCTCTAAAAAGAAACCAGAAAAATAGAAACAAGGTAGGAATTGAGAAAGGAGAGAAGCAAGAGAACGCGGAAAACGGTCTAGATCTAGCTAGAAAAGCCTTTTTCAGAGCACTCTCTCTCTAAGGGTGAGAGAACTTTCTCTCACTGGAGAGGGAAAGAGTTTTCGAGAAAACAACATTTCAACATTTTTTTTTTTTGAGAAATGGTATTAGCATCTATTGGATAGCAGTTATAAATAATATATAATTGAATCAAGGGTTAAGTGGTGAATTTTTGGTTTGCATCTTCCTTTTATTATTGAGAGTGATCCAAGAAACAATCGGTATCAAATGATGATTTTTTGGTTTGCATCTTCTTTTTATTATTGAGATTGACCCAAGAAACAATCGGTATAAGATGAAAACAGAGATTGATGGTGCGACTTAGAGAGTGACTTCCATATGAGAAGGAGCGACTCACACAAAAAAGGGAGAAGAGGGGAGGACAACCCACACGTAGGTGGGAAAAACACTAACTTAGGATGGAGGGTATGAGTGTTGAACCATGGTCTCAAAGAGGACTTTCAACTAAATTTTTTCCCACATAAGTTTGTACAAATGTGGCAACTCAATAATAATACCGACGCAAAGTAGTGATATACTATCCATAGATTTGTCCAGATTTATTGTTTAAATAATATGATAAATTTATATGTAATTATCATTTTATCAATATATCAATCCAAATTAAAGTGATAGTTATAAATTAATTTATCATATTATTTGGATAAATTTTTAAAAGGTGTATCATTATTCTAGGGACACAGGGTATAGATATATAGAAAGAATTTTGTGCACACCGATTCCGTAAACAATTTTTCTTTTTTTTTTTGTTAGTTCCTGTAGCATTGCCATTGGATACCTTCACTGCATTTTTTTTTTTTCACTTTCATTTTCTTAAAATAATAAAAAATTCAATTTTATTCATTTTTTTTAATAAAGGTTGAATTGACATTGACGTTAGAGAAGATATTATGTACTGTAAAAATAATAAAAAATTTAATTATTCGTACATTCAAGAATATTCTTTCTTATTTCTTTGAGCGCAGATGATTATACCCCGACTTTGAAGTATATCTATTTTGTCACCTTATCTATTTTGTCATCAGATAAGGTGACACCTTATTCATAGAAATATGTAAATTTTTATTATGGGTGTTAATAAAAATTTTTGTTATGGGTGTTATTGAACTTTTATTGTGAGAATTTATATTCTGAGTATTAGAGTTTAATTTTTTTTAAATAATAAATATGAAATATATTCAGATTTTTATTAATTTTATACAAATCTAAATTGAATATATAAATTTTTTAATGATAAATATTAAATATATTTAGAATTTAATGAATTTTATTAAAAATGAATTGAATATATGTAGATTTTAATATATTTTATATAAATATGAATTGAATACACTAGAAGTTTTTTTTTTAATTATCGAATAATATTGAAAGTCACTAAAGATTGAATAGTGGCTGAAATCTAAATGACATGTTTGTTTATTTTTTTTTAATTTATTCTTTATCTCTAAATATATGTAATCTTATTTATTTTTAAAAATTAAAATGGTGTAAAAACTAATAATTTAATATTTATACCATTTTATTATTAGTTATGTAATTTTATGATACAAATAATTATAAATAAATTTTTTAACAAAAATTAAAATGCTTTTATTTATATTAATAATACTTTTATTTATAATTAAAATATGATTAATTATTATAATAATATAAATTAAATTTACACATATAAATAAAAATAAATAAAATGGTTTTAATTGAATTACTATTACAATAAAAGTTTAAATTGTAAAGAAAATTTGAGGATGAGATGCTTAGGGTTTTTATTTGTTACCAATATTTGTTACAGCATTAAAAGAAATATATATAATGTAAAAGTATGATAATTTTAGAAATGTATTATTTTGAGGATAAAAGATTTGAAATAATATATTTAAAAAAATCAATAGCTGATTTGTTATTCAGATAAAAACAAAAATTGTTATTTTTTCCCTTTTCAATGATTTTTTGATAATTTTAAATAGTTTGACTACTTAAACAAACAAACAAAAATAACTTAATGAATCTAATTTAGACTTATTAAATGATAAGTATTAAAAATAAACAATCTTTTAGATTTATTGAATATACTTAGATTTTATACAAATTCGAATTGAATATATCTAGATTTAATAGATTTCATATAAATCTATATTGATTATATTTAATTAGATTTCATATAAATTAAATTAATATACCTAAATTTTTAAGATGTTTTAAATTTTATTAAATTTGAGATTGAATACGTTTTATATAATATATTTGTTATATGTACTTGTCCAACCAAAAATAAAAAATAAAACCCCAGAATTGGTTAATGAAAACGACAGCAGGAAACGTAAGCGGCAGCTAAAATCGTGGGCGGTTGACTGTATGCGTCATTAGATCAGTGTAATCCCATTCTTTTATTAAACTGACTAGTAGTTCCTTTAGAGGGATACTGGGGGCAGGCGGCAGAGATATGAGAAGAGGGTTGAAGAGGAAGAGATTATTAAGACTAGTTTCAATATCAAATTCAATATCATTAGATGAAATAATAATGCTGACAGCGGTAATGAATTGGTTTATTTGCATGGCTGTCAGCTTTTATGTATCATCAGCCTTTGAAGCTAGCACGAGGGTCTCGTTCTTCCTCCTCTCTTTTTCTCTCTCTCTCTCTCTATTCTTGGCTTTTACTTCAAGCCTCATCTCCCATTCTTAATAAAATAGTCTTGCTTGTAAAGGGTGTGTCTGTCTGCTGCTATTCAATCTTGGTTTTTGCTGCTGGTCTTGAGGTGGGTTTGTTTTATTTTTCATGATTTGTTCTTGGTTTGGAGATGGTAAGGTTGGTTGTGCTATGCCCATATTTGAGTTTCTGAATGTGGGCTTGTAAAACTGTTTCATTTTCTTGCCTCATGCAATTCTGTGGATGCCGTTCTTTTGTTTATCTTTTTTGTTTGTTTGTTTGTTTGTCTGTATTTATGTTTGATGGAGAATTTGCAGCGGAGAAGAAGTAGGATGTTAATTAGTTTATCAACTTTGGTTATTGGCAAGGTGACTGAGTAAATTAGTTTTTGAACAAATGTAGGTGGGGGGGCAAGAATTGTTTTGAGAGCTGGCTTGGCTGTATTGGTGTTGGAGGTTGGTTGACTTGGTTCTAACGTGAGTGATCTTATGCCTCGAAATAGCTACGACGATGATTCATCCCATGTTTCAACCAATCGTATTGATAGACTTTTAAAGGATAAGAAAGAAAGAGATTTAAGGAAAAACAGCAGGCAAAATGTGAACAATGAGGTCAATGATATTAATGGAGGAGGGCATCAATTATCCGACTATGACCAACTTTTAAGGGATGGTGTTGTGGAGAATGACTTAGACGGGGCCACGAGGGCACAAAATGAGGCAGTTGAGAAAATACATATCCGCCAACGTTTGCTGGTGGTGGCCAATAGGCTGCCGGTCTCTGCAGTCAGGAGAGGAGAAGATGTATGGTCACTTGAAATAAGTGCTGGGGGTCTAGTCACTGCTCTTCTGGGTAAGTAGTATCTCTACTTTTGCATGCATTACTGTGTTTGGTATGTGCTCTGCAGCTCTGGAAATGAGGGATTATAAGCTTTATGATTGAATCTTTGAAGGTGTGAAGGACTTCGAGGCAAGATGGATTGGATGGGCTGGTGTAAATGTGCCGGATGAAATTGGACAGACGGCACTTACTAATGCATTGGCTGAAAAGGTATATAGTTTCAATCTCTATCTATGCATAGTACATCATTTTGTGGCTTTGTTAACTTTGTCATGTGACATATAACGTTGATTGTTTTAATATAAGGTAAGTGTGGAAACTACTTGGACCAACCTAATGTTTATGGCATATACTGCAGATGTGTATTCCTGTATTTCTTGATGAAGATATTGTTCATCAATATTATAATGGCTATTGTAACAACATCTTGTGGCCTCTTTTTCATTACCTTGGAGTTCCACAAGAAGATCGCCTGGCCACCACCAGAAGTTTTCAGTCTCAGTTTAATGCATACATAAAGGCCAATCAAATGTTTGCTGATGTGGTAAACAAACACTATAAGGAGGGTGATGTTGTATGGTGCCATGACTACCATCTCATGTTCCTTCCAAAATGCCTAAAAGAATACAACAGTGAAATGAAAGTTGGTTGGTTTCTTCACACACCATTTCCGTCTTCTGAAATCCATAGGACACTGCCATCTCGATCAGATCTTTTGCGTGCAGTTCTAGCTGCTGACTTGGTTGGGTAAGCTTTTGCTTTACTCAGCATGCTACTTAGTGCGAAGGGTTTTCATCTCTACTAAATCTGGATTTTCACAAAGTAAGCTTATATGCGGTGAATTCTTAACGAGATATGTAGCAATAACTATGCTACAGTTGTTCTTCATATTGAAGTTGTTCTTTGTTATGTTTTGTTATTGTTTGTCTTTAGCCCCTCTGTGTTTAATGATGGATTCCTAATTCACCTCTGTCTTGTATAACTTCTTTTAAATCAAATGAAGTTCCTCATCAATACTCTAGTATATCTTCTCTTAAATCAAATGATGTTTCTCATTAATACCATGATGTGATTTGTGCCTCTTGTTCTATTTAATTAAGGTCTAGTGTTAAAAACAGGAAAAAAGAAAGAAGAAAGGAAATGGGATTGAACCTTTGTTGGAATGACAGTTTCAGGATACATTGACTTGATGTTGTGCAACTTTTCTCTCCATCAAATTATCTCTATGTTACAATCACTCTGCTCCTTTTTATCATACTCATTACATATTATTGTAATTGCTGTAATGATTTGATTGAGATATATCATCATATGACAAACATTTAGTTAATTTTGTGTTTCAGTTTTCATACCTATGACTATGCAAGACACTTTGTTAGTGCTTGTACTCGTATTCTTGGATATGAGGGGACACCTGAAGGTGTTGAGAACCAGGGAAGATTGACTCGAGTTGCTGCGGTATGTATTAAGCTGAATTGCTTACTTGATCAATTCTGTCGTTACTTAATTCTTTGAAGCTTGTAACTTTAGCTGTTGTTCTGGCATTTAAGTGAGCAGACACATTCCTCAATAAGAAATTGCTAACTTTTACATTTATATTTTGGTCTCATGTGCTCAAAATTTCAGTTTCCTATTGGAATAGACTGTGACCGGTTCATGCGGGCTCTTAAGCTCCCTCAAGTCCAGGATCATATCAAGGAATTAGAAGAGACATTTGCTGGTCGAAAGGTAGATCTTGTTGTTATTGTTACAACACATTTGGTAGTTCTAACTTAAAGTTGTTGAGGTTGAAGGTTGACATCTAAGTAAAGCAAGTTGCTAGTTTTTGAAGTATATGACCAACTTTTGATACTACTGAAATTGAACAAATATTGGCATAATTTCACTCAAATGGTTTTGGCTGTCAGTTTTGAAAGCTCTGTTGTCAAGAGATTTTGGATGCAATGTGTTTAGTTTTTAATAATGTTGATAGGAAAACTACTTGACAGTTTCCAAAAAGCCCAGTTGTTGTAGCTGTTTCCTTGGGCTTATCTAAGCTGTTAGAGCATCTACAAGGGAACTCTTTAATTTTTAGCTAAATTTTAGCTAACACAATAAGAAAACCATTTTAGCTAGCAACTGTTAATTTAGTCACTCCAACCATTCTCTTTATTGTGACTAAACAAGTGTAAAAATTCATGCAAGTTTGTTTTTTCAACAAGAAAGTTGTTTGCTTTATCACAAATTAAATATTAAAATAATAAGAGAGAGAGTTTGATTAGGATTTCTTGCTCTCTATATTTGGCTAGGGTGATTCAACTTTTTTAAAATAGCTAACAATATGGACAATGGTTGGAGTTAATAAAATGTCACATTATTAGCCGTTTTAACTAAAGACAATAGATAGCTAGTATGATTGGAAGTGCTCTTAAAAGATCTCATTTTTCATTGCTTTCTTGTTTTTTAAATGCCATAATCTCTGGATTTGACATGGTAAGAAGTTCATGATTCTTGCTTTTTACTATGATCTGTAGTTCTCTACTGGTTCAACTTATTGTTCCTCCATGTTTAACTTGTTTGCTGCCTCTGTATAAGAAAAAGATAAGCTGCCTCTGCTTTTTTACACATATTCTATATCTTTGAAGTTAATGTTGCTTTATGATGACTAACCTTTACCAGATTCATCATATGTTAGTTTTCTGCTATCTGACTGTTCCATCAACTCAATAACCTTTAGATGTTTGGTTGAGCAATTGATCATCATAAAGCATTTGAGCTGGAAAGTAAAAGTTGTTCAAGATATGTTATTGTATGTTGAGAGTTTGCATGTTGTTAACTCAAGGAGTGTGGATTTTATTAGGGGGCTAATGGTCCATTGTCTTCTCATTTTTGCTATGAATGTTAGTTTAGCTGGTGGCTATTCAGTGTGATACACCAGTCTCTACAATAGGTTTGCACTAGTGTACTAGGGTTTTGTATCAGTAAGGCACTTGTCATTTCTTAATGGTTTCATTTCAGATGTATTATAATGTATGATTTATCAGTTGTTATTGGAATTAAGTGATATCCTTATCACATATAAGCATTTCTCACTATGAGTGTGTTGTAATTAAAATGGGTTTGAGGAAAAATGTTATGCGTCTTTAGTAAGTGATGCTTCTTGTTGTTTTATAATTTATACCATAGTGCTTATGTGCTGTCTTGTTATCATGGAAAAGATGATTGTATGCTCTTTGTTTCTATTTCCCTCTTTGTTTCTATCTGTTGCACTCTCTCTCTCTCTCTCTCTCTCTCTCTCATATTCTTCTCATTGTCCCGTTCTCCTCCATTTGCTGACTTGAAAATTCACACAAACATTGTAACTTTTGTTGTCTAAAGTGCTTAATGTAATTGATCTGACTCTACAGGTAATGTTAGGTGTTGATCGTCTTGATATGATTAAAGGAATTCCACAAAAGATACTGGCTTTCGAGAAGTTTCTTGAGGAAAACCCTTGCTGGCGTGATAGAGTTGTTTTGCTGCAAATTGCAGTGCCAACAAGAACAGATGTTCCTGAATGTATTACCCTTCTCTAATTTGCTGCATCTTATTTAATATATGGTTCTGCTAATCTTACTGTTATATCTCAATTTGTTTGGCATTATTTTAGTCTTTTTGGGTTGAATGGTCCAAGTTACTTAAGCTTTTTTCTTATTAATTTTCTATTAATATGTCTTCTAAAGGCATAAATTAAAAGCAACTACCAACATTGGCAATTCAGATAAAGATGAGAATTTTATTATCCAAAACATTAATTGCAATTAGGATCAATGAAAAATTTGTCTGCATCCAAACTACCAAACATTGGTAGTTTCTCAATTCATACTTTAATATAATCCTTCTACTTGATATCATAAGTTAGAATAGTATTTATAAAAACAAAAAGAAGATAAGACATGCTGCCATGCTATGTAGACAAGACCAGTTATATACATCTGTATGTTTCTGGACATGTTGACTGCAGTCATGCCTTTTTTGGCTTCTATATTAGGGCCTTTATGCCTTGGAGTTGGACGCTGCCCCTAAATAAATTTTGAATGTTATTTGTTGAAGATAAGGTAAGATCATGAGTGATTTGCCATAAAACTTTTTGACATGTTTGGTTCTTTGTGCAGCTGCTTTATCAATGCACAGACACATGCACAGACACACGCGCATGCGCACACACACACACACACACACACACAACCCTGTGAGACCCTTGCTTTTACTCTGGAGATCTACATTCCATATTAGATTGTGGAATTATTAGACTTTGTTATCTCCTGCAGGGCACGGGCACTTTATTGCATTGATTTTCCCAGGCATTTTCTTTTGGTGCTAGGATATTGTTTTGATTAAGTTTTAACCCTATCTCATTCTTTGTATCTCAAGCATATCTTAGAATAGATTACTGTCATCTAATAGGAGCATTTGGAAGAGATGCTATTAAGGATGACATTGTAAGTGAACTTTGAACTCCTATAGGCTTCTCTTTCTAAGAGGAACAAAGGAAAAATAAAAAGAAAAAAATGGTTTTTATTAGCAGAGTGGATTAATACTATGACTGATTAATTGTTTCCCTTATGAGTTCTTGTGTGTGCATGTGTACTGCTAAAGAGAATAATCATAATGACATGCTCCTTTGCAGCCTTGAAAAATACTGAAAACATGACGAGAAAGGAGAGTGAGTGAAATGGGCATGAGTAACAAGAATACTTCTGTATGTCTTGGTATAAATCATTTTGGTTGATCAGTACTTAATAATAAAGGGAATGCTTCACACCTACTTCATCTTCTTGCTAGTAAAAACTGCTGCATGAAGGAGAGATTTGGGAATTGGATTTTCTGGAGCTGTGGATTGATTTTCTGTTGTCTCTATTCTATATTGTCCATAAACTTTAGATGCTCCGAACTTTAGATAGAAGAGGTACAGTGGAGTTTACTGGTCAAAATGAATTCTTTAGTGGCGGCAAGCTTAGTCGAAGGATATATTTATCAATTTCTTCTAATACAAAAGCATGTAAGATAGTTAGAGTTGGTCATTTGTTGATGAATGTTGAAGCCTCTCAAATGCAAATTTCTTGTGCTCATTGGCGCTAATGTCTTGACAATTTCAAGTAAAGCAACTTAATTTCTCCTTCATACAGATGGCTATCTACCTTTGTTTTCATTTTAGTTTCTTCTTTTTGCTCTTTTGGGTTAAACTGATTGTTTCTTGGCCATTTATGAGTGCTGTTATGTGATGTCTCATTTTGCCGTATTATATTTCCTTCTGAAGCAAGATATTACAGTCATAATAGATTCTTTGTTGACAGACTCGACACCGCTACAATTTCATTTGTTATAGTGATGTTAGAATTCAATGACATTTTAATGTCTAAGTGCAGTCTTTTTCTATGCTAGTACAAACTTCGCTCTTTAGCCATTATGGCTTTAATTTGATGTATGCTTTAATCTTTAATGCAATTTGTATGTTCACAGATCAAAAACTTACCAGCCAGGTTCATGAAATTGTTGGCCGCATTAATGGCCGATTTGGAACTCTGACTACTGTCCCAATTCATCACCTGGTATGTCTGATTTACATACTTGTCTAATCTACATGGCATTTATTGCATTTCGTTTTTCCGGCTCAATTAATGTATTGAACTGAAAGTAACTATTTAAGACTTTCATTGAGCTCAATTTTGATTTTATCCTTACCCTGTGGTAAAACTTAGGAGACATAATGTCTATTAGTTAAAAATGGTAGAAGAGTATCAGGGTTCTTCACTTGACCAGTGAGGGGAGTGATACGACTGTCAATATGAAAGAGCAATAGGATGGTTATGATGGTATTGTAGCAACAGTGAGATGAAGATTATCAATGAATTAACTGAGATGATTCCAACGACTGGGCTGAGTGGTTAAAGGTCTTTGGGTCCACTTAAGGTCATGATTTCAAATCTCATTGGGAGCACCTATGTAGGATATTTAACATTGCTCGAGTTTCTTGACCACTAAGTTTGTTGGGTTTGGCAGTAGTCTTCAGTATAGAATTGATGAACAAGGAATTTCAGATATTTGTAGGTATTAGATAAATAAAAAGATTAACTGAGATTTTATGATCTTGAACATATGGTATAATATTATTGCTTTACTATCTGCATTAATTTGCTATTCTGGTTTCCATAATCTTTCTTTAACTATATTTTTCATAGAACGAAGATTGCCACTTCAATCATTGTATAGTCCATTAAGTCTAGATGGATTATCTTTGTTGGCAAACTTTTGGAATGAAATTAAATGAAATTTTTTCCCCATGCGAGTTTCATTTTTCAAAGAAACTTTTCTACTATTTGTCCTGTCTTACGAGGCTCACTGTTTGATGACCTAGCAAAACAAATTGCTATGCTGACTTTTGAAATCATTTTTCAAGTATCTTCGTCAAAAAGAGAGATCACCACTAGTATTGGCTGTATAATTTATAACTCTTTATGGATTGATATAACTCTTCAGGAAAATTATGTAGATTAATATTTGTAAAAATATTTTTGATTATTTAGATTCTATTCATATTTTATTTGTTTGGTAGATTATCGCCTACATCTGACATCAGCAAAATCTTTTATTTTGATGTGTAGCATGTGCATAAACTGTTACCTCTTGTTGATGCATGATTGATCTTGCATATTAATAATTTTGAGTGAAATTCCTTGTTTCTACAGGATCGTTCTCTTGACTTCCATGCGTTGTGTGCACTCTATGCTGTTACTGGTACTAATTCTTGTGCTCCACTTTTCAATTCTATATTTTTTTCCTTGCATAAGGAGTCCCTCTAGGCCTTTATATTTTACTTTTTGAATAAAGGTGAATGATAAGTATGCTTAATTTTTTATCATCTATGGTATTGACGAAAAACAGCTTTATGTGTTTTTTATGCAAATCAAGATTTGCTACTGCTCCAGTGGAAGTAAAATAATAGTCAGCTAGAACTTCATGTATGACCTTTGCTTGTTTACTGCATTTTATGTCCATTTTGAGTGGTCTTGAAGCATGATCATCAGCATGAATTCTCAAAGTTTTGATCCTGAATTTGTTTTTGCTCTATATGCCCTTTTTATATCTTTTTATTTTGATTCAGTTTGGTCTGTTGCTGGAACATTGAGAGTGTGAATCAGAGGTTCATGTTTTACTTTGTTTCAAACTGATGGCATATCTCCTGTTATTATGGATTTTAGAACTATGATGATAGTACCTTTTTCTTCAATTGATTCATACCAAAACAAAAGCAATCTCCTGATCGTACTGTTAGAACCATTGACAATTGTGTTCTTGCCTGCTTTATGGATATAGGCATTACTTAAATAAGTTTGTGAAGGTTAATGGAAAATATCGAACGAATAAATCAATTTAGGTTATTCAAGACATTACAACTTAAAATTTTGAACTTCCATTAATTCTGAGAGATAAAGTTAAGAATTATTCAACATTGTTTTGCAACGGTTTTTTAAAAACATTTTGCATAATAGAACAAGAACTTAAGTTTTTTTTAAAGACACCAGAATGTGTTTGATACTGTATAAAAATGTTTTGAGATAAAATAGTTTCTTTGTAATGTTTATGGAGACGTTGAAACAAGAAATTGAATTTTGTATTTTAAGATGCAAGAAAGTGTTCATTAGTGTACAAATAGTTTATGGGGAATGAATAAAATGTTTCAGTAATTTTTTTGTTGTAGTAGTAGAAGAGTTCTTTTGTGTTATTCAAATCCTCTTATTTCCCAAAAAGGTATAAAATATCTTTAATTTGGTTTTTAGTTTAACACTTGTTTTTAATAATTCATGTTTTCTACCGTACCAATTGCTCATCTGTTTTTTGGATTTATGAAATGAAAAACAAATTTTGACGATAATGCCAAGTGGATCCTTAAGTTTTAGAGGTCAGCATTTTTATTACAATGTTCACCTGCCTGTATTGTCATTACGTTTATGCTATCACTGGTGCAATTTTATTGTTGATTTAACTGCTTTTGCTTGATTAAATTTCTCCTGTTTATAACTCATGAAAAATTTCTTTGCATTTTTCTCAGATGTAGCACTTGTCACATCTTTAAGGGATGGAATGAATCTTGTTAGCTATGAGTTTGTGGCATGCCAGGACTCAAAGAAAGGGGTTCTCATTCTTAGCGAGGTAATAACTCCTTCCAAGTTTTGTTATTGATTTTTAGAAACTTCATGAAGATTGGTTGTCAGATTTAGGAGGACATCGACAGTTTTTTTATTTTTTATTTTTTTATTTTTATTTTTAATTTTAAGGAGTTTTACACAATTTACAGTAAGCTGTTGATGAATTTTGTATTACATACGTTATGGGGATTTTCTTCTAGTCATAAAATCTTATGCTAAATTTTGTTTTATGCTAAACTTTGTTTATGCCAAATTTTGTTTAAGTTGGGGGGTTAGTTTAGCTTCATAAAAACATTGCCATATTTCATCAGTGCTGGGAAATTTCTCAATCATACTTTTGATACTCTTGTACACTTCTTAGTTTGCTGGTGCTGCACAATCCTTGGGTGCTGGAGCATTACTGGTGAATCCTTGGAACATCACAGAAGTTGCTGCTTCAATTGGCCGAGCTCTAAATATGTCTGCTGAAGAAAGAGAGAAGAGACATCGTTTTAATTTTACACATGTGAGAAACCATACTGCTCAAGAATGGGCTGAAACCTTTGTAAGGTATTATATCAAATAGTGTCATGATATGCTTCAAGATGTGAAACCGAGGATGCTTCAATTTGTGTCTTTGGCACTAAGTTTCTCAGTGCTTGCATCACAATTTTTTGAATGATAAAAGTATATGAATCCTGGCTTTTAGGCTCTACATCTAGAATACGTATCTGTTACAGAACAGCTATATAATTTTAAGCAAACAAATTTCATGAACTACTTATATTTCATTAGAGTCCATCGAGCTAACAGAATATCTACTAATAGACATGCATTTGTTCCAGTCATTTGTGTGAAAAGCTTTTTGAATATAGATTTTGTTAGTGAAGCTCTTCAAGAAGATAAAATAGTTAGATTCGGTTCATGAACTGATATTCCAATTAAGTTTAAGGGATTAGTGATCCTTGTTTGGTCCGAAGAACTTAACATTCTGTCCCAACCCATTTTATGTATTGAATTCATAAATATTTTTATGATTCCTAGTGTAGCTTGCTGTGTTATCTCAACTGCTGAAGTTAGTATGTGGCAGTCTCCTGTTTTGACATGGCCAATTATAAGCAATGAAGGCAGGGTGCCTGGTATTTTGTTATTTGTTGTTTCATCGTGATGCTTTTGGAATTCACTCTAGGCATAAGACTTTCTTGCAAGCATCAAACAATGAGTTTCCGTGTTCATTTTAGTTATTAAAATCTTTAAATTTCCACACTCTAGTAGTATGTCAATATCTGAAAAGTAAGGAAAAAATTCTTTAAAATAGGTAGAAGGGCTCTGTAAATTAAAAAAGGGAAGGACTGAATGAACTCATGAAGAGATGCCCTATATTTACCATATATGACATGGTATGTATCGCTTGTACCTTGCAGAACTGCACTGATGACTTGGTAAATGTTTAAGGCATTTGCATAGGTTTCTGGGATCTTTGATGGCTGTTTTTCAGACTCACAGGTCATCACTAAGTGCATTATTTATATGTGAGCTTGATTTTCTTGGAAATCTCAGGTCAAAATTATTTTCACTAATGTGAGGATTTCTTGATCTAGTCTTTTGACTGAATTGTATCATTTGTTTCAACTAACTAGTAAACTAGTTTTGTTAGTAGACAGTGAGCTAAAGTGGAAATTTGGGGAAGTGAGAGTTCAAAGGATACTGCTTCTAAGAAATTGGAATCCCCCTCCCCAACATACATCTAGCAAGCAGAGTAGCAATTTTTTTTTTTTTTTTTTTTCTATTTTTTTATTTATTATTTTTAAATTAAAGAGAGTTTGCATTATTTGATGTTCTTTAATTTTGAACTTTGTAAACAAACCTTCCCTTGCTGATATGACTGGTAGCATCTAAATGGTCAGAGAGAAAAGAAGTTCTGGTGAAAATATTCTTATTTAGTATCATCATGATAATTTTGGAAATGCCATGTGAAATAGGCATCTTGCTAATTTCATCATGACATAATTTTAATGAAAATTGATACATAGTTTATAGTTATACTGTTATGATGGCCATAATTCGGCAGCATCATTACATATAAGAAACTCATAGTGTGTATTAATTTTAGTTGGTTATTTTGCAATTGATGCCATAGCCATATTGTTCTGAGCCAAGGTGGTTTCTTCTTGTGTCAGTTTTTAACTTCAGGGATATGGACATTGTTCCTGAATCTAATTGAAATTACACAGTCAATTTGATACGTATCGTAATTCTTACTGTTGGTGTGGACCTGTTAGGTTAAGGTTCCTTTCAATAGCTTATATACAGGGTAAATCATAGATTTTTAGGTGCACCATTGAAGCTTCAAATGGAGATATTTAGCATTGGAAATTAGGAATGACAGTTGAAACTTTTTAGATGTTTGCCATTGAAAAGATTGACCTTGTGTAGTGCAAATTATTGTTGTTAAGAAGTTGCATCGACACCATGCATTATGCAACATATTGGAGTCCTAAAATATTATTCTTGAAATGCATGATAGACACTAAGATTTACTTGCGATATTGGGAATTTCATCTTTAAGCTATAAAGTGCTTATTTTGGTTATAACGGAGAAAGAAAGTAACTTAAAAGCTAAATTTTTGCTGATTTCTATTGTTGAAAAATTTATGAATGTTTGGGTCATGTCGGTTGATAAGTAGATAGGTATCCATTTAAATAAATATAAGTTTTCCCAGAACATGAGGAAAATGTCTTCTTATTGTCCTATTCATTTACATTTTGATCTCAGCGTTGGCATCTATTTTGATGTGCAAACCATTTAAAATAATCAGAGTGTGTGCATTCTTGAAGCTGGAGTTTATATCATTGTTATGCAGCGAATTGAACGACACTGTTGTTGAGGCCCAACTAAGGATAAGACAAGTCCCACCTAACCTTCAGGAAGCAAATGCAATAGAGCGTTATTTGCATTCAAATAATCGTTTGCTCATACTGGTATGTATGCACTGTCTGGTCTCGAATCCTATGACTTATTAGAATTTCCCTCACTAGAGAAATATTGAAGATTTTTATGAGCAATTCGCAGTAACTACTAGATATCAATGGTATTGAGCTGCATATATGTTTGTTGAACCACCATTTTAAGTAGAAGTTCTACACATGATCTAGGAATATGGAAAAATACAATGGGATCAGCATTCTAAATTGCATAACTGCTAATTCATACTTGATTGCTGTATGATATGGAAGTAGAAAATGAAATGGACTCAACTTTTAAACTACGAAAGGTAAATGAACATGTGATCATTTACTTGTTGGAGGCCTGTTAAGGTGCAAGTTCTGTACCTCTCTCAGCCAATCATCACTTACGTGGAAAATTATTTAATACATGGGTGCCATCTCTTTTAATTGTTTAGCAAAGACTACCTAAAGCTCTACTTTTAGATAAGAAAGATGTATTAGGTTTCCTTGCTTTGCAGGGGAAGTAAAGTTTCTTTAATCTATGTTCTTGGTTCTTCTTTATAGACTTCTGGTTTTCTATTTTCTTGTATTTGTCTTGTTTTGCATTATAATATCCAGTTTGTTATATACGTATAAGATAAGATAGAATCACTATTTTCTATCCCTTGATTTCTGTCACACCTGACATGGAAAATTTTGTACTATGATACTGAAGAGGACTGTGAGTGTTTTAGGAAAAATTTATGCAGCGTCTCGAGTTTAATAACCTGTAAACAACAAAGATGCATGAGCTTAATATTTCAGTATTTAAAAGACAGTGTGTATTATTTGGCCATTCTTTATACATTCATCTAATTTCATTTTGTTCTTGAACTTAGGGTTTCAATGCAACATTAACTGAACAAGTGGACACTCCTGGGAGATTAGGTGATCAGATAAAGGAAATGGAACTAAAACTGCATCCAGAGTTAAAAGAACCCTTAACTGCTCTTTGCAATGATCAAAAGACTACAATTGTTGTCCTCAGTGGGAGTGCCAGAGAAGTTTTAGATGATGTACTAGATCTTTCTTCCCTCTTTTGATTTCTGGCCCACCTCTATCAACTTCTAAACTGAGTTTTCTTACAGAACTTTGGAGAGTATGACATGTGGTTGGCAGCAGAAAATGGGATGTTTTTACGCCGTACCAAGGGGGATTGGATGACAACAATGCCAGAGCATTTAAATATGGAATGGGTTGATAGTGTGAAGGTATAGTACTTTTACATGTCTGTTTAATGTGTTTGGTTGTGGAGAAACTCATTATGAAAATGGTATTTTTTTCAGCATGTTATCGAATATTTCACTGAACGAACACCACGATCACATTTTGAAAAACGTGAAACATCACTTGTATGGAACTACAAGTATGCAGGTATTTCATTTTTTCTTATCCCTTTTAATGTGGTTCAACCTTTATGATTGTTCTCCCCAGTTTGCCTCATATTATCATTTTCTGTAGATGTTGATTTCGGAAGAATTCAGGCAAGAGATATGTTGCAGCATTTGTGGACAGGCCCTATTTCTAATGCATCCGTTGATGTTGTCCAAGGAAGCCGATCAGTTGAGGTGCGAGCAGTTGGTGTGACAAAGGTATTGAGATTTTTCTATACCTGAAACTTTTGATATAGCCTACTGAGACGATTGATGCTTGATATCTTATTTGAAATTTTCACACTAATTCAGGGTTCAGCCATTGATCGTATTTTAGCAGAGATAGTTCATAGTAAATCCATGACAACACCAATTGACTATGTCCTCTGTATTGGACATTTTCTTGGGAAGGTATTTTCCAGCCACCTGTAAGATAAGCATGTTCTTGCAATTATTTTGATTCTTATAAAGGTGCCATTCTACCAAATGCTAAAAAATCCTTCTCCCTATATGTACATTGTCCTTGATAACATTTTTAATGCTAAGTTGACTGCATCGACCATCAAGAAACTCACCCTCTACTTTTCTTCCGCCAGAATAGATGCTAGAAGTTATAAATGCCCAAAGACAGTCATAATTTTTATTCACTTCTTATTTTTGTGGGTTTCTTATCAATTAATTCAAAACCATGTAGTCCTACAAGGATAATGAATCTTCAAGATACAGATAAGGGTTATAGGAATATAATTTGGATCCTCTTTGAAGGAAGTCCAATCTGCATCATTCTAACCTCTGCCTGAGGTAGAGACTGGAAAAGAATAAAATTGAGGGCAGGAAGTTATTTTATGGATTAGTTGTGATAAGTCATATTAGATTTCTACTGTAGGAATAAACTGTCTCGAACAAAGTTTACTCACTGTAGCTATTAAATGTTAGTAGTGCAAGGTTTACTCTTTTGTAATAGCATTGAACTAAATTGAACACTGTTAGGGGATCCATCAAACAAAGTTCTATTTTTAAGACTATTCAAGATAGAATAAAGGGGAAATTCTTAAATATGAAATATATTATTCAGGATCTCTCCAAAGAGATATACATAACTCAGAGATGAATTTACTATTATAGAAACTAGAGTTTAGAATGTGAAACTTATTTGTTACACTGGTAAAGAAAGTTCATATACACCCCTACAAATGATATATCGAATAAAATCATAGAAAGGGTTGAGCAAGAACCACAAAAATGGGAAGTATATAGATCAATAAGTAGGAAAGCTAAATCTCCTAATGTAACTTTGTATACATTGTTGATCGCACTGTATCTCAAAAGTGGTACAATTGTATGACTAAGAAACTTAATAAAATGATTTCAGTTTGGAACTTAACAGTGCCTTTTGATCTAGGAACCAATTTAAATAGTTTTAGTGAAAATTAAGTTCCCCTATCTATTCTTGTAAAACTGCTTGCTTAGATTTTTAACACAATTAATATGATTGAAAGCTAATAAATTGAGTAAAAATTGTATAATGTAGAAGTTTGTAATAATGCAACTAATGAGGGTTTTCACCCAAGTTATCATTTCCATTTTGGAGATACGATAATCCGATGACTCAAATAATAAAGGAAAGTGAAAACATGTCCAGGACAGATTTGAAAAATTAGTTTCTTAATAACTAGTGAAGATCTGACTCCAAAAACAGAAGACATTAGTGAAGAACTGAATGGGATGTATTCACCATCAAAATAGTATAGTAGACACTCTTGAAGGACTATTTTGCTAGACTCAAATATTTGATGGTTGAGTCTACTTCTAGTGGAGTTTTAGAACTGACATTCAATCATATTATACAGGACAAATATCCTTTGCTTTTCTTAAGTTAGTTTGTATTTAAACCTCTCTTTTAGAAGCTTAAAATTGACCAGAACTAAATTTTATGGCTCTGTAGGGTCTTCTGAAAATTTTCTTTTGTA
Organism: Litchi chinensis; assembly: GCA_019925255.1. Classification (NCBI taxonomy): domain Eukaryota; kingdom Viridiplantae; phylum Streptophyta; class Magnoliopsida; order Sapindales; family Sapindaceae; genus Litchi; species Litchi chinensis. The sequence continues at coordinate 16,421,556 of CM034462.1, read as the reverse complement.
AGGGTCATCACTCTCTGGTAATGTAAAACCGTTGTTCTTCTTTGAAGACGGAACTTTTAGTGATTTGGGTGAAAAAGATAACCTTCATTAGATATTTAATACCAGTGGTACATGGTTGAAATACATCAAATGTTTTTCGGGCACCTAACTGATATTTTCCTTATATACATAAATTTTCAAATTGGAATATAGAGGAAGGCTATAATCCTTTCATAATCAAAGGTATCTAATACAAGTTGGTAAAATATAGTAGAACTTCCATTGCATCAGTTAGATTTATTTCATTTAGTTCAATTAGCTTATTCAAAGAATAACGTAGTGAATCTCAGAAAACTTTTGGGTTAGGACTTTAATATGATTACTACTCATTAGGGAGTTTCTTTGTCAGAGCTATCATCTTGAACTCTTGAACTGTATTTATCTACTCTTTGTACTTGCTTGCAAATGAGAAATAGACTGTTAATGTTTCCTTAAAAAAAAAAAGAAAAGAAATAGACTGTTCATGTGGGATCTAAACTGTTTGTCAAATTAATTGTTAGATTCTTTATTACAATATGATGTGGAGTTCTGATTATTTTACCTTCATAAATTCTTGATAAACAATTGATAAGCATGGGAAAGCATAATGTTCTGATTTCGGTGGATGCTTCAGTTACTTGAAAATTGAGATGGCACATTCAATTTATACCTCTCACTTTTTCCCTGTACTCAAGACAGTTGACAATTGATTTTTCATTTCTCAGGATGAAGATGTGTATACCTTTTTCGAGCCAGAACTACCTTCTGAAGCCGCAGGCAATTCTAGAAGCAAACCAGGTGATGGACCTAAGTTACCAGGGGAGAGAAGACCATCATTGAAGCTTCCAGCGAATAGAAGTGGGACAAAGTCATCACAAGGTAAGATGCAACGATCCGTACCTAATGCTGAGAAAAGGACGACCCCAAATCAGAACGGTAATAGTGGACGGCGAACAACAGCAGAAAAGAATTCCTGGAATGTGCTTGATCTCAATAAAGAGAACTACTTCTCCTGTACTGTTGGGCGGCCTCGTACAAAAGCCCGATCTCTGCTTCAATCATCTGATGAAGTAGTCTCATTTCTAACGCAACTAGCAGAAGCATCTCTCTGAATCGAATCATTGTTAGGCGCTAAATGTTTTCGTCTTTCATCGAGTTACATCTGATTCTTAAACTGCAAGCAACAAATCATATAGGTCTGATTAGGAGCTAAGAGGTGATCGGATAAGTTCCTTGCGGACTGGGGCATGAATGTTATGGCTTTACCTTTGTTTACAAAAAAAAATAATAATAATAAATAAATGAAATGAACTTTGTCTCTAAAACTCTTGCTGTCTTTGTAGAGAATTTATTACCGACAGAACTGAAAACATCTAAACCACAGTGATGATCTGTATTGATAGATACATAGAGGGAAGCAATTTTAGCACCATCTGTTTTCCTTTTTTTTCAGCATTATTTATATGGGTGCTTTTTGTTTGTGCTGTCTGTAGTGAGCATCATTTGCAGAAAGATTAAAAACGTAGTTGTCTGTTGGCATGGTAAAGTCATCAATTTAATCAGTTACATCGATCAAACTCTGATTTGTTGTGAAGAGAAAATTTTTATAAATAATATTAAAATTAGTATAAGTTTTGAAATAAACAGTAAACTATGGTCTGCAAATTAAAGATAATAATTTGCGCACAAAAGATTCAAATTATGTTCCTTCGTGGTTTTTCGTTTTGCAAATTATGATTTTTATTCGTTCTGGTGCTAATAAAAATCCATTGAATTATGCTTTTTGATCAAGTCAAAAATAAAAAAATTTCTTTCAAATACGTTTCAGATATAGTTAGGTAAACTACACCAAGGTCCCTATCAAATAATGTAATTGCACAAATAAATTTGAGTTTATAGAAAATGACATGTTGGTAGTCTTTTGAAACTGCATTAACCATTGTTACTTAAAAGGCGGTCTTAACACCCTAGGGATAAAATGATTTTCTTACATGTGAAATATGCATAAATGAACAAAAAATAAATAGATTTTCTTCTTGAAATCCAATTTTATCTTTTAACACTCCTTTTCTAGTAACATTACATCCTAAAAACTTAATTTTTAAGAAATCTAAATACACTTTGTTCTATTCTAAAATTATCCTTTTTATTGTCATTTGAGACTACTTTTATGAAAACATTTTATTTGAATATGTTATGTGTATTTTCCGGACTCACCAAATGAGCTGGTAAAAGCCCATACAAAGCCCGTTAGGTCAACCCAATGCAAAGGCCCATCAGATAAGACTCAGATATCAGTTCTAAGCCCAACGAGCTCCACAGCTCGCCCCAGCAATCCTTTTAGCTCGTAGTGACGAGCTTGTTTCACAGCCAGGTTGTAGCTCGTTCCACAGTTCATCTTGTGCATAGCTCGCTGCTCAGCGAGGTTCAGCTCGAGATCGCCATAGACAGTAGGATTCAGAGAACAGTTAATGTAGAATCTTCCAGATATGACAGTTACCCAATCGAATCGTGATTCTTTCACTAGATATGGAAGTTAATTCAAATTCAAACTCAGTCAACATTATCTCGAGATATTTGGGGCAGTTTCCTGATTATATTCTAATAAATTAGGAAGTGTAATTAATTCATGATTTTCTTCCTATTTTATTTTACCAGATCTGTAATATTACTTCACCTATAAATAGAGGTTAAAATCATTGTAACAGGTGTCGAAAAAATAATATACTGTCACTCTGTAGAATTTCAGAGAGACAGCCGTGGACGTAGGCGCACTCGCTGAACCACGTTAAAAATCCTCTGTTCTTTTGTTTGTTCTTGGTTCTTTATTGTGTTCTTCTTGGTTTCCGTGTATTCTTCTTGGTTTTTTTTGTGGCTTTTTTTGTGCTTTTTCACATTGATTGTAGGTATTGGGTATTGAATTCTCGTCGACTGAATTTCAACGTCGACATTTTGAGGCTAGAAGGAAGGCCCAAACTACAATCTTTTTCATCTCAGTTCATCGATTTCTGACAACATGGCAAGGACCAGAACAAACAGAAATTTTGAAGATGATGACCAGGCAGAGAGTCACATGAATCAGCCTCAATAGAACATGCAGCCTGTGCAAGACGCACCCATGCATGCTGCAGGCATATCCCATGGCCAGGCAATTAGTGCTGCAGCAGGCATGCCACCTCTGCCTCCTTGTCAGTTGGTTTCAATCGTCCCAATGGTTGAAGGGCAACATGTGTGGTATCAAAGGCAAGAAGTGCTGGAGAACACTATCAGATAGCTTACAAAGGCTGTCAATATGCTAGTGCAGGCTCAGGCACAGAATGCACCTAGGGTTGAAGTTCAGGCACCAGGGCACGTGCCCCAATAGCATGAAGCAATGCAGGTGCCCGAAAGGCCAGCAAGAGAAATCCTGCGACCTGCCGACTCAGCTTGTTCCTCTAATGTGTGATCTAGAGTTGGAGGTCGCCCCATCCAAGAAGAAAGGGAAGCCCACCCAGTGAGCTTGGTAGTAAGGTTGAGCCAGGACGGAAGCCGACGAATAGAAGTTGGGCACGATAGAGTTCGAGCTGCAGCTCGGCATGTGGATAAAATGAATGAGCGACGTGCGAGATCCCATCAACCTGGAGGCTCGCTCGAAGAGGACGAAAGATATGACCCAGAGCACCCCTACCCAGGTCGCGATCATAGGAGGAGATACAAGCCCCGAGATTCGCAAGTAGAGGAGCTCCTCCAGAGGGTCCAACAGTTAGAAGCGCGACTTGGAGCCCCGGAGCAGTATGGGTACTACGGGGAAAGGACCCTATTTACAAGATAAATTGAGACGCAGCCTCTCCCTCCGAGGTTCAAAATGCCAAATATTCAACAATATAATGGGGACAGTGACCCTTATGATCATCTAAATGCTTTTAATGTTCAGATGGACCTGCAGATAGATAATCCTATAGTGAAATGTCGTGTATTCTCAGCAACTTTGGGGGACATTCCAATGACATGGTTCAAAAACCTCCCAGCTCATAACGTAGGTAGTTGGGAAGAATGCCAGCAGAAGTTCATTGGTCAGTGCAAGACACTGAGAAGGCAGCTCGCTCCATCCTGCCACCTAACGACTATCTTCCAGCGTCAGGATGAGTCGTTAAAAGAATATATCACCAGGTTTAGACGCGAGGTCGCAAATGTTGAAAATCCATCAGACGAGAGTGTGCTGACAGCGATCTTAGCTGGGTTGCTTAAGGATGGAAAATTATATGAGAGCATTTACAAATCCCCAGTGAAGGATCTAGATGAGTTCTACGAGTGAGCTGCAAAGGAGATTAGGTGAAAGGAGACCTTCGGCCCGAAGAAGCAAAATCAGAAGAATGAATCGGGCAGTTCTAGCCACCCAAAGAAAAGAAACAATGGCAGGAACGAAGAAGGTAGAATTAGTAGCTCGAATAATCAAATTGCTAAAAAAACGAGGAGAGAGCCAAGGAATGAGCGACCTCAGCGTCAAGGTCGTTACAGAGGATACAACGTCCTAACGGATTCACTGGATAGGATTTTCGCAGCAGAAAGGAACATGGAATATTTTGTTAGACCTAATTCTTTAAGAGCCCCTGTCCAGCATAGAGATCAGAGTAAGTTTTATGTTTATCACAATGAAGTCGGACACAATACTTCGGATTGTTGGGCGTTGAAGGACGCCATTGAAAAATTAATCAGGAGAGGTCGTTTGAGAGATTATGTAGCGAGACCTGCAGACTCGCGACCTCCACAAGAATGACCTCATCATCAACAACCAGCACAGCAATAGCCCCAACGAGCTCCCGAGTCAGAGCATGAGCCTGCGGTAAGAACAATTTTTACAATTCATGGTGGCCCCCATATCGCAGGTACTTCGAACAGGTCGTACGAAAGGTACGTTTGATAAGCCAATCATACCTTTCAGGTCAGTGCGTTGGAGGGACTTATAAAGAGAGCTAAAACGACCTCAGATGAAATTGTATTCACAGATGAGGATGCTAGAGGAGTGATTTGGCCTCACAATGATGCGTTAGTCATCCAGGCTAAGATCAGCAATATGGAAGTGCGACGCATTATGATTGATACTAGGAGCTCAGGGAATGTGATGTACAGGAGTTTTTTTGAGCAAATGGGGCTAGGAGCGAAGCAGTTGAGACCATCCCCAGAGCCTCTTTATGGTTTCACTGGAGATGCTGTTGTACCAGTGGGCCAGATCAAATTGCCACTTACTCTGGGGGAAGCAGGTCGTCAAGCTACAGTGTTGACAGATTTTCTGACAATTGATTGCCCATCAGCATACAACGTAGTCTTGGGAAGACCTGCTATGAACGAGTTGGATGTGGTTACTTCAACCAGGACCTTCACAGTTAAATTTCCAACTCCCAATGACATTGGATGTGTTCGGGGAGAGCAGCACTTAGCAAGACGCTGCTATGAAGATGCTGTTAAGATGGACGGGAGAGGAAAGAAAGTTAACATGGTTTCGGGAGGCGAGCCACGAGCTATGATCGAGAAAGGGGTCAGTCATGACCTGGACCCTTGCGAGGTAGATGCATATCGAGCTACAGAGCCAGTTGAAGAGTTGGAAGATGTACAAGTCAGCGAGGCAGATCCAGAGAGGTGCCTGAAGCTGGGGAAAGGTTTAATTCCAGAATTGAGAACCCAGCTCGCTGACTTCCTGAAAGCGAACTTGGACGTGTTTGCATGGAATCATGAGGATATGGTGGGGATAGATCCCAAGGTGATGTCGCACAGATTGAATATTGATCCTCACCATAAACCTGTTCGCCAGAAGAGGAGAGCGATGATAGGAGAGCGCTATCTCGTATTGAAGGAAGAGGTAGATAAATTGTTGGCGAACAAATTTATCTGAGTAGCTTACTACTCAACTTGGGTCGCCAATCCAATCCTGGTAAAGAAGAAGAATGAGAAGTGGAGGACTTGTATCGACTTCACTCATCTGAATAAGGCGTGCCTCAAAGATAGTTTCCCATTACCGAGGATAGATCAACTCATGGATGCAACTGCTGGCCACGAGCTTCTGAGTTTTATGGATGCATACTCGGGTTATAATCAGATCCTGATGAATCCCGAGGACGAAGAGCACACCTCATTTATGACTAATCGCGGCTTATATTGCTACAATGTGATGCCCTTCGAGCTGAAAAATGCAGGAGCAACCTACCAACGCTTGGTAAACATGATGTTTGAAGAGCAGATTGGAAAGACCATGGAGGTCTATGTGGATGACATGTTAGTAAAATCCAAGCAGGTGGGTGATCATATGCGCGACCTGGGTGAGATATTTCAGATTCTGAGGAGCTACCAGATGAAGTTGAATCCACACAAGTGCGTATTTGGAGTAGCTTCTGGGAAGTTTCTGGGCTTCATGGTGAACAGTAGAGGTATTGAAGCCAACCCTGAGAAGATCAAAGCATTGATCGATATGAGGTCGCCTACTAGGGTGAAAGATGTGCAGAGCCTTAATGGCCAGGTTGCGGCACTAAGCAGGTTCATTTCAAAAGTTACGGATAAATGCATCCCATTTTTCGATATCTTGAAGAAGACAAAAAGTTTCGAGTGGACTGAGCAGTGTGAAGTAGCCTTCCAACAGTTGAAAGAGTACATGGGGCGAGCTCCACTCCTTTCTAAGCCCAAAGAAGGGGAAAAACTGATTTTGTACTTAGGGGTGTCTCAATAGGCTTTAAGTGCTGCCTTTATAAGAGAAGAAGAAAAGACGCAGCTTCTAGTGTATTATGTAAGTAAAAGGCTGCAAGATGCTGAAATCAGGTACTTGCAGATGAAGAAGCTCGCTTATTGCCTGGTGGTCGCCTCGAGGAAGCTACGACCTTACTTTCAAGCTCACACGATTGAAGTCCTCACTCAGTATTCGCTTAAGCAAGTTTTACAGAAAGCGGACACCTCAGGTCGTTTGCTAAAATAGGCAGTTGAGCTCGCACAATTCGATATCCAGTTTAAACCGAGGACGGCTATCAAAGCTCAAGCTCTGACAGATTTCATTGCAGAGTTTACAGGACTTGTGGATGATGAAGCTGAATCTTCTGAAGGTCCGACCTGGGAGCTTTATGTTGTGGATTGTCTAGTGAGTAGAGAGCTAAAGCTAGGATTCTATTGATTAGTCTTGAAGGCCACAAGATCCTTTGTGCTTTAAGGTTCGGTTTTCAGGCTACAAACAATGAAGTTGAATATGAAGCACTGCTTGCAGGTTTGCGTCTAGCTAGAGAGATGCAAGCTGAATGGCTAAGGGTTTTTAGTGACTCACAGCTCGTAGTTTGCCACATTCTGGGGGAGTACCAGACCAAGGGGCCAAAAATGGCTTTGTACCTTTAGAAGGTCCACGAAATGCTGGTTTCTTTTCAAAAATATGAAGTGAAGCAGATTCTGCGAGCTTAGAATGCACATACAGATGCTTTAGCTCACTTGGCAACCACTTGAGATGCAGACTTCCTTGGGGCGATCTCAGTAAAGTGTCTCCCAGCTCCAAGCACAGAAGAAAAGAATATGATGATGGTTATAATGGTGTAGCCCAATTTCTAGATGGGTCAAATTCTGAGATATCTGTAAGATGGAAAACTGCCAAGTGATAAGCTGGAAGCACAACGTTTGCAAGCTAGAGCAGCCAGGTACTGCATCTACGATGATATGCTGTATAAGAAGGGGTTTTCAGCTCCACTGTTAAGATGCATTGATAGCCAAGACTGTGAGACAATGATGAGGCAAATACATGAAGGCCATTGTGGGAACCACACTAGGGGGCTCTCTCTAGCTCAAAAGGTACTTCGTCAGGGTTTTTATTGGCCTACCATGAAGCAGGACGCCATCGATATGGTGAAGAAATGTGATAAGTGCCAGAGGTTTGCTCAGATTCCACGAGTTCCACCAGCTTATCTCCAACAGATGGTCAGCCCGCGACCTTTTGCAATTTGGGGAACAGATTTGATCAGGCTTCTGCCAACAGCTCATGAGAGATGTAAGCATATTGTGGTCGCTGTTGACTATTTCACAAAGTGGGCGGAAGCTAAGGAGTTAACTGAAATTTCGACCACAAAGATTGAAAAATTTGTGTGGAATAATATTATTTGCAAATTCGGAGTCCCACAGTAGATCGTGATGGACAATGAGACCTAGTTCAGTAGTGAACAATTCCTCAAGTTCTGTAGTGACCTGAAGATAATCAAGAGTTTTTCAGCAGTAGACCATCCACAAGCCAATGACCAAGTTGAAGTTATGAACAAGATTATAAAGTAGACCCTGGAGATGAAATTGGAAACAAAGAAAGGAGCGTGGTAGATGAGCTTCAGAAGGTATTATGGGCTTACAGAACCATAGCTCGTAACACCACAGACAAGACACCCTTTTCGATGGTGTATGGGTCTGAGGCTATGATCCCGCAGAGTTAGAAGTCACCTCGCAACGAAGAGTGACCTTCAATCTAAATGACAATGATCAATTGCTTGCTACAAACTTAGACCTACTTGAAGAAGCCAGGGAAACAACCAAGTTAAAAGTAGCTATCTAGCAGCAGAGAATTGCGAGGTACTATAACAGGAATGCTCGAATTCGTAGCTTCAACGAGGGAGATTTAGTATTGTGTCTCATTCTGCCCGGAGCCCGCAAACCCAGTGATGGGTCCTTAGGCCCAAATTGGGAAGGACCCTACGTTGTCAAAGCAAATTTGGGGAATGGAGCATATCGTTTGACCAACATGAATGGAGTTAAGGTTCCTCGAGCTTGGAATGTTGAGCATCTTCATCCATACTATCGGTAACTTCTCTGTTATATGTAATTCAATCTTATCATAGTAAATGAAAGCTCCAGTTCCCTCATGACGAAATTCATGAATTCAAACTTCGCCAAGTTACAAAATTGGTGAGCTTCGTGCTGATTAGCTTATAGCTCGCTATAAATAAAAAAGAGCCTAAAAAGCAGGTGTGGCTAAGTGCCCCTGCATAGCTCGCTAAAAAAGAAAAGAGCCTAAAAAGCAGGTGTGGCTAAGTGCCCCTGCATAGCTCGCTATAAATAAAAAGAGCCTAAAAAACAGGTGTGGCTAACTGCGCATAGCTTACTAAAAATAAAAAGAGCCTAAAAAGCAGGTGTGGCTAAATGCCTCTACATAGCTTGCTAAAAAAGAGAAGAGCCTAAAAAGCAGGTGTGGTTAAGTGCTAGTGTATAGCTCGTTATAACTAAAAAGAGCCTAAAAAGCAGGTGTGGCTAAGTGCCCCTGCATAGCTCGTTATAAAAGAAAAGAGCCTAAAAGGCAGGTGAGGTTATGTACCCCTACATAGCTCGCTAAAAATGAAATGAGCCAAAAAAACAGGTGTGACTAAGTGCCCTTGCATAGCTCGCTATAAATAAAATGAGCATACCCCTGCATAGCTCGTCAATACTCCAATATGGCAGAAAGAGGTTCTGATCAGTTGCTTCTATTACAAAATTGTGTTCACTATTGAATTAAGCGATTGCTTAAGTTATCAAATTTCGAACGTGTTATAACAGTCAGCTGGCAAGAAGTCTTATAAAATGAAAATCATAAAATGTATTACAACTAACGCAATAGTTCAAACACATTCGACAGAGGAGAAATGAAAAAATAAATTTCATTAAGTCTAAAAATCCTTTACAAATCGATGATTGAAAAATAAAAATACAACAAATAAGCTCCTAATTTCAAGCTGGAGGATCTGGACTTAGGAAGTTATCATCACTAGAAGGCGAGCTGGGTAGGTCATCGACACCAGCGGGCTCGGCCTGAGAGGTCGTGCCAGTAGTCTCCTTTACCAAAGGGGCAACATTAGTTACAGTTGAAGATGAGGCAGCCTTTGCCTTGAACTTCTCCACAGCTCGGGGTCCCTCCTTGCCAAAGATAGAAAAATCTATTTCAGGATGGGACATCCATAGTGTGTAAAGGAAGTTAAGGCCTGTTTTTTCCTCAGCCTCATCCTTGGCTTCAGCGACTAGTACCTTCGTTTCCTGAATAGATCTTTCCTTAAAAACCATCAGTTCTTCGAAGGCGTCATCTGCATGGCGATTGATGACCTCAGCTTCTTGCTTCATAGCCTCTATTCGCTGCTCTGCAGGTTCAGCTCGCTGCACTGCATCCCTTACTTGCTGCCGTAGCATTTCAGCTCGGTGTTCAGCCTCTTCAGCCCGCTGAGCTACAGCTTCTACTCTTTCAGCCCGTTGTTCGGCAGCCTCAGCCCGCTGCACGGCGGCATTAATTCGCTGCTCGAGCACTTCGATCTGTTTCTCTGCAATCTCAGCTCGTTGCTCGGTTTTTTCAGTTTGCCGTGCTGCAACTTGTGCTCGCTCAACCTTTTTATTGGCTAGTTTGGCCCGCTGTTCAGACTGCCTTAACTCATCCTTCACCTGGTTCAGCTCGTCCTTTAATTTGTCGCGTTCATCTTCGCGATTACGAAGCAAGCCAGTGAGGTACGACCTGGTGGCCTCATAATCATTTTCCAATTTCAGTAGAGCTTCCTCGGCAGTTTGTCTAGCAATGGTCGTTGCAGCTATCTGTGCCTCGTAGCCCTCCGCGTACCTTGTCCCATCTTGGGTCTTCTTGGTTAAGTTTGAAATCTCCTCCCTAGCTTCCTTCAGCTCGTTCTCCAGCCTCATTATTCGATCTTCAGTGAATCTGGTCAATCTCCTTCGTTTTATTAATGTAAGGGCAGCCTGAGAGTTTTACAAGTTAATATTTGGTTAAATAAAGATGCCAGAGAATAAAAGAAAAATGACTTACCAGCACAGCATGATGAGCTGCATACTCGTCTAGGTCCGTACCCCTAAGGGACTTATTCTCTAAAGCCCTTACGTGAATCAACATAATCGTTGGCCAGTTATCAAGGAAGGAAGTTAAATATCTCCCCCCAGGTCCAACTTCAATGTTTGGCTTTGATGGCGATAGAGTCCTTTCAGCCTCTGGGGTGTCAGTCTCTTCACTCCAGTAAACATAATGTAAAAAAGGTACGCCTAGACCAATTCTATTCTCCTGCTGGTACCAGCTTGGGTTGCCTGGGGAGCGACCTTAGACAGAATATCCCCTTCTCTAGGTTGCGAGCTGGGAGCTAGAACCAGCAGAAGATCTACTACTGTTTCTGAAGGCGGTACCTCGCTAGGAGCAACGACGAGGGAGTTTTCGCTTTAGCAGGTCGCTTAGAACGCTTTGAAGGAGCAGTTGGAGAGGCTGAGGGTTCAGCAAGCCGCTTTGCTGGAGTAACTGAAGAGGCTGGAGCTTTGGCAGGTTGCTTAGGAGAGAACTCCAGAAGGTAAGTTTTTTCCTTTTGACTGGAGCTGGCCCAGTGAAAGAAGTAGGAGCTGAAGAAGCAGCTTTTCGAGATGCACCCACTGGTGGAGTACGAGCTGAAGCTGGTGTTGCTTCAGCAGATGTTGGAACTGTTGGAACATGCACCGAGTCTGCTGGAGCAGGCAATGGAGCCTCTGAAATAGTTGTATGATTTGGAGAGGAGGATAAATCTATTTGTACAAAAGAGGCTGCACGAGCTGGAATCGTTTCTGCCCGAGCTGGAGCTTGAGCTGTAATTTTTGCTCGCGAGTTAGGGGCAGGAGCTATTGTGTCTGCTCGTGAAGTGGTGACGCGATTTGGAGATGATCGAGGAATAGGTGTATCGTCTTCCTCGACAGGGACTTCAAAGACAGAAGGGAGTATGGGGTCATCGTCCATACTCCTAAAGTCCTTTTCAAGGTTCATCAGTGGAGAGTCCTCAAGAGGAGCAAGGCCATGAGCCCGGAGAAGGGCATTGTTGAATTTGTTATTGATGCTCGCTTCATCTGAATTTGTGAGCACCTCCAGAGCCTTTTCCTCCTCGTCGCTGAGAGGAGACTCGTCTATTTTCAGCTCTGTAAAGCAAATTGTTAAAAAAAAAAAGTAAATAAATAAATAAAATTAATTAGTTCGCTAAAGGTTCCTCTTTGCATACCTAGTCTCAGAACGAAGCTGAAATTATTGAGACCTATGAGAGAAGGGCAGGAGACGAAGAACCAGCTCATTTTATATTTCCCGATGTTAAACTTGCCCTTTGCACCTCCTTGGGGTAAGAGTTCTTTATATTCCAACGGATGGGCTGTGAGATAGTAAATGCCATTCGGTTTTTCCCCCTTTTTAGTGCTCAAAGCTTTGAAGCTGTAAAAGTGTTGGATGATTTTTGGAGTTGGGGGAGGAAGGCCATTTTTGAGGAAATCCAGAGTCAACGAGGTGAGTTGCGCATATGAGTTCGGCGTTAGCTGGAATGGCGCGAGCTTCACCTTGTTAAGGAACTCTATAAGGTATGGATGAAAGGGGAATCTCAGCCCGTGCTCAAGATGCTGGGTGCTGACAGCGACGTATCCCCGTGGGGGAAAACATGCATGGTTTGCTGGAACAGGTATTAACGCACGACAACCTTTTAGGATATGGAATTGGAGAGCAATCCCTATCAGATCGGAAAGCTCCAATGAAGAAGAATGGTGTGCAAACATCTCGCGAGCTTTTCTTTCCTTTCTAACTCGTGCCTTGGCCTCATCCTGCTCACGAGCCTCCCTACCTCGAGCTACTTCACTGACATTACGAGCTCCACTTGAAGACATTTGTATAAAGGAAGCATGTTCAGGTCGCAGCAAGCAGATCATTAAAATACTAAAAATTTTCTAAGTTTCCTATTTTGCAGATCATTCATATAATGAGGGGCTCGACCTATGAAAGAACGACCTATAAGCTAGAAGTCTACAAATACCTAATCCTACAGTTTGCGTGCATGATAGGCCACAAACAATAATCATATCTCAAACAAGTATACTACGGGATCAAACCAATAGAAGTTAAAAAGTCGTGTTCAACAAGGAATCCAAGTTTACAGAAACTTGACATAAAAAATATGAAGTGTTCATCTTATTTCAAAGGCAAAATGCAAGTTCAGCACAATTTAAATGCAACAAAAACAGGCTAGGAGCTGAAAACCTGAGATGAAATGGAGAAACTTATCGTGAATCTCTAATGTAATGATGAAAAACGGCAACTGGAAGTGAATCAGTGAGATGCGTAGCAACAAAGAGCTTGGTGGCTTCGAGAGAAAATGACAGATGAAAGAGAGAATGAAAGGGCTCTACCAGTTTATTTAGGTGGACGAGCTCAAATCCCAGCCATCAGATCTGCGTGCTCAGAAACCGCCATCGATCCAATGGTGCAGCGCAAGGTGTGGCTTTCTAATCATGTAGCCGTCAGTTGAAAGATGTGCGTATTAAATGCGTGTGTAAGAGACGTGCTAGCGTCGGTTCAGTTATCTCCTGCATGACCGTCACGTGTCGGAATTGATAAGATAGAATTTGAAAGGGCGCAAAAACGGTAATTCAAGATTGGCTTACCAAAGAAGCTAGCTTTTACTAGCGAGCTCAAGCTCTTAATTCGCAGAACGAACTGAGAGTTGGGGGGCTGATGTTATGTGCATTTTTCGGACTCACCAAATGGGCTGGTAAAAGTCCATACAAAGCCCGTTAGGTCAACCCAATGCAAAGGCCCATCAGACAAGGCCCAGATATCAATTCTAAGATCAACGAGCTCCACAGCTCGCCCTAGCAATCTTCTCAGCCCGTAGTGACGATCTCATTTCACAGCGAGGTTGTAGCTCGTTCCACAGTTCATCTTGTGTATAGCTCGCTGCTCAGCGAGGTCCAACTCGAGATAGCCATAGATAGTAGGCAGTACATTCAAAGAACAGTTAATGTAGAATCTTCCAGATATGGCAGTTACCCAATCGTATTGTGATTCTCTCACTAGATATGGAAGTTAATTCAAATTCAAACTCAGTCAACATTATATCGAGATATTTGAGGCAGTTTCCTGATTATATTCTAACAGATTAGGAAATGTAATTAATTCATGATTTTTTTCCTATTTTATTTTACCAGATCTGTAACATTACTTTCCCTTTAAATAGGGGTTAAAATCATTGTAACAGGTATCAAAAAAATAATATACTGTTACTCTGCAGAATTTTAGAGAGACAGTCGTGGACGTAGACGCACTTGCTGAACCACGTTAAAAACCCTCTGTTCTTTTGTTTGTTCTTGGTTCTTTATTGTGTTCTTCTTGGTTTCCATGTATTCTTCTTGGTTTTTTTGTGCTTTCTCACATTGATTGCAGATATTGGGCATCGAATTCTCGTCGACTGAATTTCAACGTCGACATTTCAGCTTGGTCGTAGGAGTTGTTAACCCAAAAAACATATAAGGTTGAGGGTTCAACTTCGGACGCGACCTCAAGAGGCCAAAAGGGATTGCTCGGGATGGTTTTCACCCTTGACTTGGCATGGTCTTCACCTCCGGCTCCGTACAAATTGTTCCCTAGGCGAGGTTTCGACCCCCCGGGTGTTGATCGATTCCGATCGTCAACAGAATCAAACTTATGATTTTAATATTATTCATTGTCTCCAAAAGTATTTTCATAATTGATTCCTTCGCAAACTGAAGGAAAAATTCTAGGTGAGCACTTCCTTGCTAAATCTTAACAATCAAAGTTCCCAAGTTTGGAGCTTAAACAGATGGGGTCAACTTGGCCAAAAAGAGTTGCCGATTCAGATGGAGAAGTTTAGGTTATTCTATCAAAAATTGATTCTATTATTTTTGTATATTGTATTTTTTTCAAGAGAATATTTTTGTATATTGTTTGATATAATGGTTTCTACAATCTATATAGTGTTATCATCATAACGAAAATACTTATAGAGTGTTTTTATTTTTCTTTCTAGTTTATACAGATGTTTTTCAATAGTATGTATAACAAGTAGATGATGTAACATTGGAGTTATAAAAAACCTAACCAAACAATTCATTTATGAGTACTTGCATATGTTCTAACCATGTTCATTTAAAAAATGTTTAGAAAAATATATATTAATATATATATATATATATAAATATAGATATATTAGGGTTTGTGGAACACAAAATGTATGAAGAAATAAGTTTATATTCTGAAAAATTATTTTATAGTGCCTTTAGAACTCTTTATCCTCTTAGTAATTTTAATTAAGTTGAAACTAGCATTAATAAGAAGAATTAAAGTGAAGTGTCAAAAGATATTTAGGGGATTGTGAATAGCATCACTCTTCTCTACCAAACAACAACGTGCCATGCTATACTAAATTTAAAATAATTTCTATAATTAATAATATTATTATTTAAGTGAAATAAAAAGTTAGGATTTTATTTAAAAAAATTATATTATTCAACATCTTTAGCATCATCTAACCTCATTTTCAACATTTTCTTCTTCCTTTCAAATTATTTTAAGAAGGGAATTTAGCAAAATTAGCCCAAATACCCATTAGAATTATGTTAGTAATCTTTGGAGCAATTAAATTACAAAAGTGCCACTAATTTACTAAAATGCCCTTAACCATAACAACCCCTTTCCTTCACACCACACCACACCACACCACACCAATACCAACCAACCTGATACCCTATGTTCAAACCACTCCAACACCAACCCAAAGATTGCTCAAGCTGCACCGAAACTCAATAACCGCTAGTTAAGATGTTCGATGTCAAGTTACCAACCACCAACCGAAGTCAACCACACTCCACCAAACCCACCCAAGCTTAACCAAGCTCCACCGAACTTAAAGCTCAACCGCTGCCCAAGCTCAACCACAACTACCCATCGAAGCTTAACCATAACCACCCATACAAGCTCAAGTTGACCAAGCACGCCCACCAACCATTCGACAAAAATTCTGACCTAACAACGAGCCAAATCCAACCCATTTAAAGATATATTTGGCCCAAACTCACCCATTTTCATTTGGATTTTAAGTTTTTTGGGTTTTTCTTGAATGATTTGTGGTGTGTTTTGATTGTTTGTGTGGGTTTTTCAGGTTTTGATTGTTTGTTTTTTGGGGTGGGTTTTGATTGTTTATGTTGACTTTTGATTGTTTGTATAGATATAAAATATTGGTGATTTTTAATTGTTTGTTTTTTGGGACGAGTTTTGATTGTTTATGTTGGTTTTTGATTGTTTGTGTGAACATAAACTAGTGGTGGGTTTTGATTGTTTGTTTGTGGGTTTTGATTGCTTGTATTGGTTTTTGATTGTTTGTGTAGACATAAATATTAGTGGGTTTTGATTGTTTGTTTTTTGTGATTAGTTTTGATTTAATTTTTTTTTTTTTTGTTGGGATGGGTTTTGATTGGTTGTATGGACATAAAGTATTGGTGGTTTTGATTATTTGTTTTTGGGATGGGTTTTGATTGTTTGTGTTGGTTTTTGATTGTTTGTGTGGACATAAAGTATTGGTAGGTTTTAATTGTTTGTTTTTTGGGGTGGATTTTGATTATTTGTGTTGGTTTTTTATTATTTGTATGGACAAATGACAATTGATGTATGTTGCTTGCTTAGTATATGTGGCGTTATAATCACTAATACATTTTTCAAATGATTTTTTTTTTTATTTTTTATAGATACAACATGGTATTTAATTTGTTAAAATCACTTGTTAGTTCACTTGAGTTTTGTTCAAGCTCAATTATTAATGTTGTACTTATAGAATATTTAGTTGATATAAGGTAGCAACCATTAGCTTTATAGTTGCTGAAATTTTTTACTGCAAGTCCTTGAGACCAATTTCCAATAATACAACCACATATCATGTTTAGTTTTGGTTGTCCGAGTGGGTTTATTTCCTCACTATATGTTGCTACAAGACACCTAGAAAAGTAATAGGGCAAACAGTAGTATGAATATGAAAATCCTTTAAGCCTAATGTAAGCTAAAACATGCATACATGGATATTGGTTTAGGTTGAATTCTCAACAACCGTAATTTTTTATTGTTAAATCAATATGTCCCCTCCATCTCTAATAAAAAAATGTGTAAAAATTAATAAGGTGAATTGAATATGTGCGAGCCAAGTCATCATTGAGAGCAATTGCTACATCTATCGCGGTTGTCAATTGAGTTGTCACTTTAAGTGCTTCCGCCAACGATCATGGCACCAACGCCCCCTTTAATATATTCAACGACTCTAGTGATTGGCGACTCTCAACAATCACTAATTACACTATTCATCAACTCTATAATATTTGTTAACATTATTTTGTACATTTTTTCTAGAAAATACGCACGTGACCAATGATTAATACCAACTGTACTGATGAATGTAGCGACTTCCGAATTCAAGTTTGCTAATTGTTCCATAGAATGGATAAATTGATTTACCTGATACACCTTAACTGCCTTCTAGTAGACATCTTTTAATGTCTTACTTTTTCCACATTTTGCAATCATATTTCGTTCTAAATGCACTGCGCAAGCAACTGCATGGAAGGAAGTAGGAAACACTTTTTCCACACTGTTGTTGATACTAGATTTTTTGTCATAAACTATAACAAAATCCTCAACTTCTCTAATAGCATGACGTAACCTTGTAACTCATGCATCATTAGTTTTAGAATTAGCGATACCAAAGGCTAGAAGAAAAATTTGATTATTATCATCCATACACAGCCATAAATAAAATCTCATTATGAGGATATTTTAAAAATATGTCATCAACAACAATGACTAATCTAATTGAAGATAAAAACCCATCTATGCAACCTTTCAAACAAAAGAACATGTACATGAACCTATCATTAGAATTAGTTTGAAGGTTAGTAATACTTTCAAGATTAGCTTGCTTTAGCATGCACAAATATGAATGCCAAATCATGAATGATTCAATAAGAGTTTCTCGAGCCTCATTCAATGCAATATGTTTGGCTCGATATCCTTTGTGGTAGTTATATGAGATGCCAAACTTATTTTGCATGTCTCTTATAATTTCCTTAGGCATATATACACAGTGATTCCTAAATTTTTCCTTGATATGTTCCCCTATAACACAAGCACTTCCATGAAGCATGTGTATTCATTATCAAATCTTCTAATATGAAAATAATTTGAATTTCCTTCTCTAACTATACGTAAGCACCAGTTGCAATGTGCAACGATGCACCAAACCTACTATCTTGTTGTGTCTGATTTTAGGACTCTTGTTTGGAATTGGTTTGCCAAGACATATCTACTTAGCTTTAATTGCAATTATTCTTTGTTGTCAAACAATTCACCAACTTGAATACACATAGGATTGCGTCTAGGAGTAACTTCATTAGAATTAACTTGAATATAATGCACATAGTGGTGGAATAAGCCTTTGAACACACTCAAATTGTTGGTTATATCGTTTCGAAACTTGACCCAATATTGTTCACCATAACTAGTGAGATAGGTATGTTGTTCTTCTTTATCATAATCCATTGTATGGTGATCAATTGAAACCTTATGAACATGCTCCATTCTTAAGCCACCCTTAAATCCACAATGAAGAAGAGAACAAGTGTTACTTACCACATGCTGTAAATCCTTCCCTAATATCATCCAAATGAAAACTTGAGTTTGGTTGTTATGTTGGACTAGTATTGGACATTTTGTTGTCATTCACATTCTTTTTTCTTTTCCAAATTTAAATAGAAGTCAAATTTAGATGCATGGTTTGGTTTACAAGAAGTTTTCGATTGACAAGTATCCTTTAAATCTATCGAATCATGCTCAACTTTCTCTACACTTATATAAACTAGAGGGTCAACATTCTCATGACCAAGCAATAACGCAACATCATCATCATCATCATCATCATCATCAATGATCTTAATAGGCATGCTTGGACAAATGGTTTGAGTAACAATAGTTAATATAGCTTGATAATGGTTTTATCAATACCTGCGACATGGTATGTTTTATTCAATAGTTGTTCAAAAGTTGCATCCTATGAAAATCTAAAAGCCTTAGCTCTTTAACCTTGATACCAGTAAACCCCGCAATTGTTATTCCATTGTTCGCCATAATTGAAATCCAATTGTACAGTAGATATCCATAATCCTGAAAATTTGATAACATATAGGCGTTATTATTAAACAACTTGAAGAGTAATTTGACAACATATAATTAGCAATTTACTCGATATCAGATACTTAGAGAGCAATCTAATAACATATAATTATACTTTTGGGTTAGAAACTACCTATATAATCCGCAATTGGCTTGATATCGTGTTAATTGCTTATTATACTAAACCCCTATGATTGCTATTCCATTGTCCATCCCAATGGAAAACCAATTGTATAATAGATATTCTCAATTCTAAAAATTTGATAACATATAATCGTTACTATTAAATGACTTAAAGAGTAATTTGATAACATATAATCAAAAATTGATTTGATATCGAGTTAGTTTCTTACTTAGAGCTTAAGTTTTGGGTCAGAAACTGATCCGATTTTAGGTCATTTTGACATCAGCTTGGAAAATGACTCGATATCAGGTTATCAGGTCACTTTCTGACCCGACGTTATCATTTTAACCCCATCGAGTCAGAATGATAATTTCGAGTCATAAAGTGACCTGATGTCGGGTTGACCCATAACATTTTTTTTTTTCCATTTTTTCAAAAAGATAATCACCTAATTCTCTAAAAATTCAAACATAAACACTAACCTTTATCAATATCCAAATTTCTTCAACTTTTCTTCATGTTTTCTTTCACTCAAAACTAATTTTTTTTTTAATAATAAAAAAAAGATTTTTGTTGGAGTAAAATTGTGATGGATGATGGATTAATGTGGGTTAATGGCATTTATTTGATGATGTGTTTTGTTAATTTTATCGTAGTTTAATTAGGTAGGTAAATAATTAATGGTTTGTATTAATGAGTTGATTTTAATTTATTAGGGGTATTTTGGGTAGCTTGCAGTTGTTTTGCAACTTTTTTAAGTGAGAAGGTAATTGTGTAAATAAGGTATCAAAAAAAGGTAATTTTGCTAAATTCTCTTTTAAGAAATACTTGACATACTACTATTTCTAATCACATTTCACATATTATAACTCACAAAAGAGTAATAAAATATTTTTAAAATAAAATTGAAGGGAACAAAAAAAAAGAGAGAGTGAGCTAGAGATATGTTGCCATACCTCCTCCGTTAATGGAGACCAAAATCTCCATTAAAAGATGTCATCTAAGATCTTGCATAGCTCGAAACAAGAGTGAGAGGACAAAGCCTCTCAAGCAGGAGAAAGAAATATTTGAAAATTGTCCACATGTTATTAGTGGGAGGAGTATTGTTCAAATCTGTGACCTTGGAAACAAGTCATGGTTGTGGGGTGGCTACCACTACGCCACCCCACCTTGCACAAAACTGTTCAACAATGTTACAAATATGTTTATTTATTATTTTTGTTTTTTTAACTACATTTTTTTTAAAAAAAATTTTACCTTAAAAAAAAAGGTTTTAAGGTGTCGATGAACCGGGTTTGTTCATCCCCCATGGAGGAAATAAACAACTTAGTTTATTGGAAGATAGGTAGCCTAGTTTAAAATAATATTATTTAGTTATTATATTTAAGTTATTGATTTAAGTTATTTTGAAAATTTATAACAATACAAGATGACACATTATAATTGAAAATTGTAATTACCATATTTTTTATGTAATTTATTATTCTTAATTTTATAATTGTCAATTTACTAAATATTCGTCTTGATTTTTTATTTTAAAAAGGAAAAATTACACTAAAGTACTTGGACCTAATGCATTATAACAACCATGAAGGGAGTTTAGTCGATATAACATCTAAATACCATTGACCAAATTGATTTTCGTTTGTTAAATGGAGATTTTAACGTGGTAAAGGCATATAGGTCATTTTGATTGAAGAAGATATTCAGAGTATTTAAAGATTGTGGTTGTACAGAGTAATGTGCCATTTTCAACCTTTTATTGACTTGCACATCACTTCACCATCATTTTAGCGTACTGGAAGCTTTGGTGCCATTTTTCATTCTCTATTTCACGGGTAAACATATACAGCTTCATTCTCAATATACTGGACCATAATCACAAGCAACATTGGCAGGGACAAGGTGAAAAAAATTGCATGTAGTGTGAAGAAAGATACATGTATGTTTGTTTGACAAAGTGTTTGTATTTTTAGAGTTAAGTTGATATATTTTTTAAGAAGTTTGTTGCTGAAGATTTTTTCTACATGCAATAAAGTATTCAGATATGGATGGTGATTTGTTTTTTCATAGTTTCTTGATGATTTAGGTGTGGGATTATATTAATTAGATGAGTCTCTTTCAATAATAAATGCTTGGTACAAAAGTTTTTGTATGAATTTTGGGATGAATGGGCAATGGGTTTAGTTGTTAATATTATTACAATGAATATTAGTGGTTGTTTACGTCAAAAGTTGAGTGTTTTTTTTTTTTTTTTTTTGACTACCGAAATGGATATTTTGACATTTGTTATTTTATTTGTGAACATAAATGTTGAATATATTGTTTCAAATATATATATATATATATGTATATGAATGGTAGTGGTGATAGATGAAGTTGTAATGTATACCTAAAGTTTGTACGAAATAACTTAATTCTTTATTTTGTAAAGTTACATATAGTCTAAATGGGACATAATATTTTGAGGCTTATTTATATTGATTTAATGGGTTTGAGAAATAGATTTTGTGAGAGTTTTTGTTGTAATTTATTTTATTGATTCAAAAGTAACTACATTATTAAAGAATTGTTAATTTTTCTTAGTTATTATAATTTATTAGTTGTTTAATTATTATTTTTGGTATAGTTGTAAAAAGGTTATGGTGATCATAATAGATGAAAAAATCTTGAGCATTGCTTTAACTTTAATTTGGACTTATTTATGGTTAGATTCAATTTGCTATACTTTGGTGTTTATTTATTTAATTTTGTTGATAGATGTAGTAACCATGTGCAAAATATCTATGTTTGTTTGGTAGTTGTGGATACATAGATATTGGAGGAATACTTGTCTTGTTATTTATTTATTAATTGTTTTGTATTAAGGATGGATGCATTACAAATTAGAGCCAAATTTCTTGGTACTCAAGTCGAGTTCCTCATTAATGATCCTTCAACGTACACATTAGATGCCCTAATAGCATATGTGTACGTGTGTGCATGTTTTTCCTTCTCAAATCCTTCAAAGAAATTCAAAGTTAAGGTCGGGTTACCATGGAGTAAGGAGTACATTTTGGGTAAGAAGTATATTTTGGTTATTGATACTAAACAGTTGTAAGAGGTATTCTATATGTTCAATTGTTAGGAAACTGAAAGTATTAAATTTGATGTTGATCTCCAACTTATGACATCACACACCCTGATGTAGGAATCCATTTCACGACAATCACTACCATAAACAATTGCAGAATCATGTGATAGTAAACCTGCAAATGACATGCCTACTGAAGAAATTTTTATTATATCATCTAATGATGAATAGAGTAATGAAGATGGTTTTTCTTCTTTTGCATCTAATCCCGGTGAAGAAGATAATGAGTGTTATCCTAATTCAAATAGTGATAAGAAATCAGATAACAAAAGTCTTGGTCCAGAGTCACGTGAGATACTTATTGATGATGTCATGGAAGAAATAGGTATGTCTGATGTAGAGATTGATGCAAAGGTTGGTTGTGAGACTATATTTGATATTGAGTCAAGTGTAGTTGCAAATGATACTGAGAAAGTTGTTAAATGTGGAGGGGCTAAAAATATAAATAGGGCAATTCCATTGGATAATAAGGTTTTATCGAATGTGGCCTTATTCACATATAAAGACAATCATATTTTGATTTGTTTGAGTGATGATGAAGTTGATGAAGTTAGAAGAGCGGCTTTTAGGGAACCTTATTGTATGTCATATAAGGAAGATGGTAGTTGAAGGATTAAATTAGTTATAAATCAGATGTTTAATGGTCTTCATCACTTTAGGCAAGTATTGCAAATTTATGCAGTTTAAGAAGAGTTTCAGTTAAGGAGAATTAAGAATTAAAGATAAAGTTTGACAGTCTAATATGCAATAGATAGTTCAAGTGCTTTTAAGCTCAAGACATTTGTAAATAAACATTCCTATATAAAAGTGCTCAAGAATTATGAAGCAAATGCTACTTGTTTTGCACACAAGTTTGCTAATATGATTCAAGAGCATCCAAATGTGAAAGTTAACTTTTTGCATATTGAAATACAAAGACTATATGGCATTAGTCTTCCAAAATACACCTTATATAGAGTAAGAAATAAGGTGCAGAAGACATTGAATCATAAAACAAGTTATATAGGTATGGTTGTATAATTAAGAGCACTAACCCTAGGTTAGTTGCATTCATGCAGACATTCAATCCTCATTTAGAAGGTCTTGTTGTTTTGCAACACTTCTTTCTTAGTTTTTATATCCAAAAGATAGGATTTGTGTTTAGGTATAGGCCATTTTTAAGAGTTGATGATTGTCATTTGAAAGGAAAATTTATTAGAGTATTGTTCTTAGTAATTGGCATTGATACAAATAATTGAGTGTTTCCTATGGCTATTTGTATTAAAGAAGGTGAAATGAAAGAAAGCTACGACTAATTTATGAAAGATCTGTATGAGCACACATGATAAAAGGATAGAAAAAGTATTACTTTCATGAATGATCGATAAAATGGCATCCTACATGCAATAAAAGGTATTTTCCAAAGCAAGCAATGAATTTTATGTTAGGCATTTAATTGTCAACATGCAGTCATAACATAGAGGACAATTGCATGGTCTACATGTCTAGAAAGTAGCTAATGCAAGTAATGAGTTAGCCTTTATAGAAGGAATAGAGAACTTAAAGCTTTTGCATGACAAAGCACACAAGTTCTTGATGAAAATTCCATTGGAGAGCTAGTGCATGCATAGGTTTGATATCTATGTCAAATTTATACATGCAACTAACAACGTCTCAAAAAGCTTTAATTCTTGGGCTGACAAACATAGGGTTTGCCTGCATTACCGATATTTGAACATGTGGGGAGGAAGACAATGACAAGGATGCATAAGAGACTATAAGAAGTTCATAAATGGAACTTAATCTTACCGCCAATGTAAGCAAAAAATTTGA
The DNA here is from genome assembly GCA_019925255.1 of Litchi chinensis. NCBI lineage: Eukaryota > Viridiplantae > Streptophyta > Magnoliopsida > Sapindales > Sapindaceae > Litchi > Litchi chinensis. The sequence continues at coordinate 16,397,532 of CM034462.1, read as the reverse complement.
TGAACGTATAAAACAGGCACAGTACGTATCTATGCTTTGTTAATCAAAACATATGTATAAGGTGAAAGATGACTTAAAGTATGAGATTGTCAACCTATAAAATCTCATTTGCAGTTGTCATTTATGGGTTGAGTCTAGAACCCCATGTTAGTATGCATTGGCAGTGCTTATAATAAAGAGATTGCAAGTATCAGATTATATGAATTTGTATTTGACCAAAGAGGCATATGTCATAACTTAGTCAAATGTTATCAACCCTATCCCAGAATAAGAACATTGGCCATAACTCTAACATAGTGAGGTTAACCTTCTTATAAAAAGAAAATGGATAGGAGGCCTAAAAAAATCACAAAAGAGGTGCTCATGAGCCAAGAGTTGAAAAAAAAAAAAAAAGTGGACCTAGAAAGTCTGGTAGATATGAAGAATATGGTTACAACGTGAGGACCTACCCTACCATAACTGATACTTTAGACAAAAATAAAATGTGTGTATTGAAGTCACTAAATTTACATATACTTTAGCATCATGACAATTTTTTAATTACTTTGCTTATAATTTCTCTTTTTGCAGAGTAAGAAGAGCAAGGAAGAAGTTGAACTTCAAAGTAGGGAACACATCTAATTTGCCACCAACATAGCCTATAATGGTGTTAACCAATTTCCATCTTCAATAAGGAGAATATGTCAATTACATTAGTAAAAAGTTGCATTTGTTTTAGCAAACAAAAATGATAGTTGGAGAAAATTCAAAGACAACAAATGAGATATCTAAAAAAAGTTCAATGAATCTTCAAGGATCATAGGCTCAGACTTAAATTGCACCACTTCAATCGAGTTTAAATGCAACATAGCTTGTGATGGTATCAACCAATTTTCATCTTCAATATTTTGAATATGTCAATTGCATTAATAACAAGCTATATTTGTTTTGGTTGACACAAACGTCGGTTGGAGAAAGTTCAAGGACATTAATGAGACAACTAAATAGAAAAGGTAGAATGGATCTTTAGGGGTCACAGGTTTAGAGATCATTTGTTTTTTTATTTGAAGATTAAATAGTGTTACTGAAGACTAAAAACTGAATAGTGACTGAAATCTGAAATCTGAATAATATATTTGTTTTTTTCTTTCATATCTCTGAATATGTTGTAAACTTGTTTGTTTTTTAAATTTAAAATTGTTTGAAAACTAGTAAGTTAACATTTATATCCTTTTTACTATTTATTGTTATGTACTTTTAATTAATTTAATATAAATATTTAAAAATAAATAATTTAACAAATTCTAAAACATTTTTTTATGTACATATTAATAATATTTTATTTATAATTAAAATATGATTAACAAATATCGTAGTATTAGCCATATTTATATTTAAATATATTAATACATCTAAGAAAATAACTAAAAAAAATGAATGTTTAAATTATAAATTAAAATATATTAGTTCAATTCTAAGACAATATGAGATGAGATGTATTTAGATTTTACTTTTCAAATATAATTTTTGTAAGTGCCAAGGAAAAAAAGAAAAGAAAATTTAAATAATATAAAATTAGGATAAATTTGAAATTATATTATTTTGGAGATGTAGATTTAGAATAAAAATTTTTAAATGTGATTAAGTGATTTACAATTAAGTGAAAAGTTAAAAATTTTTATTTAATTTTTTCAGTAGTTTTTTGGTAATTTTAAGTGATTTAACCACTTAAAAAAACAAATGAAAATAACTTAATAAGTGCAATTCAACACTATTAAGCCTTAAGTGGAAAAAACAAATGATCCCTAACTCAAATCACACCACTTTAATCAAGTTTGGATGCAACACTACTATCGTAATCCACATCCAATCCAGGTATGTATAAATTATATATATATATATATATGAAATAATTAAGATTAGGATTAAGAAAATAAAATTGAATAAATTTATTTGTTCATCTCATTGCATAAGAACCATGGTTGGATTGGATAATGGTTGGAGTATGTTATAAACTCTCTCTACTTTGTGTGTGTGTGTGTGTGTGTGTGTGTTGGGTTATTAGGTTGTGAGATTTCATTTAAAATGAACCAAATCGATGACCTGATCTAAGATCCAAATCCAAGTTTGGATATGATTTAATAACTGCTTTAGCTATTTGTTGATATTATATAAATATAATTGCCCTTGGTAGTTAACTAAATATAAAAAGGGTTGAGAGAGTGGGTGGTTAATAGTGAAACCAACACTTGCAAAATAATCAACATAAAAACACTTAGAGAAAAAAAAAAAAAAAAGCAATTAGAGAGAAAACATTAAAGAGTCAAGGCATCTACATTATGATTTGAGGGTTTGATTCCGTAATCCGTAACTGAACTTTGACTAATTAAACAATCTAGAATCCAGAGACTTTCTCTGCACAAAAGCGGGTATGTTTTTTTATTCCTTTTTACTGTTTTTGATTAGTTTTTATACCACTTCAAATGTTTTTATTGGTGTCAAAGAATATGTTGGATTGTTTGCTGGTTTATGATCATGATTATATATTTAAACATGCTATGAAACTTGATTTTTAGATTGAAAACCTAAGAAATAGAGGCTAAAACCCAAAACTTGTGTGCATGATTTCTTACTCCATAGACCTCTGTTTTGTGTGATTAAATGTTGTATGAAACTAGACTTTGAGAGAGTCTACAAAACTTTAAATCGCAAAATTCGTTGAAAATCGAGTGAAAATGGATCAATATAAATTGAGAGTCAAAATTTGTCTTCAATGTTGAACTTTTTTTTTTTTCTTGTTTTTGGTTTAATGGTAATCCCATTTTGAAATTCGAAATGTGTGATTCACCGTACCTCAAAACTGTTAAATCTAAGACATAATAATTAACAAGTTTTTAATCACTTGTATAGTAGTGCAATTAAGATTTGAAAATCAAACCACATGATATATATTGTTGTTCATAAATGGTTACATGGTGTATTTGCCTATATAAATGCCTCAATGCCTTGTCATAAAGGGGTTATTAGTGTTTTCTTCGTAAATTTTGTTTGACTTATCTTGTATAAGTAGGAGATATTAGGTTATTGGATTGTAGGTTAGGTCCGTCCAAGATGACCCAAATAGATAACTCGATCCAAAATCCAAAACCAAGTTTGGACATGATTTAATAACTGTTTTAATAGTTGTTGGCGGTTATAAATATAATTGCCCTTGGTAGTTAACTAAATATAAAAAGAAATGGTAGAGTGGGTGGTTAATAGTGAAACCAATACTTACAAATCAATTAAAACATATATTCATAAAAACACATATAGAAAAAAGAGCAAACAAGGAGAAAAGCAGTGAAAAGGCAAGGATACATTGTGATTTGAAGGTTTGGTTTCGTTATTTTTAATCGAATTTCGATCAATTGAACTATTCAGAATAAAAAAACTTCCACTGCACAAAAACAAGTATGTTTTTCTGTTTCGTTTTTATTGTTTTTGATAAATTTTTTATGTCGCTTTAAATGTTTTCAATATATCTATTTAAATACTTGTTGTTGGTTTTGGAGTGTGATGTCTCTCATTTGAATTCATTACAATAGATAAACAATGAATAAGCCATGTAAATTAAATGTACAAAAATGCCCTCATTTGAGAATTAATAAAGTTATTAAATTTTTGAAATCGTATAATTGGATTTTAATACGATTTTCGAACGGATCGAAAATGAATTCGAATCCGATAAGTTACATGATGATTTATCAATGATATGAGATGAAATTCATAACCAAAAGACATTAAAAAAAGGGCTTGGATTGAATGAAATAATTTATTTACATTGCATGGAAATTTTCTTAAAAACTAATATGTACACCATAGAGTTCTCCAATCAAATGAGGGTAAAATGGTCAAAGAAATATGATGGCATGACATATAAATATGTAACAAAGATTGAGGGCAATTATATAAGTGCATGGAACCATATAAATAGATGAGATGGGTGAAAAATCTAGAGAGCAAACAAGGGGTGAAGTCGGCCAAAAATAGGGGAGAACAGAATAGTGTGCAACATTCCAGCCACTTTTCCACCATTTTTGAAGTGTGATCAAGTTATTAAAAAGTCAAGAACAAGTTTAGGAAAGTTTCCAAGCAAGATCACTCCAAAAAGAATAGGTAAGATTGAGTTTTGATTGAGAAACTTGGATGAAAATTCTGTTATGGTGCTGTCACGACCAGTTCTGGTATTGGTAAAATTTTGATGATTTAATTCAAGGTTTTGAGGCACAAAACAAGTGGAGAAGCAAGCCAAGACATCAAGGAACAATTGGTAAGTGTTTTAGTTGAAAATCATTGTGATTTGAGTTGGTTTGATGGTGATAAAGTGATCTTAAAAATTTGTTGAAAAATTTGGTTTGTGATTGTGGTGGAAGTTTGCATAAGAAGTTTGATGATATGTTCAGATATATATTGCTATGCATATTGGTTATGTTAGTGTGAGATGTTGTGGGTAAAATATGATTGATTTGGGATAAAACATAGACTGTTATGGATGAGTCAAAGTATGAGAGTTGATTGAAGATAAATTGCTTGATGAAATACTCTAAGTTCGACCAACATAGAAAATTTTGTATCAATTCATTTTGATGAGTTTATGTGTTGGAAATCATGTTAGAATAATGTTAGTAATGTCAAAAATAAGAAATAAAATCATAGAAATAGAGGTATATTAAATTCGGCTAAAAGAGGTAGAAATGGTATACATGCTATCCATAACTATTATGATGTTGTATGAGTTGATTTTTGGACATTTTAGGGGCTGTTATAAGTGTAGAAATTATATGAGAATGAGATGGAAGAATTTAGGCTTTAATATATGCATTTTGGTCAAGAATTAATGCAAAAAGAATGGTTCAAGAATTTGAATTGATGTTTAAGTTTGGAATTAAATGTTGTTTAAGGAATTTTGTATGCTTATATGTTAGAGAATTCGAATAGGAAATCAACACGAATAATCTTGGTCGTAGTGTTGCTTAAATATAGAATATGTTCACGTGCAGTTATATTGTGAACGAAGGAACCGTAAATCGAAAAAGAAAATTTTGTGAGCGAACACTAGGTGAGTATCTCACTAAAATACTTGAAATGATTTTAATTTTCATACATCATGAATTTTATATGCTATAAGAAACTTATGTTTTCAAGGATAGGAAACTAGTTTTGTTATGCATAAATTCAATACGAAAAATCTCTTTTATGGATTTTAAAAAGATTATACGAATTAAGAACATTTTTACGTTAAGAAAACGACATGTATGAAAAAGGTTTTATAAGCCCGCGATACTAGTTATTACCCGCTGGGGATGGTGGTTTTGTCCCATCGAGTTACATGTTATCAATCAGCATACCCACACCGTGCATAGACTGTATCAGGGGTGTTTGCCGTTAATAACGGGTGGGATTATGTCAGTTAGTTCTATTTAGTGTATTATCCATGCACGAATAAGGTATATAATTCCGTTTTCATGTATGTGAGTGATGAATAATTCCGTTTTCACAGGTCAGGACAGCACCAGGGTCGGGACACAAGGCCCGTTTGACCGAATCCGAGCTGTTCCACATTTAAGGTACTATATGGTATTCAGGCACCAGCCACTAGCTTTTTTATAGATACAATTTTCATATTATTATCACTTCTTTATATGTTATTACATTTCTTTTTCATATAGCATGAGTTATATTGATATTAAATGTTATGCACGCATTTTCTTTTAAATAAATATTTTAGAAAACTTATGTATGTTCTATAAAACTACTCATGAAATGAATTTAATTTTTGGGAGGTTATTTTAGAAAATGTAGATTTAATTAAGAAAAATGTGACAATTACTGACCTTTCATGGCTCACTTTAATTTATGTTTTATAAATAAAACCTCTCCAGGGACAGATACAGATATTGGGACATCAGCAGCAGAGACTCAGGTCCGAGAGTAGATGTACTTAGTTATGTGTTTCTATGATTTTGTATTTTTGATTAAAAAAGAAAAGTTGAAAATTGTATAAATATTTTTGTATGTAAAAGAATGTATGTTTTGTATCTGTACAACCATATCCATGCATAATATCGAAATGTTTGAATATTACAATGCAATTTAAATTTTTACATTATCGGGTTGCTAAGTTGTGAATCTAAATATATTTTATGTGGAAACATAGTTGTGTTGGTTGTGAAAAAAAAATGAAAGGGCCGGAGGCCCAGAGGTTGAGATTTGTTTGAAATTAGAGGTGTATAAATCTTTTATGAGCTTTTACAGGATAGGATTTTTAAAAATATAGCTGTTATGTTATCAAAATTTTTATAAAATTGGTTTTACATTATATGTTTAAACTGAAAAAGTCCATACCTATTTTCAGTCTAAGAAAAGAGTTTGAGAAATTTATAGTAGATTTCTCATGTAAAAATAGATGGTTTAAGTTCACAAGAACTTTCCAGTCGGATCAGATGTCAATTGGAGGGCTACTGTGGAGTTGTCGATAGACCATCTAGAGTATATAAGGAGGGGCTCGTCATTGAGCTACATCTATAATATAGTATGGTTTGGTTTTGTCAAATCATGTTTTGTTAAAGCAAGAGAGACGTTCAAGAAATGAAGATGTTGGCTTTTGTAAAGAATTTTCTTTTTACGTGTGGGGTTGTTGAAGAGAGGTGGTGATTTCGTTACCGCATTTACTAGTGATAATGTTTTTTGTACATGCTAGTCTATTATCATATGTAGTTTCATTAATATGGATGGGTATAAATTAGTTACATTGTGTAGCCTTCTTTTTGTGTATGACGTTGCATTGGATTCTTAATTAAGCTATAGGAATGACTCTTTGCTTTTGCTTGGAAGGGTACATAGGGAGGTATAGATATATGATAGTAGTGGGAAAATTTTTTGAGTTTTGTCATACATGACCACATGATCTCTGTGATCTAGATATGGATATTGGCACATGACATAATGCATATACCTATGCAGCTCGGTTAGTAACAGTTAGTTCATTGTTTTATTATTATTATTATTTTCAAATGTAATATGCATATATGTTGTCCATGTACAAGGTCCAAACATATGGTAAACCTGGTACATGTGCAACATTGAATGTTTATTGCTTTATAGTTATCAATGGATAACTTTTCTTTATTCAACTACATTTTCTACATGTATGTTGCTATCAAGTATACGTTTGATAAGGTTATCATGTTGTGTTCAAGTATATTGGTACTAGGCCATTTTTTTGTTGTTCATGTTTATTAGACTTGCAAATGCTTTTATTGTATAGTACAATCACAAAACGATGTAGGCATGTAGCCATAAATATTTCCTCTTCGTGTGTTTCCAATCACAACTATTATGAGTACAAACATAGAAACAGTAAAGAACATATTTATAATATCAAACACCCTTCTACTATGAATGTGATCATGCATTTTTTTATTTAGTTTCTCCCTGTTCTCAAGCTTGGAAATCACATGTTTCAAATCTTCTCCACCAAGTTGGACGATTTCATTTTTTTGACTCTATTATTTCTAAGCCAAAATTCATCTTCTTTAGGGCACCAACATGCATAGTAATTGCATTTCTTATTTTCAAATAAAAAATGTAACTTCGATGGATTTGCTCTTGATTTCGATATCTTAATAGTTGCTTTATTTCCGTATTTACAATACCTATTCTTGAATTCTAAAACATCTCCCTTAACTTCTTTGCTACTATTAAGGGAAGTCTCCATGTATGCCTATTGAGATAAAGAAAAATCTTTTAAACTATGAATTGAAAAATTAAAAAAGAAAAAAAAAAAAGAAAAGAAAGGAGAGCCTGAAATTCATTTTTTTCCCCCTTTTTGTTATTCAATTGCAATTTTATCATATTTTCAAAGGGCATATTAGTAAGTTGGAAATTGTCTTTCTAATAAAATCTTGTTTGCCAGTCATTGTCACATCACATATGGGGTTGCAAAAGGCAAATAGAATTGTTACCTTAGCACATTCAGATTGTTGTTTAACTAACAACGGTTAACACGGTCAAGGGTATTTAAGTGTAATATTGGCCAAAATTGCATTATGGCTAGCACAATGCTTTAGCTTTGGGTACTTTAATGAATTTTCCCTTTTAAATTTGTGCCCAAAATTTTGTTAGTCATTGATCCATCACATCACTCCCATCATATGTTTTACTATGTAAGGGGGCAGTGAGGTAATTTGATACTTCTACATTAAGACCATAGTTTGACTAATGGTGGTCAACACAATGAAAGGCACTAATGTGTCATTTTTTATAAGCTCGTATATTTTTATATAATTACATTATTGGACAAGGTTCCTTAATGTAATTTGCTTGTTATAATATCATTATATTAGAATAATTTACGCACTTCAAAAAAGCTAAAATTACATTAAGAAGAAATTGTAATTCACTACTTGAGGTTTGTTGAATTACAAATAGATCCAACTTTATCCTTTCATTACACTTTATCTTCAACCGTTAGTCAATGTTAGTCAACTTTGATATTTGACTAGGGTTTTCAATCACAATTATCAAAATAACCCCTACAAGTAAAAATTGATCTTTAAAACTAATAATTATAATAAGAGATCTCCCTCGTGTTGGAGATAAAGACTCCAAAGGCGATAAAGATCAAAATCTAGTCTTTACAACCATGGAAAGGGAGATCCAAAGGATCTCTATTGTTATGAAGACCGGTGTCTTAATAATGAATGGACTGTGAGTATCTATCACTTTTATAAATTTTTTGAACTTTTATTTTTCCATATACATGTAAAAAAGATGAAATGACTAAAATGCCCTTCTTACCGTTATGGTTGACTAACATTAACTAATGGAGGTTGCAATTGTAAACTTTACTGAGATGTTGCATTGGATCTACACTAACATTATTAAACTACTCAAGCTACTACAACAAGCTAACAACCAAAGTCAAATGCAAAATGACACTGATTTTGGAGAGAGAAATTGATGTATTTAGATTTTAGACATAGAAAATGATTATGTTGAAAAGGTGACGTAAAAGAGCTTGGTTAATGACTTAGTGTTACTAGTTGAACATTCCCCTTTATTTTATGAAGTAACTACACAAAGGCCTAGAAGGCTTACTCTTTTGCAAGCAGGTTTAAATTTTACTTTTAAATTACACAAAACCCACGTTTTGTTAATAAAAAGCAATATAGTTAGGCATACTTGACCAATATTAAAGGCATACTCATCTGTCAATGAGTTTCTTTTTATTTTTCTTTTAAAAATTAATAAAAAAATTAATGGAAGAAATCAGATTAAAAAACAAAACTATTTAAAAAATAAAAAATAAAAAAATTTAAAATTAAACATGTCGATCTCCACTATTAATCATTTTTGATAAATGGTGGAGATTAAATTAAAAATTTTAAAAATTAAGGAAAAAATTAAAATGTACAAATTATTATGAAATTTAACTTAAAAGCAATGAACAAATAATAAAGGAAAGGGAAAACATAAAAGAAAGAGTAACCTTTTTTTATTCTCTTGTTTAATTGTCTATCAAACATATTCTTACATTCTTTATTTATAGGCAAAGGGTCATAAGAACCATAAGTAAAAACATGAGTTACATATGACATTAAAGGGAGTAAATAAGAGATATTGTAAAACTCAAAATTTCTGGAATAGTGAGTTTTAGATAAATAGTATTTTCGAGTGAATAGTAATTTTTAGAAAATGAAAATTTTCTCCTATTTTGTAAAATAAGATTTTTTTCGATGAATAGTATTTCCAGACGGAAAGTGTCCGTGTAAATAGTAATTTTTAAAAAGCCGATCTTATAAAACAAAGGTTCCGAAATTAGTATTAGAGTTGAGGAAAACTGAAACGGATTAAAAATAAGTCAATTCGAATAGGTTATGAGTGATCTGAAAATTTATGGATGAAAACGCCATTCCAATTGTTTATGGAGTATTAAGGTAATTTAAAGTGTTCAAAAGTATAAATCAAATTCTAGTATGATCCCTAGAGGGATCGAAAATCCCCAGATTGAATACATGTGTAATTCTCGGATCCGAAAGCACGATCAGATTTTAGTATAATTTTTGGGCGCGTAATCGAATTTTCGTAGAATCTCTACAGGTGTTGATTTAATTATAATAAAATTTTTGGACAAATCGGAAATGAAATTCGAATTCGAAAGTGGCATGAAGATTTATTAAAGATTAGAATAACATTTGGTGCCAAAGGAAATTATCAAAAAGGACATAGTTGTATGGAATTGTATAAGATAAGTGTGAGGGCATTTTAGGAAACAAAAAGTATGAGTGGAATGATGAGTTGGCGTGAATGAGAATGTACGGAGGACATATGGCATGCGAATGGAAGGGAAGAAGAATGCACGAAAGACACATGTGCAAGAGAACACATGCATGCTTGACATATGGAAAGTGTGTCATACATAAAGTGAAAAATATGGGATCCATATGAGGCAAGAGAGTAAGAAAGCTTGACATATATAACTCATGCATGAAAGAGGAGTTTTGCATGTGTGCCATGTGAAAAGATGAGTTAAAAGATATATAAGTGAAATTTAAAAACAAGAAACAAAAAAGAAGGATAGTTTGATCGAGCACCAACACAATCGAGACAAAGAAAAGAGAAAAGAGGTGTATTCGGTCTTGAGAGGGGAGTGAGTTGTCGAGAGAGGGAAACTTTAGTGCAGTAACTATTTTATCCATTTGAGAACCATTTTTGAGAGAAGTATAAGTGAGAAATAAGAGAGAAACACTTACAAGAAAAGAAGAAGTGTTTGGCTAAGAAGGAAACATTCTGCCAAGAGGAAGAAGCAAGGTAAGCTGCTGCCTTTGTTGACTTTTCTAAGTTATTTTGAGTATTTTCTAACACATGCAACTCACTTGAGAGAAGAAGGTATGTTTAGCCAAAGAAGAAGCAAGAGGGTAGTAGCTTTGCATGACCATTTTAAGGTGATTTTTGAAGCATTTTCATGCCAAGAATGAGTTGCATGCAAGGCTAAAAGCAAGGTTCATCCATTACATGTCCATTTGAAGAGATGAGTTTAAGTTTTCATGATTCTATCTTGTGTGAAAATGACGAGTTTATATTGTTGATGGGTTGTTGTGTTATTTGTGTTTTGAGTTGTGATTTTGTATTGGAGTTTGATGGATTTAAGGTCTCAAAATGTAAATATGAAGTTGCATATGGATTTGATGAAAGATTTGAAGGAAAAATTGATATTGGATTGTGTATGATTCTCAACTGTGATGAATTTTAGTTATTCAAAGTGATTTTGGTTGTTTGATCATGATATTTGATGTATTTTGAAGTGCATGCAAGTGAAAATCATGATGAAAATATGGATGACATTGTGCATGTGAATGGTTCACCCAAGAGAGTGATTTTGTGGTTTAAATTTTGTTTGGATACTTTGCCATGAAGTGTGATGTTACTTTGATGAGTATGATGATGTAAAACTTGAAGGAAATGTTGTTGTTATAAGCTTGTGCATGATTCAGCCAAAGAGACTAGAATAGGTCTACAGTAAGTTCATTTTTATTTGATTGATTTTTCATGCATTTGGACATGTTAGAAATGATGAGATTAATGTTGAATTAGAAAATAAAAATATGGCATAACAAGTATTATGTTTAACCAAGGATGGGCTGGTGTGATTTAAATATTGTTTGTTTGTTTTGCCATGATATTTGAAGTGATTTTGGTGTGAATTGAAGTGTGAAAACTTGAAGAAATGTTAGGATTGTGAATGCAATGTGCTCAGCCAAGACGGGTTTCAAATCGAGCTTGGTTGTTGTCATGAGATGTAATGTGATTTTTGATAAGTGTAAATGTGAAGAAAAATTGGTGTTCCCAGTTCGGACCGGGGCCAAGCTAGAGTAGTAGCTCGTAAAGGGCGAGCTCGACGGTGCCTGTAGTTCGTTACAGTACATGTCTGAGCTGAGTTAGAGCAGTAGCTCACAAAGGACAAGCTGGGCGGTGTCGTAGTTCGTTACAGTACATGTCCGAGATGGGCTAAAGCAACAACTCGTAAAGAGCGAGCTGGGCAGTGCTGCAGTCCATTACAATACATATTTGAGCTGAGTTGGAATAGCAACTAGCAAAGGGTGAGTTGGGTGGTACCTACAGTCCGTTATAGTACCTGTCTGAGTTGGGCTAGGGTAGCCCCTCGCAAGGGACGAGCTAGGTGGTGCTTGCAATTCGGGCCGAGATGGTTAAGGTAGTAGCTTGCAAAAGGGTGAGCTAGGAGGTACCACAGTCCGTTACAACTTGAATAGTTATAAGTTTATGTATTGCATGTGTGTATGTTCTAAACGGAAATCACGTTTGTATTTAAGTGAAGGTAAAATGGCGAGCTAATAAAAGGCGCAGAAGAGTGGTTATTATATTGGAAAGCAAGTTGTTAGTGTGGATTTTTGTAAAGTTTTCATGAATTTTAGTAATTGAATATCCATAAATGTGATATCATGTTAGTTTTCAAGTTATTATACTTTATCGAGCAAGTTTATAGCATGTTATTATTTTTATTGTAATACATCTATAGTTTCCAGAAATTTACGTTATAAATGTAAGTATTTTGAAAGCATATCAAGTTGAAAGTTGATGAAATACATGCATTAAAAAGACATGCTAGGAAATTCGAAAATTTAGGCTTTTGTCTTAAATGAAGTATCTTTGGTATAAACCGTATATTAGAGAACAAAACATTTATGAGCTAAGTCAACATGTTTTTTAGCCAAGTGAAATAAAAAGTTTGAGAATATTAAAAAGATTTTAATGTCTTTGGTTTACCTTAATCCCTAGTATTATCCGGTCAAAATACTTATGCATGCATGACAAAAGACAGGGGGAATAGTAATCCCAAGTTCCCATATGGCTTGATGTTCGGGGGGAATAGTAATCCCAAGTTCTCGTATTACCTGATGTTTGGGGGAGGGAAGGAGGGCAATCGTAATCCCAAGTTCCCGTATCGCCTGATGTTTGAGGGGATTAAAATCTTAAGTTCTTGCATTTACGGCTCCACAAGATAACATTTCCTAGTCCTAGTTCCGTATCGTGTAGACATACAGTCACGTGAGGACGAGTTTCCCTAAGTTACCTTGTAAGGCAAGCTTCAGAAAGAAAAATATGTCATTAAATGTGAGGTTTAGAAAGCAAGAAGAAAGTTTTTAATTTATGAAATCATTATTAATTTCAAGCAGAAATATTTGTAAATTATATGCTCGATTTACAATTTTTATCAGTTTAACATAAATTACTGGTTTTCAAAATTATTTTGGGAGGATGCATATATTTTGAAAGCGAATTTCAAAGTCTAAAAGTTTACCCATCATTGAGTTAATACTCATTACTCTTTTCATATTTTATAAAAAATCTTCCTTAGGTACAGGTGTGAGCCGAAGGTCTGAAGGAGCTCCGTCGGACGTGCAAAAGGGTTGAGGACGTGACGTTACCGCACTAGTTTGTTGCTTTTGAATTATAATGTACTTATATGACTTTTGAGACATGATGTATGTTTTGAAATAATTTGAGAACACATACCTTGTGCATTTTGTATTATGCTTTGATAAATATATGTGCACTCTGCTTATTCAAGTTCAATGGATTTTCAAATCACCTTTTGATGTGAAATCGCAATTGTGGTTGATTGTGAAATAAATAAGGGCCTGAGGCCCAGAAGTTAAGGTTTGCATGATTTTAGAAGTGTATAGGTTTTATATCTCGTTTATACAGGGTGGAATTTTCCAAAAAGTAGCTATCATGCTGCCGAAATTTTATAATCCGTGTTTTGTAAATACTCTTTTAAAAACAAAAAAAAATTCCACCCATTTCTATTTGAAAAGAATTTCCAAGAGTTTTGAGAAGGTTTTCAGAAAAGTATGAGGTTTAACTTCATGAGAACCTTTCAACCGGAACAAATATAAACTGAAAGGCTACCATAAGGTTATTGGGCGGGCTGCCTAGTAGTATAAGGAAGAGGGGCCCATCAGATATTAAGAGGAGAGTTATGGAATACCAAGGAGTGGCATCCATACATTCATTAATTTATAACACTCCATCTTGAATGTTCACTGTACAAAGAATATACCTTATCAAAAACCTTACTAGGAAAAACTCTGTAGGAAAAAATCTTAGTAAAGGGAAAAATAGTACATAATTCTTGTAGGATTTATGTTCAGAACTCTCTTATTAAAAACGTTGCTAATAAAACCCAATAGGACAAAACCTTAACTAAAGGAAAAAAAGTGCAGTATGCAATGGTCTCCTTCTTATATCAATCCATCTTCTTTTAGTGTTTTTAACAAAAATCTCTAAGTCAATGCAAATAATTTGGATGTGCCTAAGTACTATCTCATTAAAAACCTGGTCAATAAAACCCAGTATGACAAAATCTAGTCAAGGGAAAAAGAGTACAATGCACATACACCCAAACATAAAAAATTTTCTCCCCTTAAAAAATATATAACTATAACTCTAGTAGTTCCTTGAAGATATCGAAAATATATTCAATTCCACTCCAGTGTCTTCCAGTGGGTGCAAAAATAAACCTTGCCAAAGATTTATCGAAAATGCAATGTCTGGCCTTGTGCATTGTGCCAAGTATAATAAAGCACCAATGACATTAAGATGTGGTACTTCTAGACTAAGTATCTTTTCATCATCATCTTTTGGTTGAAATGGATATTTCTTTGGGTCCAAAGAATGAATATCATAATGATACTTAAGGGATGTGTCTTATTCATGTTGATCCCTTTTTAATCTTTTCAACATAAACTTATTGATAAACTAGTATTCCTTCCGATTGGTGCTCGATCTTCAGGTTGAGATACTATTATGTTTTTCCTAAAATCTTGCATCTCAAATTTTTTTTCCAAATATTCATGAGTTCTTAGGAGCTCTTTAAGAGTTTCAATTAAGTTCATGTTATTGATATATACTGCTAAAATTGCAAATCCAGATTCTGATTTATTTATAAATACACATTGACATAGGAGATCGTTAATATATCCTTGTTTTATGAGGTATTCATGGAGACGATTATGTCATATTCATCCAAATTGCTTTATATCATATAAAGACCATTATAACTTTATTGAATAAAAGTTACGAGAATTTAAATTATATGCTTTTAGTATTATAAATCCTTTAGTGATTTTCATGTATATATAGGTATCTAATGACCCATATAATTATGATGTTACCATATCCATAAAGCAGATTTCAAGTCTTTCGGAGATTGTCAAACTAATAAAAAAATGAAACGTAATCATATCCATTATAGGTGAATACATTTCATCATAATCAATGTGATATCTCATGACTTCGTTTTCTCATTATATTTTTGAGTAAAATACCTATTTATATCCAATGGATTTAACGTTTTCAAGTGTCTAGACTATTGGTCCAAATATATTATGTTTGGCTAATGAAGTTAATTCTACTTAAATTGGTTCTTTCCACTTAGGCCAATCATGCATTTTTCAATGCTCATTGATACTATGTGGTTCATGATCAGATCTTATAGTCTCAGTAGCTAATGCATATGCAAATAAATTATCCATGATTATTTATCATGACTCCATAGTTCTCTTGTATAATTTATGGAAATCTTTGTATTTTTAAGATTCTGTATCTTTTCAGAAGATTGTACCATTTCTGGTGTACCAACTTTTGTAAGGGCTGTTAATTCTTATCATATGAAATCAACTATAAGAAAATTTTATTTAGATCTCAAAACCTGAAATTTTAGATCTTTGTTACTATTATAAATTAATGGATGTGTGGATGCCACTCTTCGATATTTCATAACTCTCCTCTTAATATCTCTTATTTACTCCCTTTGATGTCATATGTAACTCATGCTTTTACTTTGGCTCTTATGACTCTTTGCATATAAATGAAGAATGTAAAAATGTGCTTGATACATAATCGAACAAGAGAATAAAAAAAGGGTTACTCTTTCTCTTATATTTTCTTTTTCCTCTATTATTTGTTCATAATTTTTAAGTTTTTACTTCGTAACATGCCTGCATTGAGCATGAAAGTTAACAAAATTTAATTAAAATTAGAAATTCTGATATATTTATATATTAGAACTAGAAGTTCTATAGTTCTAATTTATTTGAAACTAGAAATTTTAGTTAAATTCTAATTAAATTTTATTGGCTTTCACGCTCCATATGGGCATGTTAAGAAATAAAAGCTTAAAGCAATGAACAAATAATAGAGGAAAGGGAAAACATAAGAGAAAGAGAGAAAGAGTAACCTTTTTTTATTCTCTTGTTCAATAAGAGTAAACTTTTTTTGTTCTCTTGTTCAATTGTGTATTAAACACATTTTGACATTCTCTATTTATAGGCAAAGAGTCATAAAACCATAAGTATAAGCATGAGTTATATATGACATTAAAAGGAATAAATAAGATATATTAAGAGGAGAGTTATAGAATACCAAAGAGTGGTATCCATGCATCCATTAATTTATAACACGGATCTAATTCTAGATTATATCTCTACCATCCTTCTTCAAATATAGATTGTGGAGATCTAATATGAAATTGGATCTCCGCCAAATCTTCATCTCCTTGGAGATGAAGATTTGGTTTCCATTGGTGATGGAGTTTCTGTCGGGATCTTTATCATCAATGGAGATCCTTATGATTGGGTGTTCATTGCTAAAGTGACGGACCCCATTCCTTATACAATAGCAGCTAGACCGACAACCCTACGATGACCTTCCAGTCAAGAATTGCTTCGACTAAAAGATTCCCATGAAGTTGAGCCTTTTAAAACTATTTTAAAAATTTATTTTCGAATGCAATTGGGTGGAAAATTTTTCTTTTAAAAGTACGTGTTTACAAATAAGGTTTATAAAATTTTGACAATACAATGACTATTTTTTAAAAAATTTTACCCTGTAAAATATTATTAAAAGCTTGTACACTTCAAAAACAACTCATATATCTCAATTTTTGGGCCTCAGACCCTCTTTTCAAAATCAGAAACTATCGTAAACATGCTTCAAATTGAAAGATAGCTCAAAAATCATAAATAAGTCATATATAAACACACTTTCTAAAAATCTCATACAATCATATACAAAATTATTTTACCGGTTGTCAAAAACATAAATATCATATATGTATTATCATAAATTTTAGAGCAACACAGGACATCGTCAGACTACTCTGGGGCTGGAGTCTATATGTAAGGCCTCATCCCTAAATATGGATTTCTTAGTATTAGTAGATGAATTATGAGGTGAAATATAAATTTCCATGAGTGTTTTTCTTTTAGTACCATTATGAGTCATTAGGAAAACTTTAGGAGTAAAGTTGGAAACTAATAATGACATAAATTATATGAAGGGCATGTGGTCATTTCTCGTCATATATAAGTGTTGGCTTTCCAACACTTAGTCAAAATTTTGAGCAAAATAGATTGTGAGAGAGAGAGAGAGTGAGAGGGACGGCAAAGGGAAGGAAAAAGAGGAAGAGAAAACCGAAAACTACTCCAAGCAATTTTAAGTTTCAAATCAGGATTTTGGGTTGGATTAAGCTAAAGAATTAAAGTTTGAGCAAGTTCAAGGTAAGTTTCTATAACTTTGCTTAAAAATGATGATAGTTGAGTTGTATGAAATATTGATGATTTGGTTGATTTTTGTTGAGTGATTGATGGGAGTATTGATCTAAACTAAGATTAGAACCCTAGGACACCAAAAGAAAACTTGATTTAGGTGGAATCACATAATGTGATATCATTCTTCTAAATTTCGTACTGTAGAGAAAACCTTGCATAAACGATGTATATATAAATATTGCCTTCATTTGAAATTTATAAAGTTATTTAATTTTTCAAAATCACGTAATCAGATTTTAATAGAATTTCCGAATGGATCGGAAACGAATTTGAATTCGAAAGGTGACATGATGATTTATCTATGATATAAAATAAAAATTATGATCAAAGGCTTCTAAGAAAGAGTTGAAGTGAATGGATTAATTTAAATAGTGTGATAGGTGAAATTTTATAAAAAACTAGTAGGCATATCATAGAAATATCTCAAACAAAGGAAGACAAAATGGTCCAAATAAATTAATGGCAGGAGAAGTAATTGTATAACCAACTTGAGAGGCAATTAGTTAACTAAAATAAGAGTATAAGAAGTGGAGAATCTGTTGGAAAAATGCAGAACACACCAGAAACCAGAAACTGAAGCAGAAAACAGAGCATTTTCGGGTAGCAGAAAAGAGGTCTGAACAGCAGCTGTTTTTCAACATTTTCAAGCCATCTTTCAGCATATTTCAAGCCCCCAAAGGGTTGTAAACAAGCCTAGGGAAGTTATTCAACAAGAATCAAGTGATTTA
Source organism: Litchi chinensis (assembly GCA_019925255.1). Lineage (NCBI taxonomy): Eukaryota > Viridiplantae > Streptophyta > Magnoliopsida > Sapindales > Sapindaceae > Litchi > Litchi chinensis. The sequence continues at coordinate 16,379,150 of CM034462.1, read as the reverse complement.
GAGAGGTAAGAATTGAGTTTTCATGATGTGTTTATGTGAAAAAGCCATTGGATGCAGTATAGTGAGTTGTCTTGGTTGTTGATGAGTTTTTCATGATTTAATTCAAGGTTTTGAGCCATAAAACAAGTGGAGAAGCAAGTCAAGACATCAAAGAATAATTGGTAAGTGGTTTGGTTGAAAAATATTGTGATTTGAATTGAGTATGATAGTGATTAGTAAAGATGAAAACTGTTGGAAATGTTTTTGTTGTGATTGTGATTGAGATGTGTGAGAAGTATGATGATATGTTGAGATATATATATTGCTATACATATTGGTTATGTTAGGGTGAGATGATGTGAAGAAAATATGATTAAATTGGTGTAAAACATAGGCTGTTATGGATGAGTTAAAGCATGAGAGTTAATTGAAGATAAATTGTTTGATAAATTGCTTCAATATTTGGCCAACATGGTGATTTTGGTTATAACTTGTTTTAAATTAAATTTGAGCATGTTATGTGCTGGAAATTATGTTAGAATGATGATTAAAAGGTTAAAAATATGAAATGAGATCATAGAAATAAAGATGAATGTAATTTGACCAAAAGAGATAGAAATGGTATACATACTGTCTTGATTTTCCATGATATTGTATGAGCTGATTTTGAGCAGTTTAGGGGGCTACATGTGATATGAAACTTGTATGAAAATAAAGTGAAAAGATTGAACTTGAATATGTGTAAGTTTGGTTAAGAAATGATGAAAATTGGATAGGTAAATTATGTTAGGTGTTGTATGAATTGAAGGGGGCAACTTATGTATTGATTTCAATGTTAAAATTATATGGAAAAATTGAAATAGAAAGCATGTGAGGTTCGGTCAAGCTAGGAGAGATGATGTTTGATAAATTTATATGATGTATTTGATGAAATTTATGAAAAACAAGTGTAAAGAATTGAGTTAGAATGGAATGGAAATTAAAAGAGAGCATTAGAATAAGTTTAATTGAAAATTTTGTGATGTTAGAAGTGAAAATATAAAACTAAATGGAGTGCTTTGTTTGAAGGGATTTAAGTTAGAATTTAATTGAATTCTAAAAGTTTAGAATGCGTCTAATATAGGTGGAATTGAAACGGAAGAATCGAATGAGAATTAAGAAACGTACAAAATCAGGTGAGTGTCACTAACTCACACTATGAGTATTTATGTTGCAATTATGATTTTATTGCTTACTAAAAAGTTTATGATTGATTTTTTATATGAGTTCAAAATAAATTAAAAAATAAAGAAATTTTCATAAAGGTTGAGTAACAAGCTTTAACTTAAAAAGTTTCAACAGAGAAGCTATTTTGTGCGTATTGCACTTAGTAGAGAAGGGTTTTTCAAAGACCATGTGTATGCCCTCAAAATCAAAAATTTTCTTGGGTCACACTATGTGATGCAGAAAATTACGCAATGTAGTTTCCAAAAATTAGATATAATACCTTGCGCTACGTTTTGTGATGCAAAAAATTCCACACATAATCGCTAGAAATTATAGATAACCTCGCACTACGTTTTGCGATGCAGAAAATTCTGTACGTAGTTACCGATGAGTCTCAGTAGCATCACGGTTGGTGTCAGTTGAAAATCGTCACGTGATGTAGTAGTTGGGGGTATGCATGGTGCTTTTAGAAAGAAATGAGTTTCGTGGTATTTTCACACATTACTAAATAAATTAGCAATTGTTTAGTTAACAATTGTTAAATTGTTTTATTTGCTTTGAGATTTCTTTTTTTTTTTTTTTTTTTGTATTGTATTGTATAAACCATTTTTAGATACTCATACGGGCAACTAAAGTAAATAAATTTCTTCATCGATATAGGTGAGCGTAGTTTTGAAGAATGAATCATATAATCGACATTGTATTTCGTTTAACATTTTGCATCTTAAGATAACCAAGTAGAAACTTGTATTAATATGTTTTGTGATGTAAATGATTGTAAATATTTTTATGGTATGAAAGTTGGTTATCACTTATGGTTTTGTGAAAATAATGAAATGAATATAGAGATGCATGTTTGTGGAAAAAGTTGAATTGTGATTGAAAGGAATTGAGAGTATAATTTCATTGTAAGAAAAATTTGATAACTTTGTAATTACAACTGTTATGTTGCCGGATTTTTGTTAAAATGTTTTTAGATTTCGAAAACAAAGATAGTCAATTTTATGGTTCTGGTGAAATTTCCAAATCAACAAATCGAAATCAAATCAAATAATAAATAACCCAACCAGTTTTCAAATATTAAGATAAATCAAGATTCGAAACAAAGTTTAAAAGGGCAAGTTCAGGGTTCGCCCCGTAGATTTTTTTTAGCCATTTTAGAGTGTTTAAAAGAGATTCATTGGGGCGTCAGGCGAGGCCTACCAGATACTAACTGAAAGGAAATCTGATTTGGGTCTCATCACAAAAGAGGTTAGAGTTGTGGTTTATGTGAGCAAAACCCAAGAATTTGATTTAAGTTTGTTTTAAGCAAACTGGGTCCCATTTAGAGTGTTTGATGAAATGTTTGAGAGAGTAATCAAGAGAATAGCTTGAGAAGTGAGAGAAGCAATGTGTTGTGTGTGTGTAGTTCATGACAACAATAGGGGTGTGTGATACCATTGAGTTTTGATGCGAATCAACTTGAATTCATGCTTATCAAAGATTAGAAAATCACATGGAAATGTTAAAATTTAAAAAGAAAGAGAAAGAACCCAATGTGTTACTTAAGGTTAGGTGAAGGGTATTGGTAACTATCATGCAATGTCACTTCTTCTTTATATTTTCATGTGGTATATGATCTCAATTGAGCACACATGAGTCTAGGAACCTTAATGAAAAGAGAATTGAGTATAAGAATGTAAAAGTTGTGAAGTTTGACATGAAAAAATAGTGAAAAATAAGAGTTTTTTGCTAGGAACCTCCACCCAACGACTGTTTCTTTTCGAATTCATTTATTGGCTGACCTAAATGAGAGTTAGGGAGATAATTAGAACAAAAATAGATAAAAGAAAAGCTAGGGATTTCTCCCTAACATAGGTTCAGCCAAAGGGGGCTTGAAAAGACTCATTTTTGTTTCGAGCTTTAGAAAAATTTTTCGAGCATATAAGGGTATTCCTAAGTGATAATAAATGAAATTTATGAAAAAAAAATCATAACTTTTAAAGCTTCGGTTAAATTAGAACTAAGATGGGGGAGTTGTGGTAAAAAAAAAGGGACGCTGTAATGTTCTAGTTACATTGGAAGCTCTATTTATAGTTTTGTGTAGTTCGTTTCAACACCTTCTAAATAAGAATGTGATGTGTAGGTGAGGAGCAAGCAAATGAAGCAAGATAAGCCCAATAAAGCTCTTCAACAAGCCTTGAGTCTAGGTATGTGGTAAAAACTTGGTTTATGTATGTTATATTGCGAAAGGTAAAGTATTATTGTTAAAAGCTTATGAACAAATTATTATTATGTAAGTTTTTAATTGAGAAGATCATCATATTTGTTGTAATGTAAATTTGCGAACAAAGCAGCTTGTATGAGAATTGAATTTAAAAGCTATAATTTAAAGTTTTGACAAATAAGCCATTTGGTGCGTAATGCACTTAGCAAAAGAGATTTTTCAAAGGTCATGAGTATACCCTCAGATTTACAGATTTAGATCTCGTTGGGGTATCCCACAAATAGTCGTGTCGCCCTCTACTTGTGTGGGATATTATCTTACGCTACGATTTGCGATATAGAAAATTCCAGGCGTAGTTGTTAAAGGGTCTCAGTAACGTTATGGTTGGTGTCAATTGAAAATCGCCATGTGACATACCACATTTTCGCGGCATTCGTTCAGTCGCTATATGGTTAGAGCATTTAGGGGTACAAATGGTGCTTTTAAAAAGTGAAGATTTATGTTAAAATTTAACGTATGTTGAAATGAGTTTATAGTTGATCATGAAATTTGTTTAAGTTGTTTTGAAATTATGTTTGTTATCTTTTATATCAAGATCTTTATATAGCCTCTTTATGATTTAAAAAAATATAAGTTTTAAACCAAAAGTGTAAAGCACTCATTGAGCTTTTACGAGCTCACTATTTCTTTGTTTCCTTTCCAAAATTTCTCCGCAGGTACTAGCACGGATGAAAGAGGTGAGAGAACTTCTTCGTCAATATAGGTGGGTGCGCACTCGACGAATGCATCACATAGACCACAATTGCATTTTGTTAAAACTATAAACCAAACACTTGCATGCATCATTTTTGTATCGTTTGGTATTACCCATTATGAACTTATATTGTTACATTTTTGTGATGAAAATGGTAGTGTAAAGTTCTCTTAAGACATGAAGTTTATGGTTTCTTTTGGTTAGTATAATTGTCTTTTTTAAAATTGGCTATTATTGCAGTTAAATGAGAATGTTGATTATTTGGAAGATGCATGTTTGTGAACAATGAAGTTGGGTTGTGGTTGAAATTATATTTGGGAGTGTATTTTCTTTACAAGTTATTTTGGAAACCTTAGAAATACAACCGTTATGTCGGATTTTTTTTTTAATATGATTTTCGATAAATTGTCACTTTTATATCTCCGAATAAAACCAATCCAACTAGTTTCAACTAATGAATTCAAATTAGTTTTGAAGAAAGACTAAAACGTAAGTTTAAAGACTCACTTTGCCGATTTCTTTTAGCCCACCTAGTAGGGTTTAAGGGAGATCCGTTGGAGTGCTGGGCGAGGCTTGTTGGATAGTAGCCTAGAGGAATTCGGTTTGGGGTTGTGTCACCTTGCTATCGAAATATCTGCACCTTCAACTGTCCTTGGGAGATTTTATTTATAAAACATAAAACTAGGAGTGAGCTGAATTAGTTCAATAAGTGTCACATATTTTTATTCAAACTACTTTTAAAATTATCCTCCCTAAAACTTTAAAACAATATTTCTTAACTATTTTCATGTTGCAGAATTAAAATAAATTTTCTGAGAACCATGTATAATTTAAAAACATGAATAAACATTTATGAATAATATAAACCATGCATCGTAAAACTGAAGTTCAGTAATGTATTGAAAAACAAACTTTTTGATTTCGGAAAACTATTCTAGAATGCTTTTCAAATACTGAAATATGTATAAAATGTCATTTTGCATGATTTTATTTTTTTGCTATAAATCATAAACAGTGATGGCAGAAAAGCTTTCAGAAAATCTCTTAGTAAAATAAGTCAATCACTGATAGTTTATCCCACATGATATTCTAGGTATATGGCGGAGTGAAATCTAGCATCACTCGGTGCAAAATTTATCATCGCATAGGCCATCTGTTCGGTATCTACTAGTGGAATTTATCCTCGCTAGGAGTGGTATTTATCCTCTCTCAAGACACTTATCTGGTAAGTGCGTAGCGGAATTTATCCTTACTACGGAGCGGAATTTATCCTCATTCAAGTGGAAGCTAGCTAATAATATACCATATATATGCATTAGGCGACACACGAGACTAAACTAACTAACACATTCCCTCCTGTTAGTGACAAACGCTCCCCGACAAACACTGTCAATGCATACTTAGGGTGTTCAACCTCAACCAGTAATATCAGGAGACCTATAAGGCATACCATAGACTTACTAAAACATTTCCAAACATTTTGCTTTTCACCATGTAATTCACATTTCATGCAAAACTTTCAATATTCATGCAAAAAATGTTCTCAAACTAACATCTCATTCATTATAAAAATTAACTTTCAATAATTCACAATATGAATTTAAATTCAACATATTAAATCATTGCGAATAAAAATATAATCATTTTAAAGCATTTTGATAGGATACTCACCTTATTTCCTAGTTTGCTATAAAGCACAAAAATCAACGGCAAGGTTTCCTCATCTTCACGTAACCTATACATTTTCATAATCTATTTTTAGGCAACGTCGTAACCAACATTATTCGTATGCATATTTCCATAACCACGCAATCCACACAAACACCTTGCTATACTAGTATTTCTAAACACCCTTTTTAAGTCGTATCAAAGCCAATTATTTATATTTACTTTCCATTCAAAATTCTAAATAACTAAATACGTAAAGAACGTCGAATATAGCCTAATTTCACTTTAATGCATTAAACAAATTTTTTGTATTACCTTCACCCTATGTTGGCCAAACCTAACATATTTTTATACCATCAATCTTATTGAATTTTCTTATCCTAATCACACTTAAATACATGTATAGGGGTGCAAATGTAAGTCTAATTCATAAAATATCACTTTTATGTAAATAACTAAAGTTTGGCCATGAATTAGCCATTTGATATTCCATTGATTTTCTTTTCCATTTTATACCAAATAAATCAACAATACAAGCCATGAATTCGTACAAACCAACGAAAAACAATTTTCTATCACATTGGCCAAATACATAACATGTAACTATACTAGCTTTTGCTTTTCATTTCAACATAAAAACCCAACATTTCAACACATTTCTAAACATGAAAATCACTCAAAACATTGAAACTTATATTTGGTATATTGATTCGCATTTTGGTCGAACCACTTACAAACACATTCACAATATTTCTTCAAGATTTTACACATCAAAATCACACCAAAACTCATGATAAAACAACCAAATTCAATTAAACCATCAAGCCCATCCTTTGACCGAGACCACATCAACATGCATTCAAATTTTTCACTTGATTCTACATCAAACTCAAATGCAATTCAACTTCCACACTATTGAGGTCTCAAATCTTAAAACTCAAGCATAATATCACAAAAATCCATTTGTTTTCTCAATAAAAATCGTGGAAACTTAAAGCTTATCTCTTGGAATCAACTTGGAATAGATGGAACTTGCTTCTAGACTTGTTCACTCCCTTTGTATGTGATGAATTCTTTTAAAAATGCTCTCAAAATGGTTGAATGCAGCAAGTTGTCTTAAAGTCTCTCTCCTAACCAAGAACTCCCCTTTTTCTCCTTGTTGCCGAATGCACTCTCTTTCATTTCATTGACCGAATGCTTCTTGTTTTTCATTTCATTGTTTGTCTTTCACTTATACATATTTGACAATTAACATACACTTGTCACCCTTTCATTTTCAATCACCATACACTTGTCATTTTTTTATGTTTTCATGTTCACACTTGTCCCACATGTATTCTCTTTTCATGCCACTTGTCCGCTTTCATGCATTCTTCCGTACTGTCCAATTTCTATATTCGAAATCATTTCCAATTCATCTAAGAATTTTATTATAACTCAATTTTACATCTAGAAATTTTATTAGAATTCAAATATGCATCCGTATCCGGCCATTTCAAATTAATTCATTATTTCGCAAATAAAAATATCCCCGGACCCATCTGGAAATTTTACTAAAATTTCATTTCACATCTGGACACTTTATTTTATTTTATTTCTCCATAAGTACGTCACATTTAATACAGTACACATACATTACAATGATTCGGGAGGGTATGTTACATAGAGACTCAAAAAAATGATGGAGATCCAATCACAACTTTAAATCTCCATTTCTATAGACCCACATATGGGTCACCAATGCAAAGGTTAGGTTTGCAATAGAGGTTGGGTTTTCATTGATAAATACTCAAATTTGGGTTTTTGTCGCTCATAACCTTAATCTTCATCACACTTTCCATGACGTTGGAGACCCCTACGGTTTCTAACAATGGAGACCTCTGAGCCTCCATCAATAGAGGCCTAGATTATCTATTTTCAATGAAAATCCCAATGATGGGAGATCCAATCTTCAGGGAAATGGAGATGAATGGGTGAAGATCTAATTTTATATTACATCTCCAATTATTTTTCTTTTTCATTTAAAATATATATATATTTTTTGGTTTTTATCTACACCATTCACCTCAATGATGGATGGTGGAGATCTATACTTTCTTTGAATTTTTATTTTTTAAAATATTTTTGAATTTTGTTTCAATTTTCTTTTATTTTTTAAGTTTGGTCAGTTGTTACTCGACTAATGATATGAGATGTAGCTGAAATACTAGTAAAATGTCAAGTAGAGCTTCTATAATTAAGGTTTAAACTCATATTTCCATGTATGTATATATATATATATATATTTTAAAATATCACGGTGCTTTTGTAATTATTTCTTTTTAATTTATTAGTGTTATGTAAGTTTGAAAAATAAATTCTTATTTTAAAATTTTCTATCTTAAATATTTTATATCATTTAATACAATAGTGAAATTTATTTAACATTAATATTGATTTTGAAAATGGGGTTATTTATTTATTTTATTATAAATCAACCAAGATTTAAACATCATAACTGATATTGAAGAACCAAGATATGTGTAAAAATCTATAGAGTTTATATGAAAATATGTATAAATAATGTTACAAATTATGAAGTTGGAAAATGATTTGGTAATTGTTGTAGAGGTAGGCATCTCTAATCCAACCCGATAGACCCATGCTAATCTCAACTTGACCACTTTTTATTGGATTGAGTTGGGTTAAATCTTAAAAAAATTGAGATGGGTTGGGTTGACTTAAAAATTTTCAACCCAATCCAACCCAATCTGACAAATGCCCACCCTTAGTCTTAAATCCAAATTTTTTAAATCTCTCGAAAAAAACACTTGTTAGGGATGAGAATCAAAGACAATCTTTATGATAGATTAAATCTTTTATTAGTAATAATTGAATATTTATTTATAATTACTTTATTTGTAATTAAATTGTTAAGACTATAAGAGTTATTAATTGGATTTTTTGTGTTTTTATGGTGGATTGAATCTAACTCAATCAACCTAACTTGACTATTATTAAATTAGATTGAATTGGGTGGAAAAATTTATTAAATTGAGTTTTTTAACTCATTCTACTATATTGGGTTGAAAGATTTTTAATTCAATCTAATCTAAACCTAAAAATATCTCACATCCACAGCGATTAATTGGCACCCAAAAATAAGAGGTCTAATGAAGCAAGAGGCAAATAATGAAGTACAACCAGATTGGTGAGGTACAAACGCAAGCGGACAAAGGCAATGAGCGGTTGAAGTTGTGTTGTACTGTACCTTCGTTTTCCTTTTCAGTGAGGGACATGATATGCCATGTGTACGTATCCCTTAAATGCTTTAATTTTCAATGCACACACTCCACCACACAAACCAACAACCACCATCCGTCGTGTCGATTATCAAGGTTGATGGCTCACTCTCAAACTACAGAGTAATGTTGGGGTGCGATGGACTGGACAGAGCTACTGCATCGTATTTCAGTGCTAGAATAACTCTTCAATCACTAGTTCATAGTACAATCATCCAACATTATGGGTCCATTTGGAGCAACGGATTGAACTGAGCCATTGTTTGGTTGTGACATGCATCAAACCTTTTAAGTGACTATGGCAGGTTTATTTAAACCCGCCACAACAGAAGGGTTACAGCAGCGGACTGCCATCGCTTGTTTGTCCCCATGCGGTGAGCTCATTCTATATGTATTTAACTTTTTTTAATATAATATTAAATTTATTTAACAAATTGCACAACGTTTTGTTAGGTATGTCTAAAACTAAACAGAAACATATATACTTTTTTATTACACTAAATATCCATGACGCCAGTTAACTTTCGTAAAATTTAACAATTGACAGAGATTTTTAATTAAATGATCATTTCGTCCATGAATAAAACAAAAAATAATAATAATAATTCGAAAAAAAAGTGGTGGATTTTAGATTGAATTTCTATCATCGGATGGGATCCATCCAACTATGGAGATCTAATTTGGAGTTCCATTAACAATTTAAAAACATGAAAAAAAAATCTTACAAAAATGAAAATAATTGAAAAAAAAATAAGATCTTCATCATCCATCTCATAGATGGATAAAATGAACAGTGAAGACAAAATTAAGAATAAAAATTACGTCAAAAAAATTCCTAAAAAAGGGAAAAAAAATAATTTCATTTGTTCATTTTCTGTTATACATCAATTTGACCACTCTGTATGTCAACGTTCTTCGAGTTTAATAGTTTTAGGGGCATTTTTATCTTTTACGATCAAATCACACAATGTGTTCTTATCTAAAAAATATAAATAAAAAAATGAAGAATTATAAAATAAAAACAAAAGGTTAATGAGTTAAGCAAACAAACATAACAATTAAAAACCTACAAAACAAAATATAATAAAAATTTATGCACACAATGTGCTTTCATGGCATTATTATTATGTAAAATTATTTTGTGTTTTAAGGACATGTAACTTCTAACCTAATATATATTTTTTTCAAAAACAAATATATTGTATGACTTCTTTTAACTCTAAGTGATATTTCTTTGTTTGATAATCAATTTTATGCTTTGGACAAATAGATATAGTTTCAATTATACAATCAAATAGAAGATTAAAATATGAATGTAACCTACTTGAACACATAGAGAAACTTATTGTCATTTAAACTAATAGATTTTATTATGGCCAATTTTTCAAAATAAAAATATTCTAGCTAGATGTGAATTGTAACTGCATTTATAATTTAAGTAGATAGTATAATAATTCTTCATATTCATGATATATCAACATTTGTGGAGAGTTTTCTCTCTTATTGTGAATTTAAGCATCTCTTAGCATTATGGGAGTAAAATATATATATTTTAATCTTGATAGGTCTTGATTGACTCATTATTATTGGTGTGAATTATTTTTGCTTAACATAAACTATTTTATATTATAAAATTCACAAATAAAAGACCTCTTATGAACTATATAATTATTTTCATCTTTAATTTTTATTTTATTTTGCTTTATTATAAAATGACCCCTACAATATATGATTATTTATTTTCTTGAAATGCTTTTTATTTAATTATAAATGAATGAAAATGAAAGGCCCAAGTTACGTTTATTTTGAAATGATTCTGTTAGACTAAAAATGGTAGTCATGCCAAATAATAAAATCAGGTTGTGCTACTACTATTAAAATGCAGGGTCAGGTAGTTGGGCGCGCGCCTCGCTGGCAATAAGCATTGCCGATGTTATGTGTCGCAGGTTTTATACCCACGAGTACCCTCTCACTAATAAATGTGGGTTTATTCTCCATCTTTATGCAGTATATTCTTCCATCTATATTAGAATTGTTGTATGGAAGCAGCTCTCAATTGACGTCTCAAAATTATATTCTGATTTAAGCGGATTGATTCTTGAACTTGTATTAATCATAAAATAAATAAACAAATAAATAAATATTGCAGGGTGGGAGTTGGTTTGGTTCATGCATAAGGTGACGCCACGTATTACCTTCATGTGTGAAATAAATAAGGTTGTACTACCAAAACTGAAGGGTGGGGGTTGGTTTGGTTTATGCATAAGATGACGCCACGTGTTGCCTTAAATGCTTTCATTTTCATGTCCACGTAACAACACCTTCCGTCAACTAGTACTGCTACACAACCATAATACCACCATACCCTACCTGTTGGATTCATTGTAATATTATCATACTAAACTTCACATATTCTGAATGCAAATTTTTAATTTTGTTGTTTGTTAAGTTATAAAATAATTTTAGGGACTCTTGTCATTCCCAATATTCAACCATTTTAGAAATATCACCCCTTTTTTGAAGTTGCCAAGTTTGGGTCGGTGGGTTGCTAGATATATATATTTTTTTTTTTAATAAAGAAAAATAGTTCAATAGGTCCATTTGACCAATTCTTTAACCATTAATGGTCTTAAAACTAGTAAAAATCCACTGTTTTTAAATTTAAAGCAGCTCCAATACTATTATGGATTTTTGAATTTCTATTTATGATGCACCATCACCTTTCATAAATGAGCAATATTAGATATTTCAAATTTTTTGTTCAAATTCATGTCCAAATGATGTACTTATAAATTATGTAATGATATGATAATTAATAAAATATTAACAATTCATATATCGTGTTATTTGAGTAAAAATTTGGACAAAATATTTGAAAAGTTTAGCATTATTTTTTTAAAAAAATATGAACCCACCTTGATTAAAAAAAAAAATAGAAATACTTACTTTCATCTCCAATGCAATTACCTACAATAAAATTATATTCAGTTTATAATCAATCACCATAAAACATTTGTTACACTATCTATCCTTATATTATTTAAAGTTTTTGGACTCTCCGAGAGGAAAAAAAAAAGAATAATTTTTGGGATGAAATTGTTTAGCAGGTTGAAAAATAAAAAATAATGAAAATTTTGTAATTTACTTTAGTGGAAAAAAGAATGAAAAGCTTACCAGAATTTTTAAGAGAGTTTCTCACTTTAGATGATTAGGATTTCTAAGAGAATTTCTTAATTTAGAAACTTATCTTCATAATTCTTTTTTTTGTCACTTTAGCCTCCTAATTGAGTCACATAACTGTATTGCAGTTTTTTTTTTTTTTTTTAACATTTTTATCTATTGATCTTATGTGACAACAAATTAGGGTAAAATAAAAACTTATATCAGAGATGCTAAAAGTGAAACAAATAGAATTGTGACTAGAGTCTCAACTTATGAAATACATTAAAAAACAAAACAAAAAAGAATTCTTGGTTGATTTTTTTTTTTTTTTTTTTTGGTAGAAACAAATTCTTGGTTGATGTTATTACTGACAAGAATCCAAATATTACAATTGTGGTTGATAAGTATCAAATAATTGACAAAATTAATAAAAGTTTTTTTTTTTTATTTCTTTTAAAGAATAGAAGGGGTCTTTTTAATCTTACAATTCATGTAGATGAATAAACTAACCCATTCAGCAAAAAAGCCTTTATATATATATATATATATATATATATATATATATAAATTGGATAGCAGTTTCTTCTCAATTGTAAAGTACTTGCACAAATAGCTATATTAAATGGAAACTTTCTTTATATGATTTTCAATGAATTCATAAAAAACGGGGAGTCGAAGAAATCTACCAAACAATTTTAAATGAAATTTTCTTGAGAATGAACTCCAGGAAGATAGAGTAGAAATTAATATGATAAAATCGAATAACATGATAAAGTCATCAAAAGAAATGAATACACTTGATAAAAATCCTATTTTTCTTCTCCTATAATTTAAAATAAATTATACAAAAGAAAATTAAAATAAATGAAAAATTAAATAAATTATTTTGTTTAATTAAAAAAATTAACATTTAAAAAAAAGAATAGAAAAGCTAAAAAGAAGAAAGGAAATAATGGTAATAAAAATAAGAAAAACATTGCAAAAAAAAAAAAAAAGATTAAAGGCCGAGGTCCAACCTCTATTTTTTTTTTTTTTCATTTAAGTTTGATTTTTTAAATAATTAGTTTGTAATAATATTCATTGAAGTTTTCCTTCAAATATATATACATATATATATATATATATCCATTGAAATTCAAAATTTGATTCCATCTTAATTTTTTAATGATTTAATATTTATCCATTATTTGTTTTCAAAGCAATATATATTTGCAGTTAAATTTGATTTTCATTTTTCAAATATTTTTATATAATTTATAAGTTTTCTCACAAAAGAACAAGTATTTCACAAATTTTTGTTTCAATTACTTCTATTTTCTTTTTTCACATGTAGACATTTGGCATTTTTAAAGATGTATATTATCAAAAAATCTTCTATGAAACTGTCTCACAGTTAATATGGTAATATGGTGAGACACACTAATAAGAAAGATAAAGGAAAAAGGAAAGACCAATGGTAAAGGTAAAAAAAATAAAAATAACATCATTTTATTGATTCGTCTCACCACGTCATATGGGATGGTTTCATGGAAGATTTTCTCGTGTATTGTAGGACCGAAGTAGCCTTAAAAAGTAAATGAAAGAAAATTTTCCCTTGACCATATACAAAGTTGAAATTTTATTCCTGCAAGTCTCTACTTCAATGTAAATAAAAATAGAAAAGTTCTATAACATTCAACTATAAGGTGGGGCATGAAAAAGTAGATGGAAACAACGAGCATTGTTATTCATCCAACAGAATGCAAATGTTACAAACCTGCAATCTAGCGGATGACAAAAAATATAAGAAGCATATTGCAAAATTATTATAGAATGTTATGCTAAACGTTACAACTTGGGAGAAAATAAAGAACGAAGCACCAATACTACTACTCTCTAGCGTGGTGGAAATAATGAAGTGAAACTAACGATTAATGGCATGTAAAACTGATTAACATTACAAAGGTAATCATCCAAACTAAATAAAGTAATGCAATAATGCATAGGTCAATCCTCAGCTCTAAAACTCAACAAAACAACGCTGCTTACTATACTTTTTCTTTTTTAAGTTTTCTTGTTGGGCTCAAAGACATACTTGATCAGCGAATCTTTGATTGATAGCAATTCAGGGAACTCGTTCTTCAACTTGGAAGCATCCATCTCATTGTTGCTTCGAGGGGCGACTATCACCTTGGCTTGCTCTTCTAGTGTGAAGTTGGCCCATTTAAATGAAGGGTCAATGTAAGTCTTGTACATTTCCAGGATTTCGTTGTGGCTCACGACTCCAGGGTTTGTGAAGTTCCATATGCCTCTCAAGTTACGTTTTGCCATCTCGATTGAGATGGGCAGAAGTTCATCCAAGATAGTCATGCTGTTTGGGATGTTCACCACTTTGTTATAGCGAGAGATCTTGGTAATGAAGTTGCGGGGATTGTTCAGGTCAGATGAGATTGGCATACGAACTCTGAGGGTGCACACGTTGTCGTATTCTTTCAAAAGCTCTTCAACCTGGTGAAAAAAGCAATGAAAATTAGATGTACCCAGAAATATAATTTAAACATGGAAATGTGAATAAGGTCAATGATTCAAGATAGCCGTACCATGGCTTTAGTTTTTGAATAGAAAGAACCGGTGAAGTTGGGTGTGTCTTCCTCTTTAAATCCAATGCCAGAACCCTCTGGATGACCAGCATCATACTCAAATATGCACCCAGTAGCAAAATTCATCATCAAGAGACCATTCTCTCTGCAAATATCTGCCAAGGTTAAGGTTCCAGCAACATTGGCACGAATAGTTTCAGTCTTATGAGATTCGCACCAATCAACATTTGGTCTCCCAGTTACACCAGCTGCATTAAAAACATGCGTTGGCTTAATATTCTGTATATCTGCAATGAGAGATGAACGATCCTCCAAACGCCCTCTTCCATATTCAAAAGGAATTCCCTGTTTTTCACACAAATTCCCAAGTAGACCTCCAATCCACCCTGTCCTGCCATAGATCAAGAACTTCAAGGATGATTTTTGTGGAGCGCCAGTGGATTTGGAAGTTGGAACCACCATTCGGGTCTGACTGTTAGTTGAGACATACGATCCAGATTTGCTATCTTCAGACCCATCAAAGTGTCTCCCGCCAGGCATCATAAGCATTCGTGGATGAGGAAGCAATGCACCAGAGACATCACCCCACCAATCAGGATTTTCAGTGTACCATTCCATAGTCTTCCTCAACCCCTCTTCCCATGTAGTTCGTTCTGACCATCCCAAGTTTTTCAACTTCTCATCATCAAGAAAATATCTCTGATCATTGAATGGTCTATTTTCTACAAACTGGATGCTTGTCTCTGGGTCCATCGAGAAGAGCTTGCATACATCTTTAGCCACATCAATCACTCTCCTTTCTTTCTTTGTCCCAATATTGTAAACATGGCCGACCTCACCCTTGTGAAGAATGCATTCAAAAGCCTCAGCAACATCCTCACAATACAAATAACTTCTCACGTTAGAACCATCCCCATGAATTGGAAGAGGCAACCCTCTCATAGCCAAGAGAATAAACTTAGGAATCAATTTCTCAGGGAACTGATTGGGTCCATAAACGTTGTTTCCACGAGTGGTGATCACAGGTAGACCATAAGATCTACCATACGCCATAACAAGCATTTCAGCTCCAGCTTTGGTTGCAGAGTAGGGGTTTGTTGGGAGGAGTTGGGAGGCTTCATGGTTCCCCACAACAGCATCCTCATCCGTCTCCCCGTACACCTCATCCGTGCTCACATGGATGAACCTCCGGATCTGGCCAGTCACTTTGCAGGCCTCAAGAAGGACATGGGTGCCATAAATGTTGTTCTTGGTAAACTCAAAACTGTTACCAAAAGAATTATCAACATGGGTTTGGGCAGCGAAATGCATTATAGTGTCAATGGACTCAGTAATGAGGAGGAAGTTGACAAGATCAGCACTGCCAATGTCTCCTTTAACAAACTTAAAGTTGGGAGATGATTTCGACGGAAGGAGATTTTTAAGATTCGAACAATAATCAAGCTTGTCCAGCACAACAATTTTGTATTCCGGATAGTTACGAATCAATCGGTTACAAACATGGGAGGCAATGAAGCCAGCAGCCCCAGTAATGAGGATGTTCTTAGGCGAATACGAAGCCATAGGAAAACAACTCCTACACAATTAACCAAAAAAACATAAATTTTAAAACATAACATCACACATACAAAAATACCAAATTATGCCCCAAAAACATATAAACAACCACCATGTAACTAGAATATCATAACAAAAACGCTATAGATCTCGTACACTTATGCGAAAAACAACAATCCGTGGAAACTGTCATCCAAAGCAAATGAACCAAATCATACAAATTACAAGCTCATAGTATTCTTCTCATTTCATCACACATCCATAATTGATCAAAGTTTACGATACACGAAATGAATACTAGCGAAACATAAACTACCAGATCCAATACAAAATACATCAAACCCCAAAAGCAAAAAGCAGATCTTTACGTGAATTTCACAATTCCCGCTAACAATCTCTACAACCCATATCATAAAAACACAAAACGAGCTATGATCTGATCAACTACTTAACATTCCTGTTCTCGTAACACAAGATCCGGATCAAACTATAAACAACAAATGCAATCAAGAGAATCGATCAAAAGAAAGCACAAAAAAAAAAAAAAAAAAGATTAAATATTCACATTCATCAACAGATCCAGAAAAGGGAAGAACCGAATCACAACCAGATCACAAAACAGCTTGAACCGACAAGAGAACACGAAATGAAGGCAAATTAAAGACGATCACAACGAAAACACCATCGAAAAGCAAGCAGAGAGGTGATTTTTGCAGGCGGGGGGGAGGAAATGCGAACCTGATTGAGATCACTCAAAAGGAAGCCAAACCCAGATAGGGAAAAAGGGAGGCGAGTCTAGAGAGACAAAGAGAAACGCGGAGACAGAGCTGGAGAAACAAAGATTTGATCGAGTGAGATAGAGGGAAGCTGAGAGGAAGAGTCACACTGCGTGTTATGTGTATATATAACGTGTAATTGAACTAGAGGTAACGGACAGCCATTGAATTATTTTAAAATGACCAAAATGCCCCTACATTCCTTATTTTATTTACAGGCGTCGCGTCTCTCGTACCACCGTCTATTTTTTTGTCAGAGAAAAGATTTTCTTTATATAAAAAATGAAACGCAGACGGTGGGTTGTAATTTCCTGTGCTCAAGAATAGAGGATGTTTGACGTGGGAGTTGTTTATTGGTTAATTGTGTTTTCACTTAAATGTTCAACCAATAGGATGGGGAACTGTTTTGTTGGGAAACACCAATAAGTCAATCTGGAGAGGAAATTATTGTTAGTTATTTGTTACCACAAATGTTTTACCGTTTTGATGGTTGTAAATTATTTTCCTATTTCAGCTATGCATAAACGTCGGTTACATAATTCACGTATCTGTTTTTTTTTTTTTTTGAATGATAGGATAAAATATAATTTAAAATTATTATTATTTATCTCAATTTTAATCTTAAATTGAATATTTATTCTTTAAATTTATGATTTGAATTCAAGTCTTTATAAAGATGGTTTTATTGACTTTTCTGAGTTTAATTTGAATACTTTCTAGGAAGAAAATTTTGAGATTTTATTATTGAAATATCTTTTCTTAAGTAGGGAATTTTCAATTTAAAAAATGAAATTATTTTAGAATAAACTTTTTGTGAATCTTTCTTGTATTATTCTTGATCTATTTATAACTGACTTAAGAATGAACTTTCTCATTTCATTCAGATTTGGATTGGCCAAATTCGGAATTTGGTCTCATGAATGAATATGGACTGTTTTATGTCCAGATTTGGTCACTGTTGCAAGAATAGGAAACTGTTCTATTGCAACAGTTTTGATCATTTTCCTCTTTTCTCAAGTCGTGTTTATAATGTGCAAATTTGAAGAGATTCAAGGGGGAATAGGTGCTTCTCTAAAGCTTCAACTTGTGTAATGAGTTTTAGTGTGCAGGCAGATAGCATCAAATGTAATATAAGAGCACCAAATATGTACTAGAGAGCTTTATATATTTTTGTGAGGTATAGAGTGATTATCTACAAGGTTTTTTAGTCTTCAAAAGAGTGTGACTTTTGAAGCATTTTTAACAGTATAAGTTCTTTAGGAGAAAGAACCATTAGTCTTCAAGACAAGACGGTTTTCAAGTTCTTAAAGAGAGTTTAAAAAGCGTAAGTTATTCAGAGGAAGAACTGTTAGTATTTGGAAGAAAGTAAATCTCAAAGCTTTTAAAATGAATTAAAGAAACAAGAGATTATTAAAGTCGAGAGAATCTTGCTAAACTGGATTCATGAGGAAATATAACATATTGCCTCAATTGTGAAAAAAGAGTTTTTAGCTTAATGAGTCAATTAGGATATGTTTGGTACATGAGATTTTGGATGGGATTGAGATTCATTTTTTCCCATTCTCCCACAACCCACACTTGGAGCTAGGGATGGGAATAGATTTTTCATTTTCAACACCCCCCCCCCCCCCCCTCCCCCGTTTCCATTTCCATTCAATATGAGAAATGGAATCCTAACCTTACCCATGTTTTTCCAAAATCCTAAGTTCATGGGATTTTTTTTTTTATTTTTTTAATTTTTTCATTTCATCCTCTCTCTCCCTCATCTCTATTATACTAACCGATCAGCACCACAAACTACTCTCATCTTTCTCATCTTCTTCTTCATCCAAACGAACCAACTTTACCCTTTTTTTTCCTTCCGAGTTGGTTTGACAAACCCAAAATCAAGTTCAAGTTCTAGGTCGTCAAACCCGGAACCATCTGGTTTTGGGTTCCAACAAAACCCCTGTTATGAATTTTTTAATTTTTTTTTTGTTAACATTATGATGTTTTGATATTGTTGATGATGTTGTTAGTGTAGGAGATGATAATGTTGATGAATTATATGGATGATATTGATGAACTGTGGATTGATGATATTGAATTATAGGAGATGATGATACTGATTAACTATGGAATTTGATATTGATGAATTGTGGAAGATGATATTTGGGTTTTCTATTTTTTTTTCCAGATTTTTATAAAATTAATTTTATATAATAACAAATTTAAATTAATTTTATTCTAATCCAATCCCAATCAACACCAAATATAACATGGTATAATTTTTAATTCAATTCTAAGTTCTATCAAACATGGAACTGTGATTTTTTATTTCAATCTAATCAAATCAAATCCATTACATTCCAATCCAATCTATTTCATTTTAGTCCAATCCCGCGTATCAAATGGAGTCTTAATGTTTATATATTTTGGAACTTTACTAATCAATTTAATTCTCTAGGTATGGCCTCGTAGATGTAGGTAAAAGTCAAATCACGTTAAAAATGTTATTGTCTCGTTTAGCTTTCTGTCATAGTGTTTTTCAACATTCGACACTATGTGTTGCAACATAACTATTTAATTTGAATTAAATAAAAATATGATAATCTTAATAAAATAAAATAAAATAAAATAAAACCGATCTTTCAGTCTATTTCATGATTATTACCATGATGTAAAATTCTGTAGCTAATATTTTAACAAATTACCTTACAGCACCCTAAGCTTAATATTAAAGGTTTGATGTATGTTACATAAAATTACCATGTTGTTTGCCATCAACTAGTCAGGATTAATGGTTAAGTAAAACTTTTGGATGAAAGGTCAAGATCGCCCCCACTTAAAAAATACTGATAAAAGAGAATTTTATTTGAATTGTCTAGACATAAAGTAAGAAACTAAATGGTTGAGATTTAAAACGAAGAATATATAATAATAATAATAATAATAATAATAAATGGAGAAGTGCCACCTCAATATGGAGATGTAGTAGCATCAGCTTCATCTTGATGGATCAACATCGGCTCCATTAATGGAGCGACGCTTGGTCGAAGATGCGGTTATTTGCTTAATGTATGATGGAATGATCTAGTCTATTAAAGTGTTCCATCTTTCATGAAACAGTGGTTTTTTATGATGAGATTTTTGTATTGATTTGATGATGAAGAGAGATAGTATTTTTTTTTTTTTTTAATGGTTGGGACAAGTTCAAGGACCAATCAGGACTAAGTGAGATTTGACTTTAATGTGCGTCCGACTCTTATATGAGACTCTTATATGAGAGGTAAGGAAGAGGTCCATACAAGGTGGAGGGATAACCCACACGTTTTTATATGGTATGAGAGAGATTGCTTTAATAAGAGTCAAAATATAGACCTAGCTACAAAGAACCAAGTCAGTGGTAGACGACCACGTCACTGACCAACTCTCAAAGAGATAGTATTTGATCGTGTCTTAATGATGATATTTTTATGTATATTTGATGATAGAAAAAGAAGAGTTTTGTTTGTTTTTTATTTCATTTTCTTAAGTAATATTTATTTTCTTTTCAAAAAAAAAATTCAAAAAATTTATTTATATCTATATTTGATGATAGCAAAAGAAGAGTTTTGTTTGTTTTTTTATTTCATTTTCTTAAGTAATATTTATTTTCTGTTAAAAAAAAATTCAAAAAATTTTATTTATATGTATATTTGATGATAGCAAAAGAAGAGTTTTGTTTGTTTTTTATTTCATTTTTTTCTTAAAGTAATATTTATTTTCTTTTCAAAAAAAATATTTTTTTAATAAGTTTTATTTTTGTATTGTATTTAATTTACAACTAAAGTACCATTCTAGCCTTGATTACTAACAGTTCACACTTAATGGTAGGTTTTTATTAGTAAAAACGAATATTAAGCTATATGGACATTGCATAATAAACATTTTTTTGGGGGCAACATTGCATGAGAAACATCAAACATTGAATATTAAGCTATATGGACATAGCATAGGATCCATTAGTGTACTTTCCCATTTTTATATTAGTAAAAAAGAATAATACAATAACCTTTGAGGTTTGACCTTTCCAGAAAATGATCCCCTTGCAAAGTTTAGTGAAAGGAGTTCTAATTGCATACGAAAGAGGGTTTTAATTTGCCTTCGATTGCTCGAGCCGTTGGTTACGTGCCAGTAGACCAGTATGGATTCGAAACTCACCCATCAATCCTATTAATAATAATAATAATAATAATAATATTTATTTTATCATTATATGTGGATTGTCCCCCCTCCCCTTTCTTGTGTGAGCTTTCCTTCTATCTCTATGATGATAGATTCCTTTCATATGAGAGTAGTACTCCAAACTATATCATCAATGTTTTTATCTTAATTAATTTTGATAGTCCTATAAATTCATCTTAGTCAAAAAGCAAAAATAGGGTTTTTATTTAAATTATAAAATAAATAATTGATTTCCATAAATGGTTGAAATTTAGGTATTTTTTATTTTTTATTTTTTGAAATCTTGCGCAGTCGAAAGTATCGGAGGCAATAGCCTGGAAACTGCAATGTCTTGCATTTTTATTCATATTCTCCAAATAAATGACGCGTTTGAATAATAATATGGGTGGCTATAGCCTGGAAAGTTCAATGTCTGTCCTTTCATTGACCCTTCTCACTAGAAAAATTAATTGCACGATTGTCAAAAGGACTTAATTTGCTCAGGATTTATAAACAATAATAGATAATCAAGTCTCCAAGTACTTTAGAAATCAATTAATTAACAAAAGTATTGCTGTCATATACCTTGTACAACCTTTTTGACCAACATCAAGTTGATCAACTTTGACTAGCATGTATACAGTAAGTAAAACACATAAAAGCGAATGGAAATGACAAAAATTTTATAAATATATTATTTCTACCATCAATGGCTCTTAATTCGAAAAAGTTAAAACGAATAAATTAAATTCATTCATTGCATTTGAATTAAATTAGAGAGAGGATTTATTTTAGCAGAGAGAATGTAATAAATGAATTTGACTAGTTTGTCTAAAGTTAGGAAACATAATTTAGTAATTTTACTATCAATACCTCCTAACTTTAAAAAATTAAAACGAACTAATCAAATTCATCTATTGTATTATCTCTTCTAAAACAAATTCTTTCTCCAATTTAATTTAAATACAATAAATGAATTTGATTGGTTCACCTTAACATTTTAAAGTTAATAGACACTGATAATAGAAATACTATATATGTGTAGTTCATATTAATTATAGAGAGAATTATTTTTTTATAATAGGAGAAAAAACTACCCATACATTGTTAAGCATATTGAGATGTCTATTTTGGTATTAAGGGGAAAAACCCCTCTATATATATTGATAAATATGTATTTATAATGGGACTCAAACTCTATCAAAGATATGAAAGAGAAAGTGTAATAATGATTAGAACTACAAGTGGGTGAACATATTTATATGATATATGAATGTGTTTTGCATACTACATTGCAAGGATGAAACTTTTTTTCTGTTTTCAAATGCATGATTAATATTCTATATTGGATGAAAGTATATCGATTCTCGTGGAAAAGTTATGTAACCTTTAATGTTTTTTTTTTTTTTAAAAAAAAGGTAATGTCACTTTTAATGTTAGTTTTAAGTAATACAAAATTTGACAACTAGTACAATAATAATAAGACTAATTGGTTTTCTTCTGTGTAAACATTGGATTTCGAATATATACCGTTGTAATTAGGTAGAAACAAATATATATATATATATATATATACACACACAAATATAAGACTTTTAAAATTAGGTATATCTGATTTTAAAAGGTAAAGACCAACCAATCAAATTTAGTCATTATATTCTCTTTCTTAAAATAAATTCTCTTTCCTATTTAATTCAAATACAATGGATGAATTTGATTGGTTAATTTTTAATTTTAAAATTAGGTTTACGTGATTATAAAAGCATTATATAAATAGTGCTTTTAAAATGAGAACTCTCTTACTTTAAAAAATAATGATCAACTAATCAAATTCATCTATTACATTCTTTTTCTTAAAATAAGTTCTTTCTTCTATTTAATTTAAATGCAATAAATGAATTTAATTGGTTGGTTCTTTCTTTTTAAAGTAAGGAAGTCCTCATATTAAAAACATTGTATATATATATATACAGTGTTTTTAAAATGAGGATTCCTTTATTTTTTGATCAACTAATCAAATTCATCTATTATATTCTCTCTCCTAAAATAAATTCTTTTTCATATTTAATTCAAATAAAATATATGAATTTGATTGGTTGATTCACTTTTTAAAGTAAAAGAGTCCTTATTTTAAAAGTATTGTATATATATATATATTTATTTATTTATTTATTTAAAAGCACTATACATACATGTATGTATACTATATTCTATGACTACAACATCTTCGATTGAAAGGGAATTAATATGATTATGTTTCTAATTATCAAAAGGTTAAGTAAATGTTCGAATGAAATTAATGTTGCATTTACTTATACGTAATCGGAATTATATGAAATTTGAGTGATTTTGAATATGATTGGCATGCAATCAAAATGATGCATTAGAATTATAATAAATTATTTACTTCAATTATTGGAATAGTAATCAGAATGAACAATATTTCTATTGAGATGTTTACTTTAATTTTGAATAGAAATGAATTAATTATAAGTTATAAAAATACCTTTACTTAAAATTATGTACTCCATAAATAATTTTTTTTTTTAAAAGAAAATATGTAACTTTTTTTTTTAATCTTTAATAAATATGTATTTTTGTTATAATAATATTATATTCATTGAAATATATTTTTAAAAATTCTAAAAATTATTATTTATTATTATATCATATCATGAATTATTTTTAAATATGAGCAAATTATAATTTAGTTATTCAGTTTAAACTCTAATTCAGACGAAGCAATTGTTTCGCTTTTATTACAATTGGCCCCTCTTTCGTTAGTAAATTTTCGTTAAATCTAACAATAAACAATGTAAAAGTAGCAAAAAGACCAAAATACCTTTAGAGATTAGTTAGAAAAAAATTAAGTAATTAATTAATTATAAATAATTAAATTAAAAAATTTAATGAATGTTGTTCTTCATTCTTCATCAGTAAATACCAAACAAAAATCATTATCATCAATCAACAAATAACAAACAAAAGTATTAACAATATTTAAAAAATTTAATGAATGTTATTCTCCATTCTTCATCAATAAATACCAAACAAAATCATCATCATCAATCAACAAATAACAAACAAAATTCTTAGGAAAAAAAATCTTCATCAAGCTTGCTTTGTTAAGAACTCATCATCTGAAATCACTAGACCTTCTTCAAGAATCGACAAAAAAAAAAGAAAAAAAATCAACCTCAAAATCATCTTCAACCTCAACCTATCATCAACCAATCATCAAACCCAAAACAAAACAATCAAACCTAACCTAAACTGGGTTTGAATGAACCTACCCAAAAATCGACAGAGACAATAACAGTAGAGATAGGGACGACGGTTTGAACCCAAAAATCTGGGTTTGAACACCTAGAAATTGAACCCAAAATTTTTGGATTCGATTCAAACGAAGAAGAAAAGTTCTATGGACGACAAAGACAGGGACAACGGTTCGAACCTAGAAATCTAGGTTCAATTTCTAGGTTCGAACACCCAGAAATCGAATCTAGATTTTTGGGCTCAATTCGAACTAAGAAGAAGAGAAGAAGAAGAAAAAGAAAAAGAAAAAGAAGAAGAAAGTGGATGATAGAGATAGGGATGGCGGTTCGAACCTAGAAATCTTTGTTTGATTTTTGGATTCAAAAACCCAGAAATTGGGGTTCCAATGGAATCGAACCCAGATTTTTGGGTTTGATTCGAACCAAGAAGAAGAAGATAAAGAAGAAGAAGAAGAAGAAGAAGAAGAAAAAGAGAAGAAGATGGATGACAGAGAGAAGGATGTCAGCAGTGAAGAAAGGAGACAGGGACAAATTACTTATAACATTATATTATTTATATGTAACATAATGTTAATTTATAATGTTTACATTTATTTGATGACTAACTATATTAATATGAGTAAATTTAACATATTAATTGCAATAAAATATTAAATTAATTAATAAATATTAGAAACTATTATAAATTATTTATAAATATTATTCATTATTTAAAATTGTTTATAATTATTATAAACTATTTTTATTAATTCTAAACTATAAATACTTTTATTTTTATTTTCTTTTACTTAAACATTTTTAATAAACTATCCTTTTAATTATTGTATTAGATGTTTTTTAACTTTATTAATTTGAGCACTTTTGTTATAAACTATTTTTTGTTAATTTATCGTTTTGAAACCATTAAATATTTAATTTGATTAATTTATTAAATGGTAACACATTATACTCTGTTGTAATAGATTACTATATTTTGATAATTAAAGTTTGGTTATCACATGGCAGTCAAATAAATAACGACTCTCAAATTGATAATTGGCTAAACTTATTAGGAAGAGAATGTGGCCCAGCCGCCCAGCGCTGATAAGCTACTCTTCCACTTGTCTGGCAGTTAATCACATGCCATTCATGCTTGTAGGAGGATATATATATATATATTGTGTTTTCCGTTTTTGAATGTTCGCGTTACGAGAATAATTGAGGCGTATTATTAAATTCACCTCACGTGATTGTCATATGATTTTGTTGTCTACCCACAATGAATAAAAAATGACAACATGAGTTTAGTTTAGTTTATTTTGAAACTAGCAATCTTCATATGATTTTATTGTCTACCCACAATGAATAAAAAATGACAACATGAGTTTAGTTCAGTTTTGTTTGTTTGTTTGGTTTTTTAAGTGAAAAAAATGACTATGTTGTTCATACTTAGTTATAACATTAGGCTAGATGTTGATGCTTTGCTTTATGTCCTTTCTTCTACCATAATTAATTATTTTATGACTTAAATTTGTATCTTTCAGTTTCACCTTGCTTCATCGATTTTGTCAGGGGAGATTTACAAAAGCAATCTTAAAATTTGCATTTTTTTTCTTTTTTTTTTAATATTTTAAATAACTCTCTAAAAAGTTGGATTGAAACCCTCTTGTTGTATATCAAAACCATCTTGTACTTTCAAATTTTAGCCTTTTCTAAAACCAAAAAAAAAAAAAAATCAAATCTTAAGCGTGTTTTTAGAAATCTCCCCTTCTTTTAGTGAAAATATAATTTATCAATAAAAGTATAACTATATGCTATAGTTTACATAATACGCTATAGTTTATATTCATTATATTCTAATGGTTCAATTAAATCATGGAGGATTTAAAAACTATGACTAGATAAGATTAGTTAAACAGTATGTCCTTACATTAGATTGGTAAGGTCATAATCTGGAGTTATGTTCCTCTCTTCTATAGATAGCAAAGTTATTTAATCTTACAAATGTTAAACTTTCTTTATTGTAATTTTTTAGTACATTTTATTTTAGTTTTTATATTTTGAGAAAGTGTCAAATTTTTAACTAGTTATTAAAAATAGCACC
The DNA here is from genome assembly GCA_019925255.1 of Litchi chinensis. Lineage (NCBI taxonomy): Eukaryota > Viridiplantae > Streptophyta > Magnoliopsida > Sapindales > Sapindaceae > Litchi > Litchi chinensis. The sequence continues at coordinate 16,352,439 of CM034462.1, read as the reverse complement.
AATTTTCTCTAAAAATTTCTAAAACACAGCTAAATAGTTCATACCGTTAGTCTACTATTAGTCAAATTTAATGTTGACCATGGTAGATGTAGTGGGTTGTACTCCAGTATGCTGACGTAGAGTCAACCTCATCAATCAGCTTTCCAAGAATCCAGTAACATATGTCCTACACAAACCAAACCAAAGAGAGCAAGAGTGATCTTAACATCGATATGGTGCCAATCGAAGATGCTCTGACGCTTATGTTAGTTCATTGAGTGAAAAATAAGGAAAAGCAAGATGAATCAAGTAAACAAAAAGAAATAATAAACATCGATCTACGGTCGAAGTGCTAGTAGAGTGTCGACCAACAAGGTTGATAAACAAATTGATGCTGACTAGTGGGTAATAGACTTGCGCCTTGGTTAGACTTCCTTTGCCAAGGACTGGATAGAGGTCACCTGGAACCATAATGGCAAGGTCTATCTCCCAAAAGCACTATTGATCTTGTAGATGGGCCAGTTAGCTTGGAGTCTTGCTACGAAGGGAGAGATCGCTAGAGGCTGTCAGTGATGCAGGAATGGCGGCTAAAGAGGTCAAGATGTGACCAAAATATCTTCTTATGCAAGAACTTTGACTGAGTGTATACAAAGAGTATGAATTGAATGATTTACCATAACATTTGTGCCTCTTTATATAAGTAGAGGAGCCCTAGAAAATAGAACTCGTTTCCTAATCCGAATAGACTTAGGAGTTGGAATTCTAGGAAATTTAGGAGTATCAAGACTCATCCCTAGACTCTAGGCAAGAATCAAGTAATTTCCCATTGAATTTCTTTCCTATTGTATAGGAAAGAGTCCTAAAAAGGTTAAACTCAATTTTGTTTAGAATCAAAATAAGAAGGTTAGTTCTCAAGGCTGAACCACATTGACAAGACTTTTGGACCACTCTTGAGTTAACCCACATGAATATAGCTTGGGCTTGGACTGAGCCAACTAAGTTGTTGGGTTTTATGATTAAGGCATTAATTCATTAGACCATAAGCCTAGGTCGACTGACTTATTGGGCCAAGCAACCATAACCCCTATGCTTATGCTTGTATGGTATTGGTGATTTTTGGCCACTAAAATAGATAGGGGTGATTTAGATATTATGTAATATAATTTATTGATAAAAAATGATTGAAAATAGAACATAAGTGTCAAACAATGGTTGGTGGAGATATTAAAATATAAATTAATTTTAAAATATGTAAAATAAAGAAGAAAATAAAACATTAAAGTTTAACAAAATAACCTTTAAAAAAAAAAAAAAAAAAGAAGATTGTTCAAAACAATTTGGTACCATGGTATTTGAACCTAGATAACAATTTAGGTTCGAAGTTGATTGAACCCAAATAACGATCTAGGTTCGAAGTTGATCCAACCCAGATCGTCATCTGGATTCAATTCGGGCGTTCTAACCTAGATGACAATTTATCATCATCTAGATATGATCTCAGTCTTTGAACCTAGATGATGAATTAGGTTTGAAATGTACAAACCCAAATCATCATCTAGGTGTTCAAACCTAGATGAAGATATGGGTTTAAAATTTGTTCGAACCTAAATCGTTATTTGAGTTTGATCTTGGTCTTCGAATCTAGATGATGATCTAGCATCAAAGTGTTTGAACCTAGATCATCATCTAGTTTTGATATGGATCTTTGAACCCATATGATGATTTGTGTTTGAAGTTGTTCAAACCCAAATCATCATCTGAGTTTGACATTTGGCGATGTTCGGTGGTAAAGATTCATAGAATTTGTTAGGTGGAGATCCAATCTATATCTCCACTTGATGGAGATAAAGTTTGAAAAAGTTTTTTTTTTTTTTCAATTAAAAAAGCTTTAAAAAGTTTTTTTTCTTTTTGGTAATTAAAAAAGCTTTTAATTATATTACATTATATATAGAACTTCATACATGTCAATTTTTCATTTGTTAGATAATATTGTAATATTTTTGCTTTATTAGGGGTAAAACAATTATTTGGTTGCTTTAATGGAAGTAAGGAGCAACTGAGTCTTTTTAGACTTTTGTTTGATTTAATCATTAATTGATGACTAATAGTGGGGTTTTTTAATACATTTTGAAAACTTTTGGAAAGATTGAACCTATTTTGAATAGATATATATATATATATATATATTTTTAAAAAAAGACACTTGCACAAAATATAAGGACTAAAATAAAATTTATCATATTTTTAATGTGGGTTTTGAGAGGTGGTACATATAAATTTTTATAGCTCAAATGACTAGTCTATTAGGTGCATCATCTATAATTGGTTTATATACTATTTTCTTGGTTTGTATTTTTATAATGTAGGGTTCATCTTATCTTTTCTTACTTCACATATTGGACATTTTAACACTCCCCCTTATATATGTGTTAAGGGGATTTTTTTTTTTTTTAAAATAGTAAGACTTTTATAAACTAACCCCAAGAGGGAACAAACTGCAAACATTGGTATCAAACCAATAGAGAACCTCTGAAGAGGATAAGCTAAGGAAATATGTTTATGGGTCAAACGATTCCTAATGCGGGAAGGGACTTGACACCTACAAACACCTACGACCTCACAAACAGCCTTACATCATCAATAATAGGACTAGCTTCCCCATGATTAGGAATATCGGAGTTAATATAGAAGTTACGCTCATGGCATCCACCTTTACCAAATCTATTTTCAAATTAAGCGAAGAAGCAGGACGAAGACCCTCACGAAGAGCAATTAGCTCACCAATCTCCAAACTTAAAAAAACCATGCCACTGTTTGGCCATTGTAGCCACAACTAAGCTCGAATGGTCTCTCATCGTAAACCCCAAACGAATAGCAGTCATACCTGGGTGAATAGCCACATCAGGGTTAAGTTTTAAACATCAAAGAGGGAGAGGAATCCAACCTGAGTGAGAAGAGTAAGGAGGAACCTGAACTTTGGTAGACATGGCAACCTTGGTAGCTTGAAACTCTTCAAGCAGATCCAGCACCTTACTTGTCACATTTTCAAGACTCCTACAAGTCGTCTATTGAAATTTGTGGTTTTTATTCAACCATATACTCCACAATATGATGCAAACCTCAGTAATAATATCAATTCCCCTTTCCTGCCAAATGCCAACCAAAACATCCAAAACTTTATGCCATTTAAACCTTTCCAGAAGATTACTTTCCCAAAAAACACTCTTAAGACCTTTGAGCCACTTGACACCAAAACAATGCATGGGCACCGTGCTTAGAGGCCTTACCATAGTTCTCATAAGAATCCTCAGATAAAACCTGACTATGCATAAGATTGGACTTTGTCATACAAGCTCTCTACATAAAAATCTTCACTTTAGGAGGCATATTAAGGTTTCATAAGACTAACCACCATTTCTAAAGATGGGTTCCAGCAAAAGAAGGTTCACACCATCAGCCAATCTATCTTTGAGAGCCACCCTATACATACTTTTAATTGAGAACAATTTTTTTTTTTAAATAATAATAAAAAATATCATTTCCATTGATCTTGGATCCCTCTAAAACTAAGGTGAATAGACAAAATCACATCTTTATCTACTAGAAGCAATCGATTCTCTAGCCTTTGGGAATTCCAGTGACGACTAACCGAGTCGATAAGGTCTTCCACTTTAATAAATAGCTTGCAAAACAACTTTATAGAAGGCTGGACACGGAATCCATGAATCCCTAAAGATGTCTATACTTCCCCCATCGCCAACCCGCCATACTAGGCCTTTCACCCGAAGTTATCTCCTCCACAAGATACTCCTTCAAGTATGAGACGCTCTATATTTAAGATTAACCTACAGGAAGTCCCCATTAGGAAAATACTTGACTTTTGACACTTTAAAAACCAGTGAGTTCTAATTCACCACGATTCTCCAACCCTGTTTTACCAGTAAACCCTAATTAAAAAGTTAAAGATCCTTGAAACCCATCTCTCCAATCGCCTTAGGAAGACACAAACGCTCTAAACTTACCCAACTGATTTTATGTTTCCCATTTTTCCTTCCTCATCAAAAGCTAGTTGTCAAAGAACCCAACTCCGTACATAATCTAGTAGTAGGAAGCTGAAAGGTACTCATCACATATGTAGGAATTGCTTGCATAATCGCTTTGATTACAGGTCTTTACTACCTTAAGAGAAAACATGACACTTCCATCCCTTTAATCGACTTCAGACCCTATCTTGAATTTCATTGAATGTTTTAGTTTTACTCGTGATTACCAAAAACAACCCTAAATATCTATTATAAGCCTCACCTCTCTTGATACCTATCATGGATTGAAGATCTTTTTTGACTGAAAGGTTAAGATTCAAACTAAAATAAATAAACCATTTGTCTAGATTGATACACTGATTAGACCCTTTATTATAAACCTCCAAAACATCTTTGATTAGTTGATAGTTAGAAGAAGTTGACTACAAAAATGAACACTATCATCTGTAAACAACAAATGACTAACAATAGGACCAACTTTTTCGATTTTTAAACCTCAACCCCTCCTACCTACTTTCGCCTTCTTTAAACCACTGGAAAGGGCCTCCGCACAGAGTAAGAAGAGATAGAGAGATAGTAGGCATCCTTGTCTAATTCCTTTAGACAGTCTAGTTGACCTAACTTTGCTACCATTTAATAAAGGGTAAATGGGCAGTTGAGTTACAATCCATCACCAACTAGTTGGAAATTCCATCTTCTTTATAACTGCTTCCAAAAAAGTCTATTCCACACGGTCATAAGCCTTGCTCAAGTCTAGCTTTAAGGCCATGAGACCATTTTTCCTTTTCTTACAATCATTAATGGAATAAAGCAATTCAAAAGATACTAAAATATTAGTCAAAATTTACCTACCAGGAATGAACATTGATTAATTTACTGAGATAAAAGACGATAGAATCGATTTTAGTCTTTCTGTTAATACCTTAGTTATTATCTTATAGTTGATCGAATTTAGACTAATTGGTTTGAAATCCTTCAACAACCGAACATTTTTCTTCTTAGGCAAAAGAATACGATTAGTACTATTGAAAGCCTTAATTGACCATTCACCCTTTAGAATTTTCAAGCACACCTCCGTCACATCACAACCCACAACATCCTATATTTTCTGAAAGAAAACAACATAGAAACCATGTAGATCGGACGCCCGAGTGGGACCTAACTCGAATACATTTTTTTTTAATTTCCTCTTCTGTAAAAGGAGTAATCAACGTCTTCTTTGAATTAACACTTAGGATTGATTTAATTAGGGCACAAGCCTTGTCAATATCACTCCTAAATGTGTAAGAAAGGAAGAATAGATTAAAAAGTACTTACAGATAACTCTACCAATGTCCTCACAGTACCACTCTCATTCACTAGCCTCTATATCATATTCTTTTTTATTCTTGTTGTAGCTCGTGCATGAAAGAATCTTTTGTTATGATCCCTGCAATAAGCTATTTAGCTTGGGTTCTTCGACACCAATATAGTTCCTCTTTGATGAGTAGATCGTCAAACTCTTTCTCAAATCTCTTAATCTCTTCCATCACCCCAGACATTGAAACTCTTTTGTACAACTTTTTGATAAGTCATTGTTTGGTTTCTATTCTTCTTCTCAAGGAACCAGTACACTCCCAGCTCCATTCAGATAAAGGCGCAGCATAATAGGAGAGTTTTATTGGTACATCATCTATTAGATTTGGATGACCTAAACCTTCCCAACTTATTTTAAGAACTTTTAAGCAATCATCCTCTTTGAGCCAAAAGTGTTCAAATTTGAAGCCCTTGTGACTTAAGACTTCACACTTGAACCCCTCGCTTAATTTTAATAAAATAGGTCTATGGTCAGACCTATTGAAACCTAGATGCTCCACCAATGCATCGCTGAAATTATCCATCCAACTTAAACTAGCCAAACAATGATCTAGCCTTTCCTGAATGTTCACCCTGCCATCCCTCTTGTTATTTCATATAAAGTGGGGCCCTGAAAAGCCAATATGAGATAAACCATATTCATCCACAACCCTCTCAAATTCTAACATACCATACATCAATTTTCAGAACCTTTTTGCTTCTCATTTATGCTAAAAATTTTGTTAAAATCCCTAACAACCATTCATGCAGATCATCAATTTTCTTGATTCTCCTCAATAACTCCCACGAGTAGACTCTTTGCAAAGGATTAGGATTACCATAGAACCCCGTAAACCTCCAAAAAAACCATCATCTAAGACTACTTTTGCATCAATGTGGCCAATCGAATAAGACAACACTGAAATCAGCAAACTATCCTTCCACATTAACCCTAAACCACCACTTTTTCCTATGTTACTAACAAAAAAACCACCATTGAAACCTAACCTTTCTTTCAACCTACATCCTAATTTTTCCTATAGCTTTGTTTCATTAAGGAAAACCAAGGCAAGGGATTTGCTTCATAACACCGTTTTTAAGGTAGAGAATATATGGGGATTCCCCAATCCTCACACATTCTAGCATAAGGCTATCATGGAGTTCAACAGGCCTGCTCCACAGGCTCCGCCGATACTAAAATAATTATAACTTCCCTAACCACACTTATTTTACTCTTTTTATTGCCTTCCTAGTTTCTTATGTTTCTTCCCCATAACAAACTCATCTTCTAACATAACCTTCCCTTTTCCTTTCCCTTTTAGTGAATAGTTCTGCCCTACTTTCCCTTTTTCCTTACCTATTGAGCCAGACAATTCACTTGCACTCTTTCTCCCCTTTCTTGGTACTTGATTAATTACCATAATCTTCTTATTAGGACTACCCAAAATCTTCTTATTAGGACTACCCAACTTGCCCATCAATAGAACTTCCCTTGCTGTCATTTTCCACCTCTTAACATTTCTCTTTTTAGGACTAGTAACCATAGTATCGACCCCTGTGTTAATTAATTTGGCTAGTGCTTTCTTAGTTTTAGTAGTTTTATTAGTTTTAATTAGTTTTCAACAATGATTACTTTCTGGTTTATTTTTAATGCATTTTAATCACATTAAAAGTTAATCGAAGTAGTACGCCACCTATTTGTGGGACGACCTTGCATTCACGATCCTATAGTGAATGTATGATTTTTATAAATTTTATTATTGAGGAGAAACAAAACGATCCATCAATTTTTGGTGCGGTAGTACGGGAGCTTTTACGGCTAATTCATTAAGTTTAAGTGTAATTGTGTTTATATATTGTTTGTAGTCTAATTTCCTTCTTTTAATTTTGAAGTTTCATCAGTTTGTTTTTATTTGTTTTGTAGGTGTTTCAGGAGGTCGCAAGAGGCTGAACTTTTGCCACTTGACGACAACATGAATAGAAGATCTCGATCTTGCATGCGCACGACAGTGGCGAGTATTTTAGATCCAACCCCTAAAAAGATGGAGAATGAACAGAAGCAGGTTGGTGTACAGAATCAACAAGGTGTTCAACCAATTGATCCAATTGAACCAGTAAAGAAAGAATACACACGCCCTGTAGTAGACACCTCACTTTCATGCATGCATTGCACTTGAACCTCAAGCGAGAAATTATGAGTTGAAAAAAAAATACATCTTAATATGCTGCCATCATTTTTTGGAGTAGCAAATGAGGATTCACTTACGTTTATTCATGATTTTTATACTATTATCCAAACCTTTCCATTGCAGGGACTCACGGAAGACCAACTCTAGGTGAGATGTTTTCCGTACGCTTTGAAGGACAAGGCTATACTTTGGTTAATGTCTTTGCCTGCGGGTAACTTAAGAATATGGGACGCTATATACAACAAATTTATTACAAAATTTCATTCTCACCAGAAGCAACATAACTGCGACGCAGAATAGCTACATTCACGCAATTGGAAGGAAAGCCTGTTCACGGAGCATGGGAGCGATTTAAAATGTTGTTGATCCAGTGTCCGCACCATCGATATCCTTTAGAGCTTCAAAACCAGTTTTTCTATGGTGGGTTGACGGCGATGTGCCAATCCATGGTTGATAACACAGCTAGTGGAGAAAAGACGGTGGAGGAGACATATAAGCCATATGAGATGCTGGGGCAAAATTCTCAATGGAAGAGTGTACGAGGGAAAAGGACACGAGTTTACAAAGTGAACTCAAATAGAGAGATGGCTAAGCAAGTTGCAGATCTTGCAAAATAGGTACTATCCCTAGTCTCCTATGTTGATCTAAGAGCTAATATAGATTTTTCAATTTGTGGTGCACCTCTACACGAGGATATTAGAAGCCTTCCAGTAGAGGCAAATCCAAGTTATATGCAGGAACAAGCACAGACTACTTTCAATCAGAGGCCTCACAATAATCCTTTCTCCAATACTTATAATCCGGGGTTGAGGAACCTTCCAAATATTTTGTGGAGTAGTTCCAACAATTTTAGCAACCGAAATGTCAATTTCAACCTCCGCAGCAGTTGTATCAGTGCAGATAGTCAACTTTGGAAGAGAACTTGAGCAATTTCATCCAATCCATACAAGCCTATCAGAAAAACAATGATCAGAGACTTCGAAACCTCGAAGCTTCAATGAAGAAGATAGAAGTGCAGGTTTGGCAGCTGGTGGAAGTAGTACAGAATCAAGTTCCGGGTAAATTCCCTAACTTGGTTATTCAGATAATAGTTTGATCAGTCCTTATGGGAACGATACTTTACTCATTTTATATTACTTGTGTTGACATTGTGCACTTGCTGGTAGCATTAGAAGAATCGCGATCAGCACCTCATATAAGTCATAGGTTTTTTCAACTGTTTTCTCGCCCATAGCTCCACCGGTTGCATTGTCGACTATGGCTTCAAACATGGATGTCAAACCATCATAAAGAACTAGTTTTGCAACTCCAACTGGTACCTATTATACGGACATTGGCCGGATTAGCAACATTTTGAAGCACTCGCACGCTTCATGGAAAGGCTCTTCCTCCCATTTGTGTAAACGTGGCTGTCTTTTCCCACAGTTCTGTCGTCTTCTGGTGGGAATAGAATCTAATGATGTATAGGCAAAGACATAAGCCCAAGCTTAGTTATATCTTTTTAAATGTAAGGGAAACATTGCATTCTCAACCGCTCTTCCGTTAGATCCTGCAAAGGAGAGGTTTGTATAGTTGCATCAAAATCACGAATAAATGCGAGTGGATCCTCATTTATTACTCCAAAGAATGAAAGCAACATATTAAAATGAATATTTTTAAGTTCATAGTTGTGAGCTCTATTATACTATAAGATGCACGAAAGGGATGTATCGACAACTGGACGTGCATAGTCCTTCATCACCTTCCTGTTGACCACTGGAGCTATAGGGCACCCCATGTCAAGCGGCACCAACTCTGCCTCTTGCAACCTCCTACCTTGCATACAACCAACAAAAACAAAAGAAAAAATACCTAATGAAAGCACAAAATAAATAAACGTAAGAATTAAACCCTAAACAGTCGCACAGAAGTACGGTCACACTAAAAACTCTAGAAAGTAACTGTACCTCTCTGGCAATGCCGCCAAAAATTAATGGATATTTCTTTTGCGTGACACTCAATAATAAAATTTAAAAATCCATATATTTATTATAGTATAATAGATGTAGAATCATCCCACAAAAAGGTCGTGATACTTCTATCAAACTTCTAGCGTGATGGTTGCAATGAAATTAAAAACCAAGAATTGAAAATGATTTAATTAAAAAAAATTAACTAATGACAATTTTGGCAAAAACAATTAAACACTAGTCTTAAGAAAAAAAAAAAAAAACAACTGCAATGATGGAAATGCTAGGTCACCAATGTTTCGATTACTTCGATAAATTAAGTGCATGCAATTCAATTCATGAACCTAATTCTATTCGATAAATCCCACTTCTCTCACATCAGTGAACTTCTAATTCCTATCCACTACACCTATACTGGCCAGTTTAGTGCAATGTGTCCAAATCCCAAAGAGAACATTGATTGCTGATACTAAAGGTGAGTTTTGTAGTTTCACATGCAAAGACTCCAAATCCGCAACACGTCATACCTAGTATTCCTACGTATTTTTATGTTGTCCAAGAGTCCATTGAAAATACCAAATTTAACCTAATCACCAATGGGGTCCAGATTAATTAAATTAACATTCATTCATGGTCTATTAGATCATATAAAGATTTCTTTTAAACAATCTCTAACATCTAAACATTCACTCTCTATGTTGAACGTGAAATTACTCCTATTCTATCATAATAATGATATGCAAGATAAAGCAACGAATGAACGGAATTTAATTGCATTGAAAATATGTCAAGTATCATAACATTAGATCATTGACAAACAAATTAGTAACACATAATTGATTGACAGCGAATACAAGCAAAACATGGAAAGAGTAAATAGTTAAAGACCATCGAAATTGCTTCAGATGCTCCTCAAAATCGTCTCTGGTCCAAGACTTTGCTCTTCTTCCTTAGTGATTTGTTGAAGCTTCAATCGAATAATCTGAACTTAGTAGAGAGAATGCGAATTGTGTAGGTTTCTTCGGGGAGAAAAGTAAGAAGCCAGGGCTGCCATAAATGTGCCAAAAGTCTCCTTTTCACGTTCTAAAATCAAGCTTTTATAGGGTACAACACTAATGCACGTGAGAATCCAAATTGCCCTCAAAATCTGTGTGAAAAACTGATTGAGGCTGCGGTGCTATGATCTAGCGGGACGCTGAGCATGGCAGCTTAACAATGGTGACAAACGACAGAATGGTTCGCCATTGTCTGGCGTGACCATAATCATAGCCATCACTCGATAGCACGAAAAACCTTCGAAACACGTCCAAACTCTACCAACTCATGCCTGTATTCATTGTTTTTGCTCCAAATTACCTTACAACACAAATTATTCCAAAACACTATACAAAACTCGTTAAATACAAAAATTTACGTTATCAACGATTTACACTAAACTCATTAAATACAAAACTCGTTAAAATAGGTTTAAAAATGTGTTAATCAACCGAATTGGAAGTTTGACCAATTAAGATTAGGTGATTTAACTGACTTCCTGGATTTTAACCGATCAAAGTAGACATAGTATTGGTGACCTAATGTTTACATCTTTATATTTGTTTCTCTTGAAAGTTTGGTATTTAATTGTTTTGCATTTGGTGTCATTAGTTTAGTTTTATTTTTACTCCAACCATTACCAATCTTGTTTTTATTTAATTGCAATTTTATCATGCTAAAATTTGGTAAAAGTAACTACGATCTCTCTCTAGGATAATCCTGCATCCGCTATATTGTAGCAAGTGTATGGTCTTATTTACCATTGAGAGAAAATAGATCATCAAAGTCCTCCAAACTCTTCTCCTAATATTTAAATATTTAATTTGTGACAAAACAAACAATTTTCTTTTTGAAAAAACAAACGTGTAGAATTTTTACGCTTATTTAGTCAAAATAGAGAGAATGGTTGGAGCGACTCACTCAAAAGTTATTAGCTAAAATAGTTTTATTATTAATACAGCTAAAATTTGTTAACATTATGGGAGTTCCTTTGGAGATGCTCTAACAACTTTATTGTGAGTTGTGACTAATCTCTCATGTATCCTATCACATTTATCCGATCACATTTCTGTTTCATAGGGCTTGGTTGATTAGAAGTATATTCATGGTTTGAGCTACATTTTAATTGTCTAGCACTAGCACATAGGGCAATAAAACTAGAGCTGTTGTTTTGTCCTCATTGTCCAAGTTCTTAAGCTCTTAAGCTGTTGGTAGTGGCTTGATTACTTTAGACTTTAAGTTAATTTAATTCTACTTAGGATTACTCTTCATAGCCCCTATAGGTGAATTGGGGAGTAATAACCAAGTTCAACTTGGAACTATTAGTAAAAAAACGATCAACAGGTAAACCCTTGGTAAGAAGATTAGTTGTTTGAAATTTTGAAGGAATAAATCTGGTCTCAAAAATCCCTTCGGCAGAGCCCGTCCTAGGCAAATTACGCCATTTGTCAAAGTCTATATATGATACCATGTTAAGATTAGTTTATTAGGTTGTGTCATCCATTGGTATAATTACCAACATTTGCTAATTAAACAAGACAATTTTAACGACTTAACAATTTTATTGCACATAAGTTTTACATAGAAAATGAAGCAAAATATTAACAATTGTCCTAACAGCTAGACCTTCCCTCTTTATCCCTACTACTATACTCGTTATTGGTCCAGATTGGTCGTCTTTGTCTCATTGTCGTTTGGCTTCTCTCTTTCAACGGATTATAGTTGTGGATGTTGAAGATTGAATTTGGTATGATTATCGTTTGGATGAAATGGGTAAAGACAGAACAATTGCATTATTTATTTTTTTTTAAAAAAAAGGGTTTGACTAGTGGGATGATAGCGAATCAAGGCCAATTTTATCTTAACACAAGGTGAGCAATCAAATAGTGCTATAAAAATTTATTTCAACTGTCTGAGGATTACTTTCCAAACTCTTTAATGTTTTGGAAAGGTAAATAGATTAGACAATAAATGCATATTCAAGATCTTGTATGGGAGAATTATTACTCACCAAGTGATTTCGTACATTTTACATCATAAATGTGGACATCTAATGGACGGATTAGAAAACTAATAGACATGAAGTCAGAAGACTATTGGTATCTAAATCATTGCTTGTGTGGTCCTGAAAAACTACTATGATAATGTTTAGATAAAACTCCTACTAAAAAAAGAATATTTCTCTTACGTTCTAATAGAACAGAATAAGATTAGAATATTTAACATTTTATTTATTTATTATTATTATTATTATTATTATTATTATTATTATTTTGAGAATGACCTTTAATTTATTTTAATATGATTGTATGATAAGAGTCAAAATTTCCTGAAGTCCCCAACTAGGACGGTTAAATCAGAAGGTATTTTGACTTGATCTTATCCCTTATTTCTATTTTATTTTTTTCCTGTTGAGTAATAACTGATCAATCAATTCCACAATAAAATACTTTTTTTCCAAGATCTGTTGATATTTGGAGCATGATCTTCTTCCAAAATGAGATAAAAGAAAAGAAGAAATAAATAAATAATAATGATGTTGTTATGAGATGTGCATAAACACCAAAAACAATATTTTATTTATATTTTTGGTGAAGCAGTGCTGAGTGAGTTGCCTCAATATATATACATATAATGCATTTGTAAAAACTAAAAACTTCAATAAATGAGAAACAGATTCTCATTAAGGATGATAATAGATCAGATCGAATCGGATATCATCCTTAATTATCAAATCTGATCCGAATCTTTTGAGGGGTGTCCTAAACCCGATCCAAGCCCAAAACGGGTTATTACTTTCCATCCCAAACCCAAATCCATTGGAGGGACTTGTTTCTGACCTAACATGTTAACCTGATTTAGTTTTTAACTAATGATATAATTAATATCAAAAAAGTAATAGACAAACAAAAAAAGAGACAAATTGGCTTTGACATCTACAATCCTTCTAAAAGAATTTCAAATTCATATAAAAACTCTAGGAATTAAAAGTACAAGACTCGGACACCATGTAATAAGTCCATTTATCACACAATCGTAGACTTAGGTTTTTATATGTTTATTTCGGGTCAGATTGGGGCAATACAGCTTGCCCTAAACCATATCCGAAATTTTTAAGAGTTACCCCAAACTAGATCCATGCCTTAAATGGATCTCTACTTTTCGCCCCAAACCCACTCGGAATAGATTAAGTTTGGATCAAATCGGGTATTTTTGTCGTCCCTAATTCTCACGTCTCTCAATTTCTCATCTTATCTATCATTTCTCTTGCTCCTCTAATGTTTTTTCCGTTCTTCTACATTTCCTTTTAGTTTATTCAATTTACTTATCTTTTATACTATTATTATTCATACATATGTATTGTCTTTTATTTTATAGTACATCATCAGCATGATCCGAAACTCTAAACAAATTTAAGTAGAACTTGAAGTTCTCAATGCTCTAACTAAGAAATCTAGTTATCCCAACTCAATCAATGTACGGCTCTGTCAACCAAATCAATATATGGCTTTGTCGACTCAATTAATATATGGCTCTGCCAACTCGATTATTACATTAACTTCATTGATCATTATTATTATGCATCATATATCTAACTACCTGACTTTATTTATTTATTGTTATGAGTTATATGTGCGACTATACCGACTTTATTAATTGTTATTGATATACACTATATGTGTGGTTCTGCCAACTTTATTAATTGCTATTTATATACACTATATATGTGGCTCTGCTGATTTTATTCATCTTTATTATTATACATTATCAAAACCTGAAGTTCTAAATTTGATTTTAAGTTATCAGAACTTGATGTTTTGAATTTCAATTAATAAAATTTGAAGCTATAGAGTTAAATTTATTAGAATAAGAAGTTCTAAATTCCCAATTTAATTGAAATCAAAAGTTTTAAATTTTCAATTTAATTAGAATAAAAATTTCTATATTCTAAATTTGTTTAGAACCAGAAATTCTACACTTCCAATTTAATTAGAATTAGAAATTTTGATATCCAATTTATCTAGCTAGAACTAGAAGTTCCATAGTCCAAATTCATTTGAAACTAGAAATTTTAAAACTAATTAAAGTGACTGATGTGATTTGGAAAAAAAAATTTAATCTCAATTCTACCAAAACCTAAAGTTTTGAGTTACTATCAAATTTAGACTTGTAATTATGAAATACAGTTACATCATAATTTAAAGCTTTAATTTGTTGAGAAGAAAAGCAAGATGTGGAAACCGATACATGATATATATTTTTACTATGCCTTAATTAAGATTATTAAATATTCATTACAATTCATTGTAACATGTATTTTGAGGAACTATTATTAATTTACTATAATATACCTACAAAATTATGATATCTACATTTTTTGGTAAAGGATCCATTTATGTGTTTAAGAAATATATATGATCACAAAATAAATGAAGTCAGATGATTGAAACTATTCGTACTTCAAATTTGCTCTCATTAATGATTATAAGTGAAAAACAATTTATCCCACTTGGTTAAATTAATTATTACCATTCCCTGAAACGGATCTTAAATCGTTTAATAGTCATGATGGTGATTATGATCAATAAAGTTTCAATGATCATAATAAATTTTAACACCAGATGTGGAATTCACACCAAAGCACAATAAGAAAATGTTGACTATTTGTGGAACGTTAAATTATAATAGTTAAATACCTAAAGTATACCTAAATATCATATTAATCTTTTATCAATTAAGGCTCTAAAAGAGTCGGTTGCATATTACAAAGTAAAAAACAACAATATTGTATAACTAAAACTTTACCACTTTAATAAATTGTGAAGAAATCTATTTAGATATACATTAAGAAAAGTATATTATTATATTGTAATATGCTAGAAGCATATTTAATGACTGAGACTATTATATGATCATACATACAATATGATTAAAAATTGTGATGAACCAAAAGTTTTTTTATCCAATAATATAAAGAAAATGGTGAATCAAACTATTGAAAATAACATAAATATTCATTGTAAAACTTAAAGATTCTTATCTAGTAAATGTCTATAAAGAACAATATTTGATATTACAATTTGGTCCCTAAAAGACACTATATGAAATTGTATTTTTATCATTGAAGAATAATATGGTAGTCCAATATATCCCTAAAGGATAGTAAGACGATATGAATAAGTCCTAGAAGGATACTATAATGACATAAATAAGTCTATAAAACAAAAGAAAGCCAATAAATTAGTTTTCTTGTTGTTAAGGGGAGAATATGAATTAAATTAGAAAACTTAATGTGTGAAATTACAATTGATATGCATCATCTTTACATTGTGATAATTATATGTGTCATGAACACAAGAAAAGCAAATTGCTTATGCGAATGATTTATACTCATTGCCAACATATTAACTCGAATGGTTGTTCCTGAAGAATAAATTATGTGAATGGCAACAAATAAATCATTTATTACACGCAAAATGTGAAAAGTAAATGTGATTGTAAAGTAGTTTTCCCTTAAGTGAACAATGAAAGATCATGATCATCTTAAAGATTATGCTCGAGCTATATATAATTCTCATCATATAAATAATGACTCATAAAGAGTTGAATGTTTTAAAGAGTTATGTAAACTCGTCCTTATGAAGCTCACAAAAGGGATCTTAATTGCATATGGAAAAATGCACATACTTAAACAACAAATATTATAGTTTGTCCTAAAAATGTATGAAAATTTACAGTAGTCCTAAAGAGGTAATTGTACTGAAAACTTAAAGATGAAGATCTTATATATTTTATTGTTCTCTATATTACAAAATAATGATGAGGATATTGAATCACTAATTATAGATAAATGTCGTCATAAAAAAATGTTGATCAAAACAAAAGCAGAAGTATACCTAAGTGGTTTTATTAGATTCGTCATATGAACGCTTGAAGACATCATATGTTTTGATCAAAATAATTATTCATATGAAAATTAAGATAATGAGATATAATTGCATCTCAACTCAAAGAGTCTATTGCAAAAATCCAATATTGACAAAGTGGAAATAAATTGTCTTGTAGTTAATTTTATATAATGAGAATTGATAGCCCTTGAAGAGATTAGTACCCCAAAAGATGTACAATCTTCTAAAGAGATATAAAATCTTGGAAACATAGAAATTTCTATAGAGAATTATAGAGTCATGATAAAATAATCATTGACAATTTATTTGTTTATAGTAGCTATTAAGATTATAAATAATGATCATGAACTACATAGTATCAATGAGTGTCGAAAAATGTATGATTGACTTAAGTGGAAGAAGCAATTCAAGTAGAATTGACTTCATTAGTCAAACGTGATGTATGTGAACCAATAGTTCAGATACTTGAAGATGTCAAACTCCTTGGATATAAATGAGTATTTATTCGAAAAGTAATGAGAAAAATGAAGTCATGAGATATAAGACATGACTCGTAGCATAAGGTCAACATGTTTATGGTTAAAATATTATTTGTCATATTTAAAGTACATGCAGGTTTCTCTCACTTGTATCACTCAAGTTGAATATTCGTTTTTAGAAGGATATTATCATAGAGAGTATCCCATTAAAGGGTTCTCCATTATGGGGGAGTATTTTTTTCAGGGGATTATATTAAGTTAATATGGGCATATGTGCACCATACTTTTTTTCCCTTTAATTAGATTTTAACCCATTGAATTTTCCTGATAAAATTTTTAATAAAACAATCTTTTTAAGTACGTCGAAATACTATTAATTTCAAAAGATTATTGTATTTTTTATTTAACAAATCATGAAATATTTTTTGCTTAGATTTTTACATGAATAAACATCAAAAACAATTTTTTTTTTATATTTTTGGTGAAGCGGTGCCGAGTGAGTTGCCTATATATATATATATATACATATAATACATTTGTTAAAACTTCAATAAAATGAGAAACAGATTCTCACGTTCCTCACTCATCTTATCTCTCATTTCTCTTGCTCCTTTAATGTTATTTCCGTCCTTCTAAATTTCATTTTAGTTTATTCAATTTACTTATCTTTTGTTCTGTTATTATTCATACAGATATATTGATTATTTATTTTATTTTATAATAGATGTTAGCTTTTCAACATTAAAAAGAAATAATTAAATAAATATAGGTTTCGTTCGCGTATGTTCTACAAGAAACACAAGCTTCATGAATAATGACACCTTAGTCATTTGCATGTATGTGATTAAAATGACAGGTCAACAATTTTTGCAACTGGCATGATGACTCTCTCAATTCGTGGGGTCCTGCCAGTTCAGCAGATCACATAAATTAATCTGCAGATACAGGGTCATATCAGGCGGCTCTATCACATGTTTTTTCAAGTGTATCTTGAGCCGGCTTTAGCAAAATTACCGTTAAATTATCGTTGACCTAGATATGCAATTACATAATCTGAATGTAGTATATTTATATACCAGGGCATTTATTTTTATTATTTTTTAATAATGAATCTAAATTATATCTATAAAATAAATTTTATTTATTTTTTAAATAATTAAAAATTTAAAACCATCAAAAATCACTAAAAATAAAAGTTACAATTTCTAATTTTTATCTAAATATCAAATCACTTAATGGTTTTTTAAATATATTATTTCAAATATATTATTCTTAAACTAACATATTTTTAAATTTATTCTAATTTTATATTATACAGATTCTTTTTAATATTCTTTCTTTTTATTTAATTTTATTTAAATATATAATAATAATAGTTCAATTTAAAACCATTTTATTTATTTTTTATTTAAATATATAAATTTAATTTACTTTACAATAATAATTTATTTATGTATATATAATTTTTTTGAAAAATTATTTTACAACAATAATTAATCATATTTTAATTATGAATAAAATAATATTAATATATACATAAAAGTATTTTGGTGTTTGTTAAATAATTTATTGTAATTGTTTATATTTATATTAAGTAAATTTTTAAAATAAATAATAGTAAAAGGATATAAATGCCAAATTATTAGTTTTTAGACAGTTTTAACTTTAAAAAACAAATAAGATTACTATACATTTCAAGGTAATGGGGCAAAAAAAAAAACAAACACATCATTCAAATTTTAGGTTTTAATCATTATTCAATTTTAAATTTTCAACATCATCGTTTGGTCTTCAAACAAAAAAAAAGGAAAAAAAAACCAAACAAACGACCCCTAATTGGAGCATAGACCCACACACGAGATGCTACAAGTATAGTTTATTTTAGATTAGTACTCCCCAATTTCTTATTCTAAACAACGCATGTTATCTTTTGTTGTGGTATACAAATGATGAGTTGATGGCATAATTGCTACAATTTTTTTTAACGACATCTGGATTATACTAAACTTAATTAGGGTGTATTTATCAATAAGTAATGAAAATAGAAGAGAGTTAAATTTCAATAAAAAGGAAATAGAAAATAATAAAACTTTTTTACTAAGGTAAGAAAGTATAATTTGAACCAATAAAATGAAATGAAATTTAATAGGTATATATTATTTTCATGAATATAATTATAAGTCAATCCAATATTAATTATCAAATGTTCAATGGTGTTATGCCTAAAAGTAGCACATGAGTCACCAGACCAAATGAAGCCCAAAAGACTAGCAAGCTTGAAGGCTCAAATAGGAAAATGAAACATTGTGAAGCCCATCAACCTAAGACTCATTATCACTTGACATGTCAACAAAGGCATGCAGGAATTTGATTTCACTAAGGCAACAAAGCAGCTTGAGCTGACCAACTTACGTATGGAGCAGCTTGAGGTCGCAATGATATAGAAGCTTGAAACACAGCAGCTTGCTTTTCCTTAACATTATAGAATTCCAAAAACAAAAAAGAAAAAAATTCCCATATTAAGAAGAGGATCAATTCAAACACGAAATCATCGGAATTGTATTTTGATTCGAATATGGAAGTATTAAATGCAAGTTTATGTAAAATAGGAAAGAGATATTAGTCTTTCCTACATTTTAGTAACCAAACGATATGTAAATGATTTACCCTAATAGCATATAAAGGGTCTTTCATGTTATAAAGCAAGGAATAACATAACATAGAGACAACCCAATTACACTAAGTAATCCTAGAAACCTTAGTAGAAACTCTACTAAAATACATCCCTCCCCTTTAGAAATAAAATAATTATGGATGTAGGCATTATTCAAAGGGTCGAACCACATTAAAAATTCTCTTATCTCTTTATTTACTTTCTTGTTTCATGATTGTCTCATTATTTCACTATAATTACATTCGCTCATTCACTTTAAGCATTCAATTAACATCGGTTCAGGTGTTGATCAATTTTTTACATCAACATTTTGACCCTAGAATAGGGGCCTAGAAAACCTCCATTTCTACAAATTTATGTTGAATTTACGTGTGTTCTTTTCAATTATATGAAGTGACTATGGTTAGAACTTTTTATACACATGAAGGTGCCCCTTGTAAAAGTGTAAGCTTAGGTTGTCCTTTAAATGTGGATGAAGAGACAGATTCAGTGCATCGGACAACAGTTGTTGGAAACTAGCAAAGAGTGGATCATGATCATGATCGGATAAACCTAAACCTTATAGTGGACCCATAAGGGGGGGCTATGCAGAATTTGCCGCTCATGAATTTAGCAGCTGGGCACGTAGGTGTTCCAAACCTTGAAGCCGTGGTGAACAAGCAAGTAAAGCAGAAACATGTTGCAAATGTTTACCAAGACTATTCAGGAAATAATCTGAGAGATAAGGGCACCATTATCCATGAACAACGTGTTACAGAAAGACCTTCCACAAAATTAGAATCCTCTTAGGATAAAAGATAACAAGCATACTAATGTTCTCCACAGCAAGCGGACCAGGAGGAGAACCACTATTGGGGTGTACCATTGAGGCTCACCATAATGGCATCCTTGAGTCATAGTTCTCGAGCAATGACCAAGAATTTGTTAGGGATAAGTTGTAGATGAGTACATATCGCATAAGGTGACCCATATGACTACCATGTCCTACTTACAAGGATTGATTGATAAAGAGCCAAGATTATTTCCATAAAGGAAATCCATTAAGTAGTGAGATTGTTAATGAGCCATTATGAGATCGTTTCATGATGCCCAATATCACCTCGTACCACAAAGATAATGACCCTTATGACCACTTAGACACCTTTAATATGCAGATGGATTTGCTTACCAAAAATAACAACGTGAGGTATAGGTGCTTCCCAACTAATTTAGGGAAGCACTGCGAAAATGGTTTAGGAAACTCCCAAAGAGAGTATAACAAGTTGGGAGCAATGTCAGGAGCTATTCTTACGAAACTACCAGGCTCAAGGAGGCAGCATGTGTTATCCTACCATATGACAATTATCTTTTAGGAAAAAAAGAAAAGACATTGAAGGAATACATAGCTCATTTTGAAAATGAGCTAAATTATATTGATAACCTGCAAAATGAGAACAATTTTATAGTAATCTTAACGAGGTTAAATAAGAATGTAAAGTTTTATTGTATTATCTACAAGAACCCCATTAAAACCCTTTGGGACTTCTATGATCGGGTTGTGATCTACATCAGGTTGTAAGAATCTTTAGATGCCCTTAATCATAAAGCTCAAGGAAAATTGAGCAACAAAAGCAAATTTGAGAAGAGGAAAAAGATAATGGGAAAAGCAGCTCATAGAAAATAGACTTGTATTCGAGTCAATTTACTAAAAAAAGCTTGCATAAACAACGAGCAAAGAAAATCTATAGGCCATTATGATAACTACGCCCATCTTAGTAATAATAGGGAAAAAAATCTATAGGTCGAAAGAAGCCAAAAAGATTACCAAGCTAACGGGACCTAAATGATTTCTTACAAAAAATACCGAAGTTCCTTGACTGGTTTGTTAAGTATGATACTCAACAAGTTCCACATACTCAAAACTCCCATATGGACGCTTTAGCAAGGTTAGCCGCTATGGAAGAAGCTGACCTATTAGACATGATGCTAGTAGAATATCTTTCTAAGCTTAGTATTAAAATTGCAAAATCACAAGTCATCTACCTATTTTTAGTGATAACCGCTTCTCCAAAATCTTAGATGATCGTGATCATTGAACACTTGGTTGATGGAAAATTACTAGTAGACAAGAATTAGGCTAGAAGGCTGTGAGTGAAAGTTGTTCAGTATCTCATTTACGATGATATGCTCTTCAAAAGAGGATTCTCTACTCCACGTTTAAGTTGTATTGATGGTGAGGCAATAGCATTCATGCTACATGATATACAAGCTAGTCATTATAGAAATTATATAGGGTGCTATTGACTTCTCAAAAAGCTCTCTAGCAAGGATATTACTGGCTAACCATGAAGTAGGATACCCTAAACCTGGTAAAAAGATGTGATGCTTGTCAAAAGTTTGTCGTAGTACCACAAGCTACTTCGTTGTTGCTTTAGTTAATGATTAGCCCGTGACCTTTTACAATTTGAGGGATTGACTTAATAGGACCACTACCAAAAGCTCGAGGAAAGTGCAAACATACTCTAATTGTGGTCGATTATTTTATTAAATGGGCTAAGGCAAAAGCTCTAAGTCACATCACAACTAATCAAATAGAAAAGTTTGTATGAAACAATATTATCTAATGTTTTAGTGTTTCAAAGCAAATTGTTTCAGAGAATGGGACTTAATTCCAGAGCAAAAGATTCAAGAAATTCTACCAAGACTTAGCTTTCAAAAAAAAAGTTTCTCCGTTGTGGATCGCCCTCAAGCCAACTAAGTAGAAGTTGTAAACAAAACTATAAAATACATACTTAAGACCAAACTAATAGCAAAGAAAAGGGCATGGATAGATGAACTACCTAAATTCTATATTCATATAGAATTGCTAGTAAAACTGTTCTACGAAAGACCTCTTTCTCCTTAGTCTATGAAGGTAAGAAAACATCCCAATAAAAGATGATGTCAGCAACTTCAAAAGGGTAGCATATGAAAAAGAACAAAATATGGAGCTATTCACAAATAATCTTGACTTGTTTGATTAAAAAGAAAAGCCACCCAACAGAGAATAGCTATCCATTAGTAGAAAGTAGTGCATTACTACAATAAGAATGTCAAAAAACGATAATTCATAAAGGGCAATCCAATCCTAAAATATATATTACTTGAATTGAGACACCCTCAAAAATGGGTACTTAGACACAATTGGAAAAGATCTTATCTCATTTATCAAAGCCTTTAAAACAGAGCATACTAGATACTTGATCTTGATGGTACAAGGGTGTCACAAGCATGAAACATTGTGCACCTTAAAAGATATTATCTATAGATTCAAACATGAGCTATATTAATTTTGTTTTGCTATCAATGCAACAATTAGCAATTTACTTTAATAAAGATTCATTGTGGTATCAACAAGTAACAAAATTTCTTATTCAATTTGTATATGAACCATAAATTTTGAATGCTTAAAAAGATTAAGGTTAACTTGAATACATTTAAATCATCAATAGTAAAAAAAATAACCACCTCGTAATCACTGAGACAAAAGGCTATCTGACAATGAATATACATGGAACTAACCTATAAAAATTCTAATGATAGAGACATAATGGTTTGAGGAGCATAAGGCAGCTCCTCGCCTCTGTCGTTGCACCAAATGCCACAGATAACTTCACAAGTGGGCTACTCCCAATATAGTTACATAAGTGCACTAATTTTTAGGTCGCTTCACAAGTAAGTGACTTTAAGATGTGACTCCATAAGTGGGTCACACCTCTCTAAGCAAACAACATTGTAGGACGTTGTGTGGATCAATAAGGATATGACAGCATCCCATCTCCTTCGTATCTATATGGGGGCAAGGCCACATCTTTTTTAGGGTTTGTTCTAACATGAATATACATGACATAAGTTCTATAAAAACTCTGAGAGTATAATGCCATAAATCCAATATAATATACATGACACAAGTCCATAAAAATTCTGAAAAAAATGACAATTAACTTTGTTAATGGGAAACTACACAAGTGATAACCCAACCAATATACAACTCTATAATGGTAAGTCAACAAGGTTGATAGTTTGAAATTTCCACAAGTGGGCGACTCAAAATAAGTGGCCCCATAAGTGGGAAACTAGTAAAATTTTAAACATGGATGGGCTTCACAAGTGGCCAACCCAAGGTAAGCTATTCTACAAGTGGGTAGCTTGCCAAAACCTATTTAAAGGAAACTCCACAAATGTATGACCTCGCATGAGTAGCTTCACACATGAATAGCCTGCTAGAACTTATCAAAGGGACCAATAAATGGGTAACGCAGTAAGCAAAGCATCTAATATCGTAGGCAAGTAGGAAGGTATCAAGGCCAAGAGAAAACAAGCAAATATTAATGAATAAATCATAAAAGTCATATAGAAAAGCATTACATACAATGTTCATATTAAAAGTTCAAAAAGCTAGGAAAAATGAGCTATTTGTATAGTTCCACAAAAAGAAAATGAAACAACTCATAAGTGAGCTAATATAAAGTTCAAAAAATATAAAACCATTGGCAGAATGAGGAAAAATAATTGTCTAGCAAAAAAATATTAGAAGAGTTGGACCAAATAGAAATAGCATCAAATAAAGAGCTTATCCAAGTTATAAAAACTTCTCTCTTAATGGTCACCAAGTGCAAAAAAAATGGTCCTTTCTCGACAACCTTCCTAACCCTAAAATCTCTAATGATTTGGTCAATGTTTTCACCTATGAAGGAAAAGTTGAAATACCTTTGATGTGACCAAATGGTGTTAGGTAAATCCAAGAAGGCCTTATGGTTGATCTTTTCCTGCTCTTATTGCCTCTCCACCACTAAATGAGCAACCTCTCCTATTGTTCGAGTTGTTTCAACCTTGGAGTTAGCAGGCTTCTTCTATAAGATGATTATCTCTACCTCCTTCTCTTGGACTCATTTTTGTGAAAGTCACAGACTCCTCCTAATGCCTTTTATAAGTAATAACTGCCTTCGACCGACGCTCTCCTAATTCTTTTGTCTATTTGACTGCCCTCTAACAAAAGCTTCCTTTTGCTTGGACTTGTACAAAACTTTGATGAGCTTTTCCTCTTTTCTCATTGACTCTATTAGCAGTCGGTCAAGCTTCTCCTACAACTTCAACTAGGCACAATCTGCCCTATAGTACTCATCATAAGCTTACATGATGAGGAGAATGAGCTACCCAAGAGTAAAAGAAGTACGTAAAAACAAAATGTGATAAGAAAAGGAAGGAAAAAAGAAAATTTGAGTTACAAGACCTACTGAAAGTTGCAGACCACAGAAGACATCAGTTGGTCCCAAGAAAGCATCTATATGGTCGAGTAGTGGACTCATAAAAAGAGTTTTATATCAAGGCAATAAACCTACCTAAGGGCCAAGAAAACTGGATCAAAAGGAATGTTGGAAAAATGAGGAGTTTCTCCTAAGGAAGCAATGGCCTTCATTTTATCCCTAAGAAAGGAGCGACAAGAGAGGCAGAGACTTGCATAGGTTGGAAAGGTCTAGTTGAAGCATCCCCTTGTTCAAAGGGTGTAAGCTTCTTGTTTGCCCTTTCCTCCTCTAATGAACTCTCATCAACAAGGGTGTGAACCAGAGGATTACAAGCAAAAGAAAGCAGAGGACTAGCATTGGAAATGAAAGTCCTCTTTAGACACTCTTTCTTAGGAGCCTTGTTCAAGATGAGCTTTGAGTTCATAATCTACAATAGGTTTTGAATAAGTTAAAGCAAAAGCAAACCACAAAAACAACAAAGTTCATGAATCAACTCACAAATAAAAATAAGAAAAAAAGAAAATATCCATCTCTGAATGATCTTGTAAAGGACGAAAGAAGTAAGTGACAGAACGAAAGAATATACAAAGAAAACTAATAAGAAACTAGAGAATACGTAGTTTAAGAAATCTTGGATGCAAAATAATGAAAAAGACATCCTTTTTTCCTTATATAGTTGTCACTATAATCATTAGATCTAAAGTAATAATAACCTTCACAAATCCAATGGTTAGAAGGAAGTGTCGCATCACATTTGCATTGAGAGAGTGAATCAGTGTCTTGTTCATGCAAGCATCACATTAATGGGATGTGACGGTTACGACTAATGTTTGATAGTTGTTTGATTAGGTAGGCCTACTCATAGAAATTTAAATGATTAAACTTCTTACACGACAAGGTATAACCAACTTGCATTAAAAGTTAGGGGTCTTATGTTGTGTCCAAAAAGAGCACATGGGTCACTAGCCTTAATGAGGCATAAAGGATTAGCAAGTTCAACGGCTTAATTTGGGAAATGAAGCGTTATAAAGCTCATCAATCTAAGACATGTTAGCAGAAGCATGTAGGAATCTAATTTTGCTAGGGTAACAAAGTAGCTTGAGACATAGTAGCTTGCATTTTCCTTAATAGTGCAGAATTTCAAAAACAAGAAAATTTCTATATTAAAAGGAGGATCACTTTAAATAGGAAATTACCATAATTGCACTTTGATTTAAATATGAATGTTTTAAATACAATTTTATATAAAATAGGAAGAGATCTTAGTTTTTCTTACATTTTAGTGACCGAATTATATGTAAATAAGAAACTTTAACACTATATAAAGGATCCTCCGTGTGTACAAAGTATGGAACGATAAGACTATTAGGGTTGCTCTAAAAGCTTGCAATTTGCAAATGTTCAAATAAATAATAAATAAACTATGTTTTTTTTTTTCAATATGTATGTATTTATATAATGTTTGCTTCATATAAATATCATATAATATTCATAATTACTTGTGTAGTCTCAAACTAAATATATAAAAGGTATATACAAGAGAATTTAGTTTGAGATCAATAATCTAAAGAGTCTGTAGAAAGCAAATAAGTTTGATACTTTATTTACGGTAAATCTACAGCTACAATTCATTTCGTATTTGATAGACTTTACTCTCCACTGACAGTATAAACATTCAATTAAAAACATGAAGAATAGTGAGAGAAAATCACAATACATACCTAGTTTTTGCAACGAAATTTGATCTAAATCTCTAGTTGTTCAACTGGAGTCGGATTTCAATCACGAAATTGGATAGAAATCTCAACTCACAATGTAAAATACCTTACCTTCGCTTTTTGCTCTCTATTTTTCACTTGTGCTCTCTGTTTTTGGTTTCCTCTTCGCATGTATGTTTTGCACACACAAAAAAAACAAATAACTATTGTCCATTTTATATTAGGAGTAACTGCAACATGCAGTTATTTCTTAAACCACCAAAAACTACCCACAAAACTACCAACAAATTTGTCACTAGTAGTTAACAAAACAAATATAATTATGTTGGATCCTGAATCTCGGTGTTGGATCGGGGTTTGGGTTTTGGGCTGTCTTGGGTGAACTCAACCTAAGGCCCACATAACCCAACAATATTTGATACAATGATCTCATCCAGAATCGTTCATGTGGCGACATTAAAATAAATGCACCTTATAAAATAGAGATTATATACGACTAGACCACAATAAAAATGAATTTTTTATTAATATTTGTTAAACAAAGAAATTCATATTTATTGACTTGATGATCATATATTGATTAATTTTAATCCTAGGTGTATTATGGTCTCTTATTTATTGGGTTATATATTTTGATTTACATGAGTGAGACTGTTATAGATTTATGGTCAATAAACTTCGTATTTTGGAGATATGATTAAATAAGTAGCTAGAAATATTCTATATAATAATGAAATCCACTTCTTCTTGTGAGAAGTAAATGAGTAATTCCTTTAAGTATTGATTCTTCTTTTGAATAATAAGAGTGCTCAACTTTCTGTTTATGAATAAACAAAAAGATAAATTTTTAAGTTATTATAGATATATTGTTCGTTAAAAAATCAATAGTACTTATAGAAACAAAATAAAATTAGAGAGGTATAACATATTATATGACTTAGCTCTAATTATAAACTACTTATAGATGATCGAACTATATGTAATAATTAGATCGATGGACATTGAAGATTTCAGATTGTGTAAAACATTTACAATTTTGATAGTGTAATTTTAGGCTTTTAGTGAAATAACTCTAAAGCTAATAATAGTGAATTATTTAATTAAAGAGTTTTAATTAATAATTCCAATATTATTAGAGTTCAAAATTATAGGTCTATTTGATTTCCTTGCTAGCTCGTACTTACTACAAGAAACGAGAAAAGAAGAATATAATCGGAGCATCTAATTATATCAGTTACACATGTTATACTATTATGTTCACATAATATTTAAATAATGTTGATTATTTAAATCAATTATTATTTAATTATTAATTATTAATTATTTATCTTAAAAGGTTATGGGCTCAAATCCATGTGGTTACATAAAGTAATTCATTATTTTATTTAAATAGTCATGAGATTTGAAAAGTTAAAGTCAAATTAATGAAGTAAATTGTTTCTTTATTAAAGTAAGAAAATTAAGTTTTAATATTTTGATTAATGAAGTGAGTTGTTTCTTCATTAAAGTAAGAAAACTTAAAACTTAATATTTTGATCAATGAAGAAGTTGTTTCTTCATTAAACAAAAGAAACTTCAAATTAATATTCTAATTAATGAAGTAAATTATTTCTTCATTGAATTAGAAAATTTTAAATTAATTTCTAATTAATGATGTAATTTGTTCCGTCATTCAATTAGAAAACTTTGAATTGAATAATCTATTTAATGAAGAAAATGATTTCCTTATTAAATAAGAAAACATAAAATTGATCAATATAAAAATGTGTTTTATGTTGAGAATCAAGACTTGAATGAATTTTTCCTTGCCCTAGCCATTCAACACATAAAAGAAAACATCAAAACCCAAAAAGTTTAGGGTTATTTGAAAACTATCAAAGAAAGAAGAGGGTTAGTTGAATCCTCTCATGGTTATTGCTTTCATTGTTTTTTTTTTTTTTTTTTGTAAATATTTTTTGAGAAAAGAAAAGTGATCGTGATTCTTCAAGATCATACTCACACACGGTTTCTTGGTGAAGAGTCATAGTAAAAAAGATCAAGTAGTGAAGAATTTATGAATCAAAGTGGATCAATCAATCTTCATGCAATGGAAAATTCAATTTTATTAGTTTAGTTATTGTATTGTTATTACTAGCATCAACCGACAAATTTTTCACCTAGAAAAATTTTTAAAATCCACATTTTCGCATTATTATAAAATCAATTTTTTCCTTCAAAGACAACACAACAACACGAGGTAATCACAAAAATCTTAGCATAAACTTCACTAAAATGCATTCTTCTCCTCCAAAAATAAAATAACTGTGGACGCAGACATTATTCAAATGATTAAACTTTGTTGAAAATTCTCTTTATCTCTTTATTTATTTTTTTGCATTATTGTTGTCTCATTATTTCACCATAATTAATTCGTTCAATCACCTAAGCATTCAATTTGCATCGATTTAAGTGTTTATCGATTTTTAATGTTAACAAATGGATATGTTAAGATTAAAAACTACATGCAGTCTGAAAATATATTCACATAATATTAGGAGATACCAACAACACTAAGAAAATAATTTCTTTATATTTTCTTTATGTAGTGGTAGAGATGTATGATGTGGTTTAAACTCTACTACGAATATGGAAAACAAAAAATATATTAACTATTTAAATTATAAATAAATTATCTCAAAATTATAATTAATTTTTTTATATATAATATGTGAGTGGTATAATAAATGAGGTGTCCTTTTATGGAAATACGAAAAGTCGTCCAACTTTGTAGTTATCACTTTAAATATATAATTATATAATGGTGAAATGTCAAAATGTGATACATTTCTGGCTATTTCATAATTTCCTTAATTAGAGTCTTTTTCATTGACTGTTCCAGTCTACATCCTCTGCAACTTCTGGTAGCAATCAACAAATAGACGAAATCCGCACGACACATACTAAAAATTTCGTCAAAATATCAAGTGGGATTATGCTAAAAAATTAAAAGACAAGATTTAAAAATTAAATCGATCGTGATCGAATCTCTAATTAACTTCATTTACAAACGAGAGAAAGTTGACAACTCGACGCATAGAAGAAATTGAATAATAATAATAATAATAACATCAATATTATTTCAAAAAAATAACATCAATAAATTTTTTTGAAATAAGATAATATCTTTTCGGCACCCTTTTTATCAGTGATTGAACATATTTTATTTTTTATTTTGTTTTGAGTGTGAGGGCATCCCTCCCTAACGTGCATTGTATTCCAAACAATAATTACAATAGATATTGCCTGAATAGTTGGGGAAGAATTGAGTTGTGCCCTTGATGATTTTCGTAATTGCATCACTATACCATTTGTGGAAGAGGCAAAACTCATATATATCAATGGAGATTTGCACCTCTTCCTCCACTTTACAACTCAATTTCATCTTCCAGTGGGTTGATTTAACATTTTCAATCAAATTAAGATCCAATGAATGATGATCAGATGAATCACAATTAGTTTGCATTCCATATTCTCTCCCAAGAATTGTCAAAAAATATTTAGGATAAATTGTGTGTTATACAAAATATTAATCAATGAAATTATCTCTAACTCCTTTGTGTTAAACTATTAATTTCCAAATTCTTTTGTTTTCCGAACCAGAGACTAATTTGTAGGAGGAATGACTTATATAAAATGTGAACTCATGTGAGTCTCAAATATTTTTTTTTAATATTTTGTTATTTTTATTGTTTTTATTTTTAAAATATCATTTATATGTAATAACAGGAACCTAAAATATTAAGTTAAGCTTTCTCTTCTATGAAGTCATTGTACGTTATTCTTTACTGTACTAAACCATATCAAAAGTCAATTAAATCTACATGGCATGTTTTATATAAAACCAATTTGGACTCCTTAACGTGCAATTAATGGCAACCCTGAAGAGTGTGAGTGCAATTTCCCTTACTTTTATGTTAAACGATAACTATTGATGAATGACAGCTGAACAATTTAAATTGATGAGATTCACAGGTAAGCAATCCATGCAATCGTAATGGTCTCTTGGAATCCAATGGCCTGGCCAGCCTAGCAAATCAGTGCCTAATTTAAATGGAAAATTTCATTGTAATTCCTAAATTTTGATGGAATATTATTTTTATTTATTACTATGTTTTTAGTTCCTGTCCCCAACACTTTAGAATTTTATCAATCTAGTTTCTCTTACCGTTTAACTAAAAGTCAAACATGATAAAAACTATATAAAATTTAAGATGAACTAAGGTGAATATGTCTAAGTCATCGAGGAAGAAGCCTAGGGCGAACTATATAAAGTTTGACCGTTTAACTATATAAAATTAAATTGAAAGTGATGACTGTAACTAAGGTGGAAAAGCCAAAGTTGCTCACGAAGAGAGTGGCAGCCAACAAGGGAAAGAAATGAGATAGTGTTTGTTTGTGTGTGGGATTATAGAATTAAGTATGTAAATTCTTTAAACAAAAATACAAAATTTGTTGAATGAATTTCTTTTTTAAATTCCAAGAAAATTAGTGGTTTGTATATGTGTCTTTTTTTTTTTAATTTCATTTTATTTTATTTTTTGAATTGAAGTTTAAGATCTACGTTCAACCTATTTATTGAAGATTTTTTATATATGTGAGGAACAATGTCTATCAATTCAAGATCTGATGAGATGATTATCTGGTTTTGTTTTGGTCTTTTTAAAGATTTGGTTGATGATACACAAATTATTTTGAATATGATTTTGGATGTTGAGAACAAGAATTTTATAAAAAAAATTTGTTTGAAGTCCTTTTTTTCATTTTAAATTTTATTTTTAAAAAATATGATGATCATTTTTTTAAAATAAAAAATTTATTTTTTAATTTAATATTTTTAACATTAAATCTCGATCATCCATCATAATTTTGATGGTAGTGGAGATCTATTTTTTAATTATTTTTTCATCAAATCTCCACTATGTACATGTCAATTATATATTTAATTAGATATAAAAAGACCTAAATACCACTCTATTTGTTAAGTTTAACAAACAACCAACTAATAGAAGAATTAGATTGATGAATATTTAAAATGTTAGGGATAATGGGAACTAAGAATGCATTAGCGAGTAAAAAGTAATATTTCGTCAAAATTTATGGATTAAATTGAAATTTCTCCTAATTTTAACCTTAAAAAAGCTACGTCAAATTATACACACTCTACTGGGTTAAAGCTTCACACTAACCTAACATTGTAACATGATTTTCTATTTTATTTTCGAGAAGTCGAATTCCATGAAATATTCATTCACCAAAAGAAAAAAAAATTAAAACAAACATACTAGAATCAACTACCATATAAATATTTTTTTTCTATATATAGTTGTCAAACTTGATGTATCTGTATCAAGACACGGAGAAAACAATGAACCCAAAAGAGAAAACGATGAACAAGGGCGTGTACAGGCAAACGGTGAGCATGAAGAAAAACTGCATACATTTTTTTTTTTTAATTAATTTTGATTGGGGATATATTAGTAAAAATATTTGAGTTTCTCTTTTATGATTGGAAAGGAAAATTGATTCCATCAGGTGTGAGGGGCAAATTGAGTTTTCTTTCCCTCAGGAACTTGGTTCCTAATTTACTTGTTGGGTTCATGAAATTTAATTTCTAAAAAATCTGGTAAACATTGGAATTAAGAAATCAGGAATCTAATTCTCTTTCCTTAATAGGATTTTTTATTACTAAACACACTATTAAGATCATCTATTAAGTAATCCTTCTAAAAAATTAGTCTATTAAATACAAAAGCTTGTCTTATTATTTTGTTTTTATTTAATGAACTCATCTTACTTGTAATGTTTGACATTTTCTTTAAAGTTATTAACATGACATATTGAATATACCTAATTCTTAAAAGAATATTCAGTCAAGATTGTGACATCTGTCTCTCAAATTTAAATAAAAGACTCCAATTACGTAACAAGTAATTAGTAAAATATTATAGCGTATTAACTACAAATTATTATATTTTACTCAGTGACCTAAGGTTAGATTTAACACTATGACTAGTCGTTATCAATAATAGAAGATATTATTGAATTAGGTACCATGATGGATTAGCTGATCAAAGTTTTAATAGTGACATAAAAAAACAAATTTAAATTTAAATTTGGGTCATATCAAAATTAAGGATTTGCTTTATATGGTAAAGTTACATGACAAATGTCTTTTTGTGAAAAACATTAAAATCTCCATAAACATGGACAACCATGAATGCCAAGATTTGCTGAGTGTATGTAGTTATCCAGCTGTCCCTGATATTATTTGCAAAAGGCCAAAATAGATTATATATTTCTAGAAATATTGTAAATGGCTTTCGTCCGTCTTTCATTTTATCAAAGAAGCTGTTTACCTATATAAATAAATAAATAAATATATATATATATATATATATATATATACTCATTCCAATACTCTGTTTTAACAACATTCTGAAAGCGTCTATTCCTACGATAAAAAGGTGGAAATTCCTCACATCATAACTTAAAGGACTTTGATCGAGTGTTAATATGACATGTTAATGTTTTAATATGAGAGAAAAAAATAAAAAATATTTTATTTAAAGGTAAAAGAAAGAAAGAATAAAAGTGGTTACCCATTTATTTGTGAAGTTTGATATGTGTATATATATATATATATATATATATATATCAACAATTCTTCAAAACATTTGCAAAAATCATATAAATAGTAGATCCCAAACATATAAATTGTTAGATTCCCAAAGGCTATGTTTGAAACATGAAATTGAGGTGGGTTTGAAATTCAAATATTTCCAACTCTCAAATCTTATATTTGGAGAATAATAAGTGAAATTTTAAGCTTAATCTCAAACTCCTTCAAACTCTTCTCTTGTGAGAATGCTAATTCTGAACCAAATCAGTGAGATTTGATGAGTTTGAAAATAAGTATTTCATCTCTATATATATATATATATATATATATATTTTTTTTTTCAAAATTTTAAGAATTTTTTAAAAATTTTAAAAAAAAATATATATAAAAAAAAAAAAAAAGTATTATATATATAATAAAATAGTTAATTATTTTATTTTAATTCAATCTCGACCTACATCAAATATAGTGTAGCGTAATTTTAATATAATTTCAAGTTATATGAAACATGGGCATTAATTTTCCAATCAATTTCATTCTAATCTAATTAATTATATTCCAATCTTATATGTCAAAAGTAGCCAAAAAGAAATGGATTCCTACAATCAAGGAATTATAGATTTTTAAAATCAAGCAATTTAATGCATTTAATTACTAAATTCAAGGATTTTAATGCATTGAGGAATAAATCTCAAATTAAGAGAAAAAAAGTGGTGTAACTCTTTGAGTGAAAAGTAAAGTTTTTTTGAGTGTTAGAGAATTGTTATTTTCTCGAATGCAATCAGGATCTAGGTTGTGAAGATTTGAGTGTTTGTAAATATTTATTATTTTTTTTCTTATAGTGAAGACCTACAATAACTCTGTAGATGTAACTTATTATGGGTGAATTATGTAAATTTTATATGTTATTTTATTTATTTTATTTCGTTATTATTTTTATATTACTTTATCGTTTCATTAATATAGTGTTTTGGATGTAAATATATACTAATCACTGCTTTTTTTTGGAAATATATATCCTCATCACTTGACTTACGAAGGCACCAATATTTCATGAGTATACCGCCGGTAATTTGGATTCAAC
This sequence comes from Litchi chinensis, assembly GCA_019925255.1. Lineage (NCBI taxonomy): Eukaryota > Viridiplantae > Streptophyta > Magnoliopsida > Sapindales > Sapindaceae > Litchi > Litchi chinensis. Next base: position 16,318,123 of record CM034462.1, on the reverse strand, counting down.
CACGAAAAAAAAAAAAAAAAAAAAAATACTGGAGTGATCGGTACACAAGCCACCTCTTATAATGTACTTGGGTGCAGAGTATAATTGCAGAGTTAAAGACATCTTTGAAACGTGTGTATTAACCATAAGACACAACACGAGGGTACATACGAAAGGAAGAGACAACTAAGAGAGAAACAGACAAGACCTTAGAGAAAGAAAGAGGCTATAATTAATTTAAAATTGTGAAGTGGGTCTCCTGTTGTAACTTGTTGCAGATTTGCAAGTTTGAGCTTCATTTCTTGAAAAATAGAACAGAAGGCATTGAAGAGAAAGACAGAGGCAACAGCTCTTTGAAGAGGTGTGCTTTTGACTTGTCTTTGATATGGTTTTGTTTTAGATTTTTGGTTTGGTTGGTTTGATTGGTTTTAATTGGTTTGTGTGGAGTTGGTGTTTGCAGGCTTAATGGTTGCCACTCTTGCAAAGCAATCCATCCTAGTTTTAAAGGATGCAGCTGGAATCGCTGGTACTTTTTTTTTTGTTGGCCTAATTTGCTTTTGTTTTACCGTTTGTTTTTTACTATAAATGAGAGAACCCATTATTGCATTTGTGTTCAAAGTTGTGTTATATGCTTCAATTCTTGCTTCCATTTCTTGTTTGAATAAATTGTTGGTTGGTGAAAAGTACTAAAACCCAGAATTGTGTTGTAGTCAATATTGTGATATATGCTTCTAGAAGATTGAGAAAATGCTTAGATATTGGTCTGGCTAGAAGGGGGTTTTGAAGTTGAATAGCAATCAATGGTTAACCCTTTTAAGCTTTCTTGTTTTCGAAAACACTTTGTACATTCTTTGTGTCTTAGAGTAGTACTTGGTTGTGTTTGTTATGTGTTGAGTTTATTTCAATCTTGGAGTAATTTGATTATCCTGCTATGTTTCTGCAAATGGAAATATTCACCGTCAAACCAAAGAATCCGTCTTTCAGTGAGGTGACTTTGATTTTCTACCACAATCCTAGGACCCCATTTGCTATAAAGGTGTTCTATGATTAGGACACATAAGTTTTCTTATTTTGCTTTATAAAAGCACTATTCTCTCTTTTGGGAGAAAAGGCCTTTGCACGTACTTTAGTTAATGATAGAAGGAAGGATGGGTTATCTAGTATCGAACCAGACAATTGTAATTTAACACATGGTAATCAGTTGTCAGTTGACTCTTACAAAGTCTCCTTGAGGTGCCTCTAAAACATTGCCGTCGTACTGGAGTTAGAATGTCAGCTGTTTTGAATGATATGCTGCATCAAGATGCTTTTGTATGTTCAGTTTATATCATTTAAAGCAAGTTTTGCATATGTTTTCTCTGCAATTTGGGTTTCGTAACCTGTTTTACATTCTGAAATTCCACAAATTAGTAACTTGTTTGGTGATGATTCACTGTGAAGTTATAAATTTATCTGAAGGAATAGAAAATTATATAAGCATTCACTTTTAACTTTCTGATGATCTTAATACTATAGGTGCTTACTCTTGATAGTTTGGGGAATCATTTTGAAGAAATTTGTCATGATTTTTGTTCTTTCTGATTACAGGGAATGTCTTTGCTTTTGGATTGTTCGTGTCACCTATGTAAGTTCTATTTCTCAATTCCATTTCCTACAGATATGTCAGTATAAGGGGTATTATATCAATTCTAACACTGGTTCTTTACTTCTTTTGCTTTAAATACAGACCCACATTCAGGAGAATAGTAAGAAACCGTTCGACAGAACAGTTCTCAGGGTTGCCATATTTATATGCACTCTTGAACTGCTTGATCACCTTGTGGTATGGCACACCCCTCATATCTAAGGATAATATATCAATAATGACAGTCAATTCAATCGGCGCAGCTTTTCAGTTGGTTTATTTAACCCTCTATATATCATTTGCTGAGAAAGTGAAAAAGGTCTTCTTTTAAGTTCATTAGCACTTGTTATTTTGGTTGGATTCTGGATAGCCTTGTTAAATCATGTCACTAATTTCTGCCTTTAATGTTCCTGGCAGTTGCGGATGTTAGGACTAATACTAGCAGTTTTTGGCATATTTGCAATTGTAGTATTCGGGAGCTTGCAAATAATTGACACTTCCTTGCGGCGGATCTTTGTTGGACTATTGAGTAGTGCTGCTCTCATATCAATGTTTGCTTCTCCGTTGTTTGTAATTGTGCGTTAATTAGAGCATTGACTATACCTTTTTCTATTGATGGATTGATTTATTGTTTTGTTGTACGGTTGAAAGTCTTAACATTGAATTTCTTGATATTTGTTTCCAGAATCTAGTGATTCGAACAAAAAGCGTTGAATTCATGCCATTTTATCTCTCACTTTCCACATTCTTGATGAGCTCATCATTTTTGGTATATGGAATCCTTAATTGTGATCCTTTCATTTATGTGAGTTTCCTTTGGCCCTTTCACTCTCCTTTGCTTGCCCCTTCATCTCGCCTAAGTTTTGCTTTTGTTAGATATTACATTATATTTTAAACTTTTCTGTACAATCAGTATTTTCTTGTTTAGATGATTTTGTAACTTGTAAGTAGTATTTTCTGTTTAAATTTCAGGTACCAAATGGAATAGGAACTGTTTTGGGGATTGTACAATTAGTGTTGTACTTTTACTACAAAAGGGCATCTAGAGATGAGTCAAGAGCTTCATTGATTGTTTCATATTCACAAATTGATGTACTTCCACAATAGGTAAATATTTATACATGTTTACAAGTATAATTGTCTTGTTCATCTGTGTTTAAGTTGCAAGGTGATTTTCTACAGTAGGCAGAATGGGAAGTTTTAATGTGGCGGTGATATAAATATGGGGAAACAAACTGTAATGAGTTCTGCCTCATGTCATTATTTAATCTTTTCTGCATGTTGCAAAAGTCAGTTCTAGTTGTATGTGTTGCAGCTATTTAGTAGCCTGAATTCATACATGAGAGCGTTTATGGAGGATATCATCAAATTAGTAATTCGTCATGCTCCCAAATGTTGTGAATCACCAAAGAATGTCAAAATCATGCAGGCACTTTCTTTGTTTTCTGTCATTTTTCTTCATTCAAGTTATTATTATTTTATATATTCAAACCATCCTGAGTTTTTGAGATTAGGATGAGGTTTGTGAAGCACTAATTATGAAAGACCTATTTCTAGCTTGATGTCTTTCCACAAGAGCTTATTCTTTATTCTCTTTATATATCATTTACGTGTGCTTGTGCATTATTCTGTGTTTACACTGTCAACTAAAATTATTTGGTATCCATATGCAGTGAGAATTCCTTCCTTAATAAGGTGTTATGCATTTACAAGATGTAACATCTTAACAGTGGGCAATCCATTCATATGTTGGTCCAATGAAATTGTAGTATTAAGCAATTTTGAAGTCTTTTATTAATCATTTGCGCTATCACTGTGATCCGTAGTTCCTAGTTTGTATTATGTGACAGTTTATTTGTTAAATATACATAGAACTAAGCATGATGATATGACACGTTTGTCTCACTAAACATTTTGTCTCTACAGGCAATCTAAAATCTTAGGTTATGAACCAACTTTTGCATGCATTTCCCTATTTCGTTTTGACATCTAATTGATTTCTCACACGAAACGTTAAACATATATTTGAGAGAGGCTTTGGTGCCTCGTCTGGCTCATAAGCGTACCATGTCATTTGGCATGATTAAATGATTATATGACATACATATCATACCCCATGACATGATATAAGTGAATTGAATACACAAGTGGATCCCAAAAGTTAGAGCTAACTATTATTTTGTTTTGTTTAGTTCTATTCTGTTGAGAGCTGTATCAAAGCTTTTATCAGCTGCGGATAGAATTAATATCATACATATAACAGTTATGCTTAAAATAGAAAAAAATAAAAAAAGATAAAGATATATATATATATATATATATATAATGGAGAAACTTTTAATGAAAATTACAGTAAGTCCCTCAGTGTAGTTCTCACAATAGCAGCTGGTTTTTCCTACAAAACAAAATAACATCAATCAACTCTATCAGCTGGTGAATAGGAAAAAGGGTATTAACAAACAGCAGAAAAGAAGAATATTGGAGTTTTGCAACTACTGCAGTTTCATGTGGATGATTTAGACAAGGATTCTTCACATCTTCGAATTCTTGGCAATTGAAGAGCCTCTATGCTTAACACCAGCATGACAATGTTATGAAATGAATTATGATATAGTTATCAGTATGTGGGACATAACATACCTAAATTACTTCCCTGGTGAAAAGCGCTTCTAACAATAAAAAAAGAGTACTCCAAAAGACACCAAAAAGTGTATCAATTATCTTAAGTTTTCGATAATACACTGTAAACATGTTGAGAGTTGAGCAACGTAAGTATTCTTTTCACTCAAAAATAAGAACAAATTCAGAAGTGACAATAGGTTGAAGTAAAAATTCGTTTTTAAAAGTCAGTACTTTTTAGCCTTTTTTGTCCAGCTCCTTTGAAACATTTCAAGAACAATTTTACATGTGTCAAAAATATTTTTCAATGGTTGAAAATCGGTTAAAAACGATCGAAGTTAGGTTCAGAATTAAAAACGATTTACTTTTTGGGTAGGCTACAAATGAACTTTCACTTTTTCTGGACCCTCCTTTTATAATTCCCACCTTCAAAATAATGCAAGAACAAAGCCTCTACGATCGAGTTACATTAAAGAAGTTAAAAGCGTTACCTGATGAGTATCATTCCTGTGAGATGCCTCCTTGAGAGAATGCTTTAGTAGTCTTCCTGCTTCATCATATAAGATAAGCCCACTAAACCTTGGAAGCTCGCATTTCTCCCCCATAAGTATCGGTCGTTGCCACACTGGCGACCCCAGCTTGTTGCTCTGCCACCCCACACCGCCCCCTCGACTTTCCCGGCTGCCAAGCAACGGTGACATCCTCTCCCTCCACCCTCCACTACTCCACTCTTCCCACTTGTTTGCTCTACTCCACCTCAATGAGCCCATCAACACCCTCTTAATGGACACCCAATTGCATCCCGGCTCACACCATTTTTCGCGTAACGACCCATTTGCTGCTTCATCTTGGCCCGTAGATTTCTTCCTTTGGGTCCTCTTCAACATTGTTGCTGTGCAAAGCCCAATAACCAACATGGAAGAGCAGCCTAATATAAGAAGTGCTTCCTTGGTTGATATATTCCATTTTTCTTCTAAATTCCACAAAGCTTCCATCTCCTCTTGGATTAAAAGAAAGAGATAATTGTAGCAGTGACTACCTGGGGTGCATTTTTTGTAGGAGATTGTGTGTGTATATATATATATATATATATATATATATATATGTACACTATAGAGAATGGTGTAAGAAGTGAGCTTCACGTGAGCCTCACCGCTAGTTGAACATTGTTTTGCACGTTTTGGAGGGGCCAACGTACTCGGTAGCCGTTTGGAACGTCTCACCGTTGAAAGCTCATTATGGCAAGTCACGGGGTACGTAAACTTGTTATAAATTCTAAATCGATGAAAAGAATAGCAATGGACTTGGTAAATACTGAAAAGACCTAGGGTGGGTTTGTGATTGGTGTAGCATAACAATTAATATTTATTTATTTATTTTTAATGGTGAGGAAGTGGGGATTAATTTCATAAAAAAACAACTCACACATTCGATGAATGTGAACCTTTTAGGATCAAGAAAAGTGTTCAACTATTTCTGTTAAGAGGTGGTGTGCGGTTTAACAATTAATAATTTATTTCACAAGTTTGGATAAAAAAAAGTCTTTGGTAAATTTCATAAAAGAGCCTTATTTTACAATTTAATTATCTTATAATCAGTTTTTAAGAAGTTGGTTAAGGATAGCTTTTCAGATATAATTATGGGTAGAAATTATTCTAAAATGCATGACATGTTCATAGTACCTTTATTATTTTTATTAAAGAACAATAATGTCTCATGTCTATTAAAATTATTTTGAAATCTAAAATGTTACAAGCATAAGAATTGAAAATAAAAATGAGAATAATTTATTAAGAAATTTTATTATAGTTAATTAATTTGTATAAATTAATTTAAAATTAAAAAAAAAAATCAATTGGGGGCCATTTTGCTAATGATGGAGGCATCCTCCATCGTTGGAGCCACCTTCGGCAACTTCATGTCAGGGGAGGAGGTTGGATCCTTATTTGATGATGCTGCTGAAGTCGGCTTCGCAACAGGAGGTTAGATCCTCATTTGGTAGCTTTTTTTCTTTCTTTTAATTCTTTTTTAAAATTTATTTTTACATAAATTTTATGAATTTTATAAATTTATTCGTTTTTTAGCCATTGTAACAATTTGGTGTTTTAGGTGAGAGAGATATGACTTGAATCTACAATTTTAATAGTGTAGGTGTAAACAACATATCTTGGATCAACCTTATCTTTTCTAAAATGATTCCCTTTTGTTATTCTATAATTTATATTTCCCCTTTAAAATATAAAAACTTCAATATTATTCACTTAAAAAAAAAAAAAAAAAACCCTTCAATAGTATGTCAGATTTCCAAATTTATGTAAAAATTAAATACTCAAAATGGTACTTTCACTGTATATTCATATTGTTCATTAACATAATCACATCTTGTAAACAAGCATATTTCGTTTCATTTTTCTAAAAGTTAATTATTTTTAAATTATATTTACCCTTTTTTGTTTTGCCAAGAAATTATATTTTACCATTCAATAGCTTACTTTTCTTTCAAATTGATTACCTTTGAAATTAAGCTGTATCTCACCATTTTTTAAACTAAATCAATGCAAATCCATGTCAAACTTTTAATTCTCATGTTTGTTTTATCCATGATTTGTCTTTGATGCACCAAAAATATCTCTTTTAGGGCCCGTTTGATATGTATTATTGGATTAGATTATTTTTAAGAGATTGAATTGAATATGATTGGATTAATTGGTATTATGATACGCAGTTAAGATTAGATTTAAAATAACACTATCTTTTGTTTGGTATAGCATAGGATTAGATGAAAAAAGTTATATTTTATATTTGATATGAGTTAGAAAAATATTATATTAAATTCATTTTTTGAATAAAATAAAATTATTCTAAATTAATTTCATAAAAATAAATCATATTAAATTAAATTTTGAATAATATAAAACATTTTAATTATTTTTTAAAAATAAACAAAATCATGAATACTAATTTTAAATAAATAAAATTTAAAATTTAAATAATATTAATAATATTATAATAAAATATATTAATCAATTTTAAATATATTTAATATACATTTTTAAAAAATTATATTTTATATTTAAATATAAATAATATTTTAAATAAAAAGAAACTAAAAAAAATTAAGAGTCCCATATTGTGAGACTAATTTATCCCACTGCTAAGTGTAGAGGTTAATTAGGAAAACACATCATTTTTAGTTCTTGAAATATCGAAAACTATAAGGTTTTAAAATATTTTAAAAACAGTTCATTTCATCCCTAAATATTAAAAACTTTTTGAAAAAATCTCTACTATCAATTAATTGATGATTAAAAGAGATAGAAAGTTTGGACATTAAAGATCTCGAAGAGGTTAAATTCTAAGATAACAATTTGGCCTCACCTAAATCATGAAAACAAATATTTTAATAAAAAATTATTAAAATTTATGTTCAAACTTAAATTTACAACATCTGGGTGAGACCAAATTGTTATCTGGTTTCACCCAGGCCATAAAAATAAATTTTAAAAAAGGATTAAAACCAAGGTTTAAACCCAGATGAATATCTAGGTAGATCTTCAATATTTGGGTGAACTCAGCTGCTGAAGTTTGGGGTTTAAATCGATATCTTCAATTTTTTTTTTTTTTAAATCACCAACCGTCATCGATCCGATCACCAACACAATAGACAATCTAGATCAACTTTCACTGACACAACCAACATTGTCACCACCATCCATACCACCAACACAAAGGCAACAACCCCTAGCAACCCAACACCACCCATAATTTGTCAAACCACCACCACAAACACAACCACCTCCAGCAACCCAACACCAACACAAACACAATCTGTCAGACCCATACCACAAACACCAACCCAACAACTAAGTAAAAAGAGAATACTGGTGATGAGAGATAGACAGAAGGAGAAGAGAGGAAGAAAGAGACGGAGTGGGGTCTCCATCTTCATAATAGAGATGCAGATGGTCAGAATATGAAATTATTGAAACGATCTTCTCATCATATATATATTTTTAATTTTTTGTAATATTTAATTTTTTAAGGAAATAATAATCATATTAAAAGAATAATCGTTATTTTATACACGTATCAATTTTTTATTGGTAGAATGACATTGTAATATTTTGATTTTATTTTTCCTTTGTCCATTTTAAAATGAAAAATTGATGTTATAATTTTCGAACTCAACAATGCATCTGCCAGCAACTATTCAAACAATATTTGAGAATGAAAACATAAAAATCATTCCTAGTAGCAATACTTTGAGATAAAATATTACTTATTTATCAATAATTTAATAAAAATAATTAAAAATGTCATTTCCAATTTTAATCCATCCATCTTTTTTAAATATTATCGTTACAATTGTATATAAAATTAGTAATTAAATAGTTATAGAATTATTAAATAAATTTATCCATTTAATTCTACTGTCTTTGTTGTTTGTAGTCCATTGATTTACATTGAAAACAACCGTCAACAACCATTAGATATCTCTGTATACTTCACCATATATAAGGAGAAAGAGAGGAGGCAGGTCGTCTAAGAGATGAAAAGGAAGTAAAAAAGAGAGGGAGGAGAAGGCGGTGGATGGGGTGCAACCATTAAGGCCTTGTTTGGAGCACCGGGTTGGGATTAGCTTAATTTCGGTCCAATTCGACGTCTGGAGGAAGACATAGGATTGGATAAAATCCAATCTCATGTCTAAATTAGTCCCAATAATGGGATGGTTAAAAAAAATGACATGGAGAAAAAGAAGAGATTTGCAAGGTTTGCAAGTTAAATTAAAAAAAAGAAAAAAACCAAAAAATTTCAGTCAAATCGGTTTCGATTTCCACCTCTGCAAGTGATGGAGAATTCGAGATACTGTGACGGTCTTGAAGAAGAACATTGCTGCGATGGAAAGGGTGGCTACGGTAGCCGGAAATGGAGAAGAAGAAGAGATGTTGCAAGCTGAAAAGGGAAATGAGATGTTGTGGCAATGGAAAAAAAGCGCGAGTTTCAGATCTTTACCATTGTCGGTGGTGCAAAAGACGATATGCTGTGGCGATTTTGAAGAAGAACATTGTGGCGATCGAAAATGGAGAAGAAATAAAGCTGTTGCGACAATGGAATAGAGACACTGTGGCAATGGGAAAAAAAAAACAATTTGTTAATAGTTTGGGATGGTATTTGTATTTAAATATTGAATTTAATTAATTTAAAACCAAATATAAAATATAATTTTTCTTATCTAATCTCATATTATTTCAAACATCAGATAGTGTTATTTTTAATTAGATCTCAACTACACCAAACATATCATAATACTAATTAATCAAATCCTATCAAACGGCACCCGAGAGAGGGACAAATTGGGGAAGATGAAGGTTTAATAAGTGAAGGAAATGAGGAGGCATGGGATAAGAAGGGTTCGCGGTGTTTGAATTATGTTTCTTACATTAATTTAGAAATTAAGACTTTGAGTTAAAAACATTGGAAACAGTGAGAAACTGATTTTGTTTGAAAAGGGTTGTCGGACGAATGATTGAATTATGTTTCTTACATTTAGAAATTAAGACTTTAGATTTAAAAATACTAGAAATAGTGAGAAACTGATTTTGTTTGAAAAGGGTTGTCGGACGCCTTTTTATTTATTTATTGTATTAATTAAAAATTAAAAATGAAGTTTGGGAATAATCCTGAACAACATCTTACAGTTTATAAAGTTTGAAAGTGACTTCTACTTATAGTAATAAAATCATAAATTTGATATATCTAGCCTTTTTTTTTTCTTGAAAGAAACAAGAAAATTCATTAAGCAGCAACCTCTGAAGCAATTACATCGAAAATAAAAGGAGGAGGGCTAGCATCCCACTCCTTGAAACCTGACATAGAATCAGTAGCTCTAGCTAAACTATCAGCTATTCTGTTTGCAAATCTCTAACCCATATAAAATTCAAATTGACAATATCAGAAGTTAAAAAATAAACAATCCTCAATAATACAAAGCTAGAATTATCATGCAATGGTTTTGAAGAGCTTGGAACACATTGAGGACATCCATTTCAACCATAACATTGTTTAAATATTTGCCCTTGATCCAACTGAGAGCTTTCCGAACTCTCATCGCCTCCGCCACCTTAGGCCCAACCCCGACCAACACAAGAGCCATTCTTAATACCCACAAAGCATCCATCAGCATTTTTCATGATCATACCAAAACCTAGTTCATATCGCTGAGTATTGCAACATCAACATTTAACATGAAGTATTGTTGATGAGGTTTAATCCAGCAAACAGCACCACTGTCAATGCCACCGTACTTCAAACTAGTCATCTCAAGCTTACACCGAGCTTCTTTCTATTGAAAATACTGTGCTCCTGCAAAATTCACCACCTGCCTTGCAGTATATTGTCGAGTAGTCCACGCCAAGTCATTTCAGCACCTCCAAAGAACCCAGCATATCATACCAGCTAAAGAACAAAAATCAGGGTCATGCCTGTCAATCATCAGTTTCCACCAATCCATGAAATTACTTGCTACGCCTTTAATGTAACCCACCAAGAAAAAAAGACCAATATACATGAGCCTCCTGAAAAGCATTGATCCAATTTAGGTTAGCCAAAACTCTATCTAATTCTCTTCCACCCATCCTGTCGTACCTCTCCCCTTTTTCCATGTGAATTGAGCACCAATCATTCTCAAATCGGAAAGATTAGAATCCTCTATCGTATTTCGAAACCCAATCATTAACCAATTCGGTTGCCTGTGTCTTCAAACCTTTTCATGACTTGCAAGAATATCATTAAAATCACCACGGCAAGATCTAGCATATTGAAAGATATCTAAGAAAATCCCACAACTCTCCTCTCCTATTTCTTTCTACAAACCCTTAAAATCTAGTTATCCTCCATTTTCTTCAGTTTTTTATCTCAACCATAACATTGAAATGATTGCTTGAGTATCCTACAAGTGTTACCATATTTCTATCTTTCCATAACAAAGCCAACTCCCTCTATGACCCATACAGTCTACTGCAAATAGCCCATCATAACCCATCTTATTTCTATTAAACTTCAACCTTTGCATATTTGCTAAAGTTTTAATAAGAAAAACAAAGTTCGACCTTTTTTTGAGTAACAAGGTCTAAAAGGACCTGAGCTACTCATGGTTGCCAAGGCCACGACAATTCCAGCTTAAGACACTCATGATTCTTAGTGGGCTTGAATTTCAAGGCCTATCGCTGGTCCTTTTTTGACATACAGTCACAACATCTTGAATTGGGCTTTAGGCCAGTCATGCTGCACACCAAATTGATCTATGCTACCTTCCTTTCTATGCCTTTTTAGGATCCATAACAATAATGCCTCTCAATTAACTTTCTTTATCCCCATGATTATTGCCAGCATCATCATCTTTATTACCATATACTTGATTCATGCATTGACTGCCACTTTCCAATCTTTTTCCATGATCAGCGTCATTCTTCAAAGCATGACTTCCATGATCTACTCTTGTACTAGCATTAAATTGAGTAAAATTTGGGATTTTATTAGCTGTTTCCATATCAACCATCTTACCCAACTTTCCTCCTTCACTCACGCTACTGTCTCTCTCCAGCTGGATAAGGATTCTCTATCAATGTTAACATAGTGCTAATCTTTTTATAAGAGTAATTTAAGTTTGAGTGATGTATGAGAGAGAAAAAATCTATCAATCTTGATCATTTATTTTTTTAAATGCTGAGTTGTCACTGGATTATCAAACGATTAACAAAAAAAAGATGGTAGAGAATCTTTATCCTCTCCAGCAACCCTGCCTGAAGGCACATTTCGCCAATTTGTGCTTGAGACCTACAATCTGGTGCCTTTATCCACATACCATATGCTAGCTCCACTTGACTGTCCAGACTGTCAAAAATGTTTTCCCCAGAGAATTCAAAGTGCCCTAGCATCCCATAGAAGAAACAGAATGTGGTTAGTCTTTCATATTTGAAATTAATCAAAGCCCACTCCCCTCCTGCTTTCTTAATTCTCATTGTTCGTTTCAATGAGTTTCGAACATCAACCATCACTAGAATTTGCATATATGTTTACCAAATGCCAACAAAATTATTTGGATCAGATTCAACATATGTCCCAAGATAATCTCCTATACTCTTCGCTATTTGTTCTGACATAAAGGTTACTGGGAGATCATAAATCTGGATCCAAAGGTGGTAGGGACAAGTTCAACACACATAGGATTGTCCTGCTCTTCCAGTTGTTTGATAAGCAATATATGTTGATCAAACGTCCAAGATCCATTGTCTAGAACCCTTCGCATGTCAATCTTGTGGAAAAACTTAGAAAGGAACAAAGAAGCACTTGAATCTTCAATGAAAACTCCTTTAACAGGACCCAAATTGATGCAAGAGTGCTTTTCATGGCTGGAAAATTAATCGTTCTAGGTGTTAGAAAATGATTGACCAAGCAAAATCGATACTCTTCCTTCCCCCTCTCCACTTCTTTCTTTTCAACCACCAAACCCCCTTCTTCCTCCTGCAATGTGATAGGAACTAGAAGAAGAATTGTAGAAGAAGAAAACAGGCTGGAAGTTTTTTGGTTTAATTCATCATATTTTTATTAACTTCAATCCGAATCTCATATAGGCCTAGCTACATGAGAGTTATAATTCAGGGAGTATATCCCACAAAACAGGAAACAGTAAATGGGCTGTTACAACAGCCACTACAAGCAAGAAATCAGGAAATATGGAAAAATTGGAAGCTAACAAATTATTAATTATTTGACTGAGTCACCAACAGACCAATACATGCCCTGTATGCCAATGCACGTTAAGAAGAAGCAGACCATCACTCACGCTGAAGGACTTCAAATGCTGGACCGTAACATTCCTTCCCCCTGCAAAGAATCCTTGTCCTCAAGGATTGAAATCAGGATAAGTGCGAAGGAGACGCTGCTTGTTGTCCCAAGTAGCATCTTCAAGGACAGAGATAAACTGTCGGTGATATATATATTTTTTTTGGTCAAAAAATACTCTCTTTCTTAGTCCATATACTAGAACCATAAGGTTGGTTAATCTTTCCGATGAAGGAGAAGACATAGTAGTAGACGTTGTTGCTAAAGAGGCTATTGGGTTTGCCGCTGCTGGACTGCCAAAAAGGCCCATGTTTTTCTGACGGTACTGGAATTGGGACTGTCATGGCTGCCTTTGCAAGGGCTATAGTTACTGCCATCTTGCAGTTGGTGTTGGCCATGTTACTGCTGTTGTTGGTACTGGTCTTGGCAGAGGAAGACAATCGATTCAAGTGCTTGGAAACGGATCGAAGTTCAGCATGCATCCTTTCGAGAGTTGACTGAACTTCTAATAATCTAGACTCGATTCGAGCTAGGACCACATCCATGGCTAACCTGGCTCTGATACCAATTGATAGGAACTAGAAGAAGAATTGTAGATGAAAAAAACAGGCTGGAAGTTTTTTGGTTTAATTCATCATATCTTTATTAACTTCAATCCGAATCTCATATAGGCCTAGCTACATGAGAGCTACAATTCAGGGAGTATATCCCACAAAACAGGAAACAGTAAATGGGCTGTTACAACAGCCACTACAAGCAAGAAATGAGGAAATACACCAGCCATTACAAGCAAGAAATCAGGAAATATGGAAAAATTGGAAGCTAACAAATTACTAATTATTTGACTGAGTCACCAACAGACCAATACATGCCCTGTATGCCAATGCACGTTAAGAAGAAGCAGACCATCACTCACGCTGAAGGACTTCAAATGCTGGACCATAACATTCCTTCCCCCTGCAAAGAATCCTTGTCCTCAAGGATTGAAATCAGGATAAGTGCGAAGGAGACGCCACTTGTTGTCCCAAGTAGCATCTTCAAGGACAGAGATAAACTGTCGGCGATATATATATATATATATATATATTTTGGTCAAAAAATACTCTCTTTCTTAGTCCATATACCAGAACCATAAGGTTGGTTAATCTTTCCGATGAAGGAGAAGACATAGTAGTAGGCGTTGTTGCTAAAGAGGCTCTTGGGTTTGCCGCTGCTGGATTGCCAGAAAGGCCCCTGTTTTTCTGACGGTACTGGGATTGGGGCTGTCATGGCTGCCTTTGCAAGAGCTATAGTTACTGTCATCTTGCAGTTGGTGTTGGCCATGTTACTGCTGTTGTTGGTACTGGTCTTGGCAGAGGAAGACAATCGATTCAAGTGCTTGGAAACGGATCGAAGTTCAGCATGCATCCTTTCGAGAGTTGACTGAACTTCTAATAATCTAGACTCGATTCGAGCTAGGACCACATCCATGGCTAACCTGGCTCTGATACCAATTGATAGGAACTAGAAGAAGAATTGTAGATGAAGAAAACAGGCTGGAAGTTTTTTGGTTTAATTCATCATATCTTTATTAACTTTAATCCGAATCTCATATAGGCCTAGCTACATGAGAGCTACAATTCAGGGAGTATATCCCACAAAACAGGAAACAGTAAATGGGCTGTTACAACAGCCACTACAAGCAAGAAATCAGGAAATACACCAGCCACTACAAGCAAGAAATCAGGAAATATGGAAAAATTGGAAGCTAACAAATTACTAATTATTTGACTGAGTCACCAACAGACCAATACATGCTCTGTATGCCAATGCACGTTAAGAAGAAGCAGACCATCACTCACGCTGAAGGACTTCAAATGCTGGACCGTAACACAATGTTAAACAAATATAAACTTCATCCAATGAACAGGCATTGATGTTTGCCATTGGCACAATAAGCAGGTTCAAAAAGAAAAATGAAAAAGAAAAGATCAGAAGAAACGAAAAGTCTAAAGCTTATCAGAAGACAAGACGAAACCAAACTTGTCAGAGAACAAGACCTATTGTAAGAAATACCACTTAAAATTGGCAATAGTTAGAACAACCAAAGTACAATATAATATGAGAGAAATGGGTTACGGTGTGATGGTAAATCACAGCTACCCATGTTGCTTGTAGAGGTAAAGGGTTCTACTACATAAGTCCCACATATGTGGGTAATTATCCTCGACGTATTTGGGTTGCTTCCTCCTGTTTTCAGAAGTTAATCCTGTGACTGCGCTCTCATTGCCTTTAGAGTTCATTGGTTCTTTATGTTAATTATTTAATATTTTTATTTGTTTTTATGTAATTAGTGAGTCGTGAGTGAAAATGATCAAATAAGATAAAATATTGAATTATTTCAAAGGAAAACCATAAGCTGAATCAATTACAAAGAAATCATGTCATTACATGTGCATTTGATTAATAAAATTTTATGCATGGCATGTGTATGTGTTCTTTAATCTATGTAGTATATGGTATATTGATTTGCTTCAAGATTAATTTAATCAGTTGCATGATTGTTGCAGTAAACAAATTGCACATGAATGGATCAATAGTGAAGATTAAGTTAAGCCAAGCTGTGAGCCGTGAAGAATCCAAGTCCATGCCATGTGTTGATGGAACCATGAAGGCCAACAAGAGACATCTGTGATGCAATTCACAAGAAGACAAAAAGCCATGCATTCACATGAAAAGAAAGAAGTGCAGCTCATGTAGCTCACATGTAATTTCCAAAGTAATTCAAAAGCAAGCTGTCACTTGAAGAACCAACCATATGGCAGCAGTAGCATTTAATATGAATTAACATGCATTGCATATTGCAAGCAATTGGATTCAATGTGGCAAGAGAAGCATGCACCAGCTGTGAACAAGTGGAGACCGAGAGGCAAAATGCAGTATTCAATTTTGCAACTGTCGCGCAAGAGGAAGCAAGAAGCATGCAGATTTCTTGAAGTGCAGCTTTGACTCATGTACAAACCACGTCCAACCATGCAACGTGCAGACCAGGGACGATCGAGACTCGCAAACGCGACAGGCAGTTCGGTGTGCAGAAGCTGGTTCCGTGCAGCACGTGGACACCTCCTTTGATGCCCTAAAATCACACTATAAATACATGATTTAAGGGAGAGAAACGCAGCCATTCGGTAGTCACACAACACAACCAAAGAAATACAGAAAAGAGAAGGAGTTTGAGGAGATCGAAGGGTTCTAAGGGGTGGTTTTGGGCGCTACTTGCTGCAGATTCTGCAGATATATTTTCAGCCTCTTGGACCCGTGTCTTCACCATAGTTTTTAGCTAGTTTTGTCACAGCCATGGAGGAGTTTCGGCCGGCGTCGGAAAACCATTGGAGAGGAGATCGGTCGAGGTTCAAGGGGTGTTTGGAACATAGCCTTTGAATCCATTCTGTACTGGTTTGAAGACAGAAATCGCAGGTCTTAAAGTGGAATTTGAGGGCTAATTTCAGGGTGCAAAATCAGTACAAAGATAGCTCTTTATCTCAGGTTGTTAACAGCTTTTGTAGTGGAGAAAGACAAACCTCGGACGTCATCGTTGAGACTGTTTTTGGAGCACAGTTGGTGGAATATTGTCTGCCCTTAATCACGGTTCTACACATCTTTTGGAAGGGATTTTGGAGCTTCGAATCATAACATCATCAACCTTTTGAAAGCTTGAATATCACAGCAACATCACTCACATATCTTGGTGTAAAAACCGCCGAAGGGAATGAAGTTTCATTGACGAATCGTGGCCGATTCTTGGTGACAGAGGGGATCACGCCATACAATGAGATTTCTTTCTCTTATTTGATTAGTATTTGTTGAATGGTGATGTTGGTTGTTTGTTTGATTGGTTCGATTTGTATTAAATTGATGATGGACTTAACTTATTGTCTAGGGTTATAACGTAACCCTTGCCATGAAACTTACCTTGTTTATTTTGTTGGTTTTGTTTGAGTTTTGTTCTATTTTGTACTTAAAGCTCTTGAATTACTTAATCACTAGTTTAAGAGATTTGGTGACCTTAGATGAGCTTGAAACAGAAACTCTTATATTTAGACTTGAATAGAATTGCATATAACATATAGAATAGAAATATACTTATATGTCACGCGTGATCGTGTGTGGAAATTTATTCGTAATGAGTTTATATTAACCATTCAGCATAGAAATATAATTAGGTGTTTAATGCAAATATACTTGTGATGGACTCGAAAGAGACTTGCAAATATTATAGTATTACCTGATTGAGTTCATAATGAGAATGAGATACTTGACAGTAGGTTGGGTGGATTGGTTGGGTGAAATTGTAACTCTAGACCATTATCTCATTGGTTGTGATTTTAGTTAATTAGTCGTATTTATTATTTTCCCATTTAGTGTAATTTTATATATTCATTATTTCGATAGTTTAGATAAAGGTAATCAGAATCAATTTTAATAATTAATATAGCTTGAACAATCTCTATTGGAATGATACTCTAGTCATCATGGATTACCTGTAGAATGTGTATATTTGCACGTGTTTCTAATGTATCTTTTATCAATAAAATTTGTTTATTAAATTCTATATATTAGAAGTTTACCATCAAGTTGCTCACTCTCGTTTTTGAGAGTTGATCCTGGGTTGCGCCTTAGAGTTATGTCACAGTTGTTTCCAACAGTACTCTGGACTGATTCTAATAATTAAAAAAAAGGTACAATATAATATCATATCATATCATATAAAATAAATAAACAGTGATAATTTTACCATATTGGTAGAAGTAAATCTAAGTTTGTTGTTTTCTTTTGAAACAAACAAAAATAAAAAGAGCACGCTTTGCTGCTTCGTGGGTTGTTTTTATATTTTGATTTGATGTTAGCTGTACTTTTGGAATCTTAAGTTCATTTGCTAGAAAATTTATTGGACTTTATTTGGTATGCGGGATCGGAGCGGAATGAAATTGATTGGATAGAAATGGAATGAATTAGGTTAAAATGAAAAATCACTGTTTCATGTTTGGTAGAACTTGAAATTGGATTAAAAATATCCTATAAGTTTGGTGTAGGTTGAGATTGAATTAGAATAAAATTAATTTATATACTTTATTATATATACTTAAAATTAATTTTATAAAAAATCTAAAAAAAGAGAAAAAAAATTATTAATTTAAATACAAGGATTAATTTTAAATAGTAAAATATAAGTTGAGTTTGGATTGAAATAAAATTAATTTAAATATATTATTATGTAACCTAGCTTATATTATATATAAAGTTAATAATGTTTTAAATAAAATAAATCCTATAACTCATTTTTCTAAAATGTTATATTGATTTTTTTAGAATTATATTGTTTTAAAGTATGAGTAAATAAATATAAATTTTGGAATAACTCTTATTTAAATAATTACATTTTTTCCAAATCTTTGTTTGCATGTAATATAATTAATTTCACAAAGTATATAAGAAATAAATGAGGTTGGTAGAAGAAACAATTAATGAGGAGAGAGAAAAAAATCAATACCCATTGATTGAAATGAAGATGGGATTAAGATTTAATTCCCAAGTTGGCCACTCTAAACATAGGATTTAAGAGTTTAAAATATTTTAAATCTTGAATTCACCTTAAATCTCATGCATCGAACATAGCTTTGTGGATAGTTGTCTCCTCTTTTTTGAGGCATGTGATCATCCATACCTTCAATTCATCATCACCAAATTCATCATATCTAAAAATGATGTAACTTATCTATAATTATATATTATCAATATATAATCTTATAATTTAAGTGATTGTTATAAATCAATTTATCACATACTATCATTTAAATACTTTTTTTTAAAGTATAATATTATTTTATTTAAGTTTGATTGGTGCTTGATAGTTTGCCTATTAGTGGCTTCCTCATACTCCTTATATTTGTTGAATAATAGCTTTACAAAACCAATTATTCTTTGATTCCTTTAATTCATTATAAATATTAGTTAATGTTATGACGATACTATTTTAATCCTATGTAAACTTGAAATCAAGGATAATATTGAAAGAAAATGGAAGTAATAAAATAAAACAATAATGAACATAAAATTTACGTGATAAGACCCTCAATGTAAAGGAAACATCTACGGACCAGGACTAGAAAAATTTTATTAGACTAATAACAACAATACAATCTCTCTTTAAAATTTAGGAAAGAATTTAGGAGAAGAACTTCTCAAATGAATTTGAGAGTTTGGAAATGAGATGTTGAGAGATGAATTACAATTTTCTATTTATAGGCAAAAATGTAAAGGTCCAACTTTTTTCCTTTAATTTTTAAATACGAAGTTGGTGATAGCCACCACATTATTTGGTCCACCAAGTTAATAATTTAGATTCCACATTATTCGCACCATTAAGACAACTAATGACACACATCCCCACATGTGCCTCCATTTATTGCTTCATTTTTAACATTCTCCCACTAGAAGCTATTTTAGATGATATGATTTATCCTTCTAATCTTTGATCAAGCTTCTACTACTTACGCTTCTGCATGACCATATGATGATCTAAACCAAATGAAGTTATCAGTATTCATAGGATTGGTCATTGCATCTGCTAGACTCTCATTAGTGTATATTTTTTATATGTCCACACTACCATTTTCACCACTTCAAGAAAGAAATGATATAGAACTCTTATGTGCTTTGTTAAGGAATTGAAGGTTGGATTTCTTGTAATATACAAGGTGTTTTGACTGTCACAAATAAAAAGATTTTCTGTTGTTTGTGTTTAAGCTCTTCAAATGACCTTTTAATCCAAATTGCTTCCTTACGAGCTTGTGTAGGTGCCATGTATTCTGCTTATGTTATAGAAAAAGCCACAACTGTTTGTAACTTAGAAACCTAGTTCATAACTCCTCCTACAATTGTAAACATATAACCCGTATTGGATTTCCTTTTATCTAGATCCCTTGAAAAATCTGAATCCACATAATCTCTAACTAAGCTCCAATCTTTCATAATATAATGCAGTATCTGAGGATCCTTTGATGTGTCTTAGAATCCTCTTTACAATATTCCAATACTCTTTACTAGAATTCGCCATTTATTGACTAATCACTCCTATTATTTAAGCAATGTCCGGTTTTATAAATATCATAGAAAACATTAAACTTCTCATTGCTAATGCAAACAACACTCGAGATATATCTATTCTCTTCGCTTTATTGTTAGGGCTCATAATCGAGGATAATTTGTAATTCACAGGAAAAAGAATAGTAATAGGCTTACAAACTTGCATGTTGAAACGACACAAGTCTTAAGTAATTTTTCTAATAGAGCCAAATCTTTATGTCTTTTCTGTCTTGGCGAATTTGCATATTTAGAATCTTGTTTGCTGGTCTCAAATCCTTTATATCAAATTCCCTAGCCAATTGTGCCTTTAATTCTTGGAATCGATTTTTGTCGGGGCCTACTGCCAACATGTCATCCATATACAATAGTAAGATAATGAAATTATCACTATCTCCAAACCTCTTGTAGTATGTACAATGGTTTGAATTAAGGCTATTGTATCCAAGACTTATAATGAAGGAATCAAATTTTTTGTACCAACACTTCAACGCCTATTTTAAACTGTACAGAGATTTCTTTAATCTGCAAATGAAGTTCCCCTTACATTCTTTAACAAAACCTTTTGGTTGGATCATATAAATTTCTTCTTCAAGTTCCATAAAGAAATATAGTTTTCACATTTAACTGCTTTAAGTGTAGATCAATTGTATCACATATTTTTAGGACCATCTTTATTGTTGTTATAAGTCGAACCATCGAAGAAAATATCTCATTGAAATCAATACCTTCTTTTTGAGCATATCCTTTTACCATTAATCTTGCACAATGCCGCTTTACTTTGTCATTGCCATCTCGTTTGATCTTAAAGATCGACCTATTTCTAATGGGTTTCCGACCTTATGATAGAGATATAAGTTCCCATGTCTTATTTTTGTATAGAGTTTCAATTTTCTCTTGCATTACTGTAATCCATAGAGGTGCATCTGGGTTGCTTGTAGTTTCATAGAAAGTTAAAGGCTCTCAATCCTCTGTTACAAAATAGTATGCAACATTGCTCTCCATAACATACTTCGAGTGCCATACTGGTGGTCTCCTTTCTTGAGTTGACCGTTAAATTTTTAGAGCCTTGGTCTCAACTGGTCCTTATACTTTATGCTCCAATTCTGCTTTAGAAAAACCTAAATTTTCATGTTCTAAATTATTTTCCACCTAGACAATTGTAGTATCTGAATTTTCTTTTGAAGTGCTCTCATCTTTAATTCTTTGAAGTTGATTTTCTACAAAGATAACATCTCTGTTGATGATACTTTTGTGGGCAGTGGGATCCCACAGGCGATATCCCTTCACACCATCAGTATACCCTAAGAATATACATTTTCTTAATTTTGGATCAAACTTTATTCTTTTTTGGGTATTATACATTACGTACACAGGACATCCAAATGAATATAAAGTAGAATAATTAGTCGGTTTATCGATCCACATTTCCATTAGTGTTTTCAACTCAATTACTGTGGATGGGCATTGATTTATCACATAACAAGCAATCTTCGTTGTTTTTGCCTAAAATGACATCGGTAAACCTACAGTCTTCAACATAGCTCTTATTTTTTTTGCAAGAGTTCCATTCATTTGCTTTGCCACCCCATTTTATTGAGGAGTGTATGTGATTGTCAATTGCCTTTCAATTTCTTCTTGCTTGCAAAAAGTAAGAAACTCCCTATCTATATATTCTCTTCCATTATCTATCCTTAAGCACTTGATCTTTTTCTCATATTCAAGGTCTACCTATACTTTGAATGCCTTGAATACTAGAAATACATCTGCCTTCGTCTTGATAAGGTACACACAACTTCTCCTAAAGTAATCATTAATGAATAATACAAAATATTTTGCTCCTCCTAGGGGTAGATCCAATGATTCCCAACTATCAGAATAAATCAAATCTAGGATACATTTGATCCTAGTAGTAAAATTGCTATAATTCAATCTATGTTACTTACTTGTCACACAATGCTCACAAAAAAAGGTAGATTTACATTTTTGAGCCTAAGAAGCAATCTGCGTTCGGAAAGAATCTTCAAACCTCATTTAGATTTATGGCCTAATTTGTAATGTCACATCATCATGGACTATTCCCTATAGTTGGTTGATGCAACACATAAATCGACCTCCAATAGTATTTTTCCTTTAAACATGTATACATTTGTAGTAATCTTTTCTCCTTTCATGACAACAAACGCATCTTTGACAATTTTCAAGACTCTATTTTCTATATGGGTCTTACATCTAAGATCATCCAATTGTCCTAAAGATAATATATTCTTTTTCAAGCACTTCACATATTGTACCTCCTGAATGATACGAACTATACCATTATGCATCTTTATTTTGATTGTGTTGATACTTGTAATTTTCAAAGCATGATTATCACCCATAAATATAGATTTTTTTGAGATAGGTTTATATGTTCGGAACTATTCTCTATGAGAGATCATGTGCTAGGTGACTACTGAATCTATAATCCAAACATCAACAAACCGTAATCTGTGTTCTACAGCAGTGGTTGCTTCACTGTATGAGACATCACGATCATCTGGGGTACTTGCTACACATTCTCGCGAGTTTGATGACTCAAGAGCTTTATTCTTCTTATTGTGCCAACACTCATTTTTGATGTGTCATTTCTTACTACAGTTGTAGCATTTGACATTCTTCTTACTTTTTGATTTTGATCTACTATGATTGAGAATTCCACTGGAGCCACATTCCGTTGATCTCCTTCTTATCGTTGATAAAACTTTCATTTATGTACTGCTTGCCAATTTGTCTTCCTTATTCTTCCACCTATTATTATTATTTTTTAAGACAACAACTATAAGCTTATCAAAAAGTAGATTGTTTGAATGAATATTATTTGTCAAGTTGATGACAAGTTGATCATACCAATCAGGTAGACTTTGACGTAAAATTTCTGCACGTTCATGTGCCTCTAGTATATGACCCAACTAAAGGGACTCGATCAGGATTTTCCTTACTGAAACCTGAGCGGAACCCTTCCAACACCCCAATGGAAATTTTTGCAGTATTTTATCGGTGATTGACTTAAAAGGACTCCACAGAGCGAATTTGTGATAAATTTCTATTTCATAAACATCTAAAAATTAGGGTGAAAAATTTCGACAGTACAATGACTGTTTTCCGAACTTTCCAACCTTTTTCAAAACACCTGTAAATCAATATATAAACACTTCTAAAATCATTCATTTATTTCTCCACTTCCAATAAGGACCTTAGATCCTTTTCACAATTAAACTCAATCATAAAATAAAATAACTCAATCATGAAACAAAATA
Source organism: Litchi chinensis (assembly GCA_019925255.1). Classification (NCBI taxonomy): domain Eukaryota; kingdom Viridiplantae; phylum Streptophyta; class Magnoliopsida; order Sapindales; family Sapindaceae; genus Litchi; species Litchi chinensis. The sequence continues at coordinate 16,294,636 of CM034462.1, read as the reverse complement.
ATTAAATCAGAAACTACGTCAAATTTCAAAATAATTCATCGTACAAAAATTTCAAATATTTACATAAGATCATATGCAAATATTCACTTTATGCATATTTATGAAACATCGAAAATATATACATTGACTTTACCACTGCGTCGTCAAAAATGCCTGCTTATCTTCACGTCGTATTTACTCGCTCTGAGCACCTGTACTTACACCTGAGGAGGTTTTTCATAATAAAAATAGAAAAAGAGTGAGCTAATGGAGCTCAGTGAATGTTATACGTTTCTATTTAAACTTTCTTTTTTAAAATAGTCTTTCAAAAATCATTTTAGACGAAATCTTTAGTTCATAACATTTCTATATTTTTTTTGTAAAACACATATATTTCGTAAATTTGAATAGTGATTTCAAAAGCTATTGCTTTGAATGAAATCAAAATATTCTATTGTCTTTCGTAAACTTTCGTAAAACGATTAAAGTGCTATTTTATGAATCTCACATGTATTAATTTTGCTTTTCTTTCTAAAACGTACTATTGGAAACCCGAGAAGCTATAATCACATGACGACTAGACTAGCGTCACTCAATGTAAGGTCACGTGGTGAAATTGCTAGTAGCACTTACCATGACAAAACTACAAAGACATCTCAACTACCACGCAACGAAATTTTATCATCGCATATGTAGAGTAAGATAATACCCCACATGTACAGAGGGTGACACAACTGACTCAACCCCCATATGCAAATGTTAGTAACACACCCTCCCAACACTAGCCATACACATATAGGGTATTTCGACCGAGTCTAAGTCTATAAATAGTTTATAAGGTTGGGTAAGCCATTAGTCGTTTTAAACTGCACATATTATTTCAAACTTGTATTCTTTTGATCTATAAGCATGAAAATACTGAAACATATTTCATTAAATCTCATTAAAACATAATAATTCAATATTTCTATAATATCATTCTTAGAATACTATCTTTTAAACTAATACATAAAAATATTTCATAATTCAACATGCTTAATAAAATTTTCATTTAGAAGTAATAGTGCTTTAAAAATAATAAGTTAATAATACAATTGACGTTTGTAAAATAAATTTACACTCACAGTTTCCTAGCTCACAGAATACTCGCGATTTCCTAACTCATAATACTTTTTGACTTTGGGTAACTTCTTCTCCACGTTACCTACATATTTGAGCATTCTATTTTTAAACAATGTCGTAACTAAACTCGTTTGTATCATTTCCATCATAATCACATTTAAACATATGGTTAGGGGTGTAATTGCAAGCTCAATTTACAATGCATCACACTTCCGTAATTACACAAAGTTTTATCGCAAAGTCACTATTTATATTCTAATGCGTTCCGTTGAATTTTCAAGGTATTTTTGATCATCAAAACAGCCACTAACATCTTTCAAAACATCCAAAATAATTTTCCATCACACTAACCATATTATGGCTGAAACATAGCATTCTAATGCTCAACATATTTGCTTCTCATTTCAATACTAAATTCTAACATTTTAACATATCCAAATACATGAAAATCATTCAAATAAATCAAACTCAAAATAACTTTAAAACCCTTGCTTTGGCCGAAACCCTTACAATCATAAAATATCCATTTTCTTCACATCAAAATCCAACATCTCAACACATTATTAGCATGAAAATCACTTAAATAGTTCAAACTCAAATTTGGTCTACATTATCTCATCATGGCCAAATGCATACCAACACCTTTTCAACTTTTCCATCAAAGTTTTACACACCAATACCATACCAAAACTCATAACAACGCATTCAAACTAAATTTATATCATTTTCCATCACTTGGCCGTGATATATCTTGTTTTAAACACAAAATTTTTCTTCAATTATCATACCAATGCTACATGCAAGATCCTCCTAAGGTTACAACATCTCAAACCCATACATTATTTCATCACAAAATCATCCAAAACCATGAATCCAAAGATTACATAAACAACTCATGGAAACATCAAAGTTTATCTTTCAAACTAGCCTCAAATGGATAGGTTTCCCTTTTAGGTTGATATATCCTTCATGCATGTGGGAAGAAGCTTCAAAAATGGCTTCAAACTGACCCAAATGGTTGCTATCCTCTTTGATTTATTCATGGTAGAATTGTTCTTATCTTGGCAGAACTACTGTCTTTCTTCTCTTGTTGAATAACTTGTTGCATGTGTGGAGAAACTTCAAAAATAGCTTCCTAAAATCACCATTGCAAAAGCTGTCTTGGTCTCTTCTTCACTTTCGGCAGAACCTCTTCCTTTTCTGCACTCAAAACCGAAGCTCTCTCTCTTTCATTCTAAGTGTTTCTCTCGGCCAAAGGAACACTCCTTTGTTGATTGAGTGTTGTTTGTGCTCTCTTGTTTTCATTTTGTTTGATTAACTTCACTTATATATATGTTTAATATCTATCATACACTTGTCATACTTTCTTCCACAATCACCATACACTTGTCTCACCTATAGCTTTACTTCACGCCACTTGTCTTTCATTCAATATTTTAATTTTTAATCTCCTAAAATATCATTTTCTTATTATCATCTCGGGTCCATCTGAAAATTTTATTATAACCCAATTTTATATTCCAAAATTTTATTAGTATTTGATTATTCGTCCGGATTCAATCGCTTAAAATTATTTTATTAGTTCGCAAATAAAAGTCATCCCCGAACCTATCCGGAAATCTTACTAAAATTCAATTTCATCTTCGGATACTTTAATTCATTTTTATTTCTCCATAAATATATCACATTTAATACAATTCATGTATAGTATAATCATTCGGGAGGGTATGTTACACCAACACTGAAAGTTGTGAAAATAGAATATTTAAGGTGTTCATATTGTCGGTTATTGTTGTAGATTCCGCCATTCGAAGACTACCAAGCTTCATTTTTAAGCAAATTTTTATGTGTAGTGACTTGAACTTGTACAATTTTGCCAAAGTGTCCTATACCTCCTTTGCCGTTTTCTTCTCCATCACACTTGATAATACATAATTTGCTAAGGTCAGATGGAGATTGACAACTGTGTTGTCATCCATCTCTTTTCACTTAGCATCATTAGTGATTCCGGCTTTTCTTCTATTGCTTGTAAGCAATTATATTTCCTTAAGATAACCTTCATCTTCATTTTCCATAACAAAAAATTACATCCATTGAACCTCTCAATTCCAAATTTCGTTGCCATCTTTATGAGATAGTCACAAGATATTAATGAATAGTATCGTCAATAGTAAACGTATTCTAAAATAGTGCACGTATCCGTGAATAGTACTCCAGGTTAGTTCTCAAAAAAGAGAGGTGAGTTACAATGGATATACTTAAATATCAAGTCTTTCCTAACCAGAACTTTTCCTAGGCATGCACTTCCATATCACCACACTTATTTTCCATAATCGGCAACAATTCTTTTCTGATGGGAAGATCGACAATACTACAACCGTAGAGTATACTCAAACTTTTTTAAAGAACATATGACTCTGATATTACTGTTATGACGACTCGATATTATTCTAATCCAATGTAAAACTAAAATCAAGAATAATATTGAAAGAAAATAAAAATAATAAAATAAAAACAAAATAATGGAAAAGAAATTTACGTGGCAAAACTCTCAATGTGAGAAACATTCACGAACTAAAACTAGAAGAATTTTATTTCAACAATACCATCTCTATCTAAAATTTAGGAGAAGAACTTCTCAAATGAACTTGAGAGTTTGGAAATAGGATGTTGAGAGATGAATTATAATCACCTTTTATAGGCAAAAATGTGAAAGTGCAATTTGCTTTCTTTAATTTTTAAATACAATGTTGGTGATAGTCACCACATTATTTGATCCACCAAGTTAATAATTTAGATTCCACATTATTTGCTCTATTAAGACAACTAATGACACACACCTCCACATGTGCCTCCATTTATGACTTCACTTTTAACGGTTGATGTTATAAAATCCATATATGGCTAATATAAAAAATAGTTTGACTCTATTAAGTCTAAATAATAAAAATGTTGAGGTGCATTTGAACCATTATAGAATTTTGAGAATATTTTGTAGATAGAATGGACTTTAACATGTCCCATGTGATACGTGTAGAATACAATTTTGGCCTGCACAAGGCTACTATCCCATGCGATGGTAGAATATGTTTTTGGGTTGTGTAGTTTACTCGAGATCTAGGCTACCTCATGTGACACTGGCAGAATTCACAACCAGAGCCAATTCGTTTTTTAAAAAATAAAAAAAAATTGAGTTATAGTTGTCCAAGTCCAATTCCCCAGCCTGCACATGCTTTGCTGGGGTTGTCTTACATTTTGATTTGACGAACCTTTGGGAATCTTTTTTCTTTTGTTGATATTGGTCTCCTCTTTTTGGACCTAATGGTGGTCATCGTCATCAGCGTCCAATTTATTATATATATATATATATATTTATTGCACATATCATAAATATCATTTATACTGTATAATTTGTCGGATATTTTTGATCAGGATCTCTAAGGTATGGTTTGGATCTAGAACTTTCAAAAATGAGAGAAGAGATTCACATCGAGTGGTGTAGATCGAACTATGAACGTCTGACTGAAATAAATCAAACTCTCATAGACTGCGTGCCACTGCACCAACAATCATCTGCAATATTAATATATTTTTTTATGTGACGTTAATTTGTAATTAAAATTACCAATATATCAAGTAGAATGTACTCAGCTATGCGGTTTTGCTTTTGTCAATTTCTTCAATTTTCTTACGTAAAGTCCTTTGTTAACTTCATCAACGTTCTCATTTTAGTAGTGGAAAGGACCCATTGGTGTCAGCTGTTATTTATGTAATAAATGTTTCATGAGTTTATTGAAAGTAGTCAATGGCCATTATCACGACATAAGTTTACTACATATTTTTGATTCCTCATATTTTCTGTAATCAAAATACCTTGTCTGAATATGGTAGAAGCTGTTGTTTCAACAATCCTGGAGCAGTAAGCTTCGGTCCTTCGGCAACAGGTTGAACAAGAAGTAAAACTAGTTGTTGGTGTTGATGAAGAAGTGAGCAAGCTCACCAGTAATTTTCAAGCAATACAATGCGTGCTTGAAGATGCAGAGTGCAAACAAGTTAAGGAGTCAGTTGTTGGAGATTGGTTAGAGAAGCTCAAAGAAGAGTCCTGCAGCATGGAGGATGTGTTGGATGAGTGGAACACAGCCATTCAGAAACGACGAATTATGAAAGTTGATGAAAATGCTTCCATGCTTGTGAGAAAGGTACGTTCGCTCATCTCTTGCTATGGCTTTATTAGTAGGCAAGTCGTACGTCATGACATTGCCAAGAAGATACAATACTTAAATAAAGCATTAGATGTTACAACTATGGAAAGAAGTACGTTTCACTTTAGCTTAAACAAGGGCATAGCTGAGGTAGATCGACAAATATCTAGCTCTGTTGTAGATATCACGAGGATTCATGGTAGAGATCGTGAACAGATATTGAAGTTGAAAGTAACAAAGTTGAAGAAAACTTTCTTCATCGTATTTCACTCTATTTTCAGAAAAAAACCAAAAAAATGTTTATATACAAATCAAGAGTTAGTTAGTAAAAGCTTTCTAACTATCAACCTCTTTGAAGTTGCTATCTGTCACTAATCCTAACTAACCACCTATTGTCACTCAACGCTAAACACAAAACAGAGTATAAATACAACCAGAAGACAGTCTACACGTATAACTTTACATCCCCCCCTCAAGTTGATGCTTGGTGAAGATCCAACAAGCCTAACTTGGATACAAAAGAAGAAAATAAAGGTGCAGACAGTGATTTTGTGAAGATGTCAGCAATCTGCAACCTGGAAGGAATGTGTTGAGTGAAGATAAAACTTTGCTTGTATTTATCTCTTATCAAGTGACGATCAATTTCCAAATGTTTTGTCCTCTCATGAAAAACTGGATTAGCAACAATGTGTAATGCGGCCTTACATGAGCACTGTGGAATAGGCATCAAACACGCAAGTTCATCCTATAGCTTCTTTAATTTAGTATAATACTGCACTACAGTCATATTCTCTTGAGAGATTGAACTTATCTCTCTCTACAATTGATAAAGCATAGACCCATTACACTCCTTAAATCTCTCTTCTAATTCAGTCCATAATTCCCAAGCAAAGGTTACATACAAAAAGGCTTCTACAATCTCCTTAGAAATGGAATTCAGGATCCACGAAGTCACCATACTGTCTACTCTATTTCATTGATCAAAATCTGGTGACTCCTCATCTGGTTTCTTGCATATTCCATTCACAAACCCTAATTTTACTTTTGCTCCTAGTGCTATTCTCATAGATCGATTCTAGGAAAGGTAATTATTACCTATTAACGACGTTGAAACCAGTTGCATTCCTGGATGATCTGAATTATGTAAGTATAACGGATCTCCATTGTTGAAAGATCTTGCATCCGTTGTGTCTTCTCCTTCGATTCCACGATTTGAACCAAAATCAGAGTGTCTTGTATTGCTTGTCATGATTTCTATCTAGCAAGCAAGGAATCACTAAGTACTGGCTTCAAATGAAAAAAAATAAGCTCGAAGTACCTTACTCAGACCAAATCGACCTGCTTTGATACCATGAATAGATATTGAAGTTGAAAGTAACAAAGTTGAAGAAAACTTTCTTCATCGTATTTCACTCTATTTTCAGAAAAAAACCAAAAAAATGTTTATATACAAATCAAGAGTTAGTTAGTAAAAGCTTTCTAACTATCAACCTCTTTGAAGTTGCCATCTGTCAATAATCCTAACTAACCACCTATTGTCACTCAACACTAAACAAAAAACAAAATATAAATACAACCAGAAGACATTCTTCACGTATAACTTTACAGATCATGTCAAGAAGGATATAAAAACCTTGTTGCTGAGTGAGAGTAGTGACGGACTGGCATCCCTTCCTATCATTTCCATTGTAGGGATGAAAGGGATAGGCAAGACTACCCTTACTCGACTAGTTTTAATGATGATGAGGTAAAGGGTTTCTTTGACAAAACAATATGGTTGTGTGTCTCTGAACCCATTGAGAGAATTAGGATTGCAAAAGCAATTCTTGAATCTCTTAAACATGATGTGCACGGTGTAACTAAATATGAAACTTTGTTGCAAAATATAAAGGAATTAATTAAAGACAAGAAGAAGATGTGTGGAAGGGAGAATCTGACAAGTGTGAAGAAGTAGTACACTCTCTTAAGCAAAGTTCTAGCAAAAGTAGAATTCTAGTGACCACACGCAAGGAGAATGTCGCAAAATTGATGGAAAGTATCCAGATAATTCAATTAGAAATGTTGTCTGACCAAGGAAGTTGGTCACTGTTTAGTCAAGTTGCCTTCTTTGGAAGGACCAATGAAGAATGTCAAAAGTTCGTAAAGACAAGTAGGAAAATTGTAAAAAAGTTTAGGGCTTGCCTCTAGCTATCAAGACTTTAAGGGGTCTCTTACGCTTTCAAAATACAATTGAGGAGTGGCAATATGTCTTAAACAGTGGGATGTGGGAGCTAGAACAAGCCGAACAAGGGATTATCCCACCATTGTTATTAAGCTATTTTGATTTGCCCTCTAAATTGAAGACATGCTTCTTGTATTGTGCCATCTTTCCTAAGGATTATGAAATAGAAAAAGAACAATTAATCAAGTTGTGGATGACTCATGCTTATCTCAAGCCAAAACAAAACAAACATATGGAGTTAGTTGGTGAAGAGTATTTGGAAAATTTAGTGATGTGATTATTTTTTCAAGATTTTGAAAGAAGAGATGATGAAAGTATAATAAAGTGCAAGATGCATGACATGGCGCATGACTTGACTCAATATCTTAAAAAGAATGAATGTTATAGTGTAGAGGTTGACAATACGGAAAGATTTATGCTAAGCTCCAATTATAGAAAAGCTCACCATGCAATGATAGTGTTGAAAAAAGAAGCCTCATTTCCTTTCTCTGTATTTAACAAAAGGAGATTGTGTACCCTTCTATTAGGCGGTAGCAATTGGCCATTAGACAAATTATTCAATCATTACACAAGTCTAAGGGCATTAGATCTTAGTGACATGTCAAGTAATGATGTTCCAAGTGGCATAAATAAATTGATACATCTAAGGTATCTCGACATATCAAGAAATGAAGGTATGGAAAAAATACTCGAAGCAGTGTATGAATTATATAATTTATAGATGTTGGATATTAGTTATTGTAGAAATCTCAATAAACTATCGGAAGGGGTAGGAAAATTAGTCAACTTGAAGCATTTAATAAATGGTTGGAGTTTTGTAACTGTGAATATATGCCAGAAGAATTACAAGATTAACTAGTTTGAGGACATTAAGAATCTACTTGTGAGTGGGGATAAGAAAGCTTGCAAGTTTGAATATCTAAGAAACTTTAATCACCTTCGTGGGTTTCTTCACATTAAATGTTGTGGGGTGAATATGGGTGAGATTAATGAGGCAAAATTGAACAAGACAAAACTCAATTGACTAAGGCTAGAGTTGTCATCAAATGTGAGTAATGAAGAAGCTCTTGAAGACTTCCAACCTCCTCCAAAATTAGAGGGATTAAGACTAAATGGCTATGGTAGTGACAATTGTTTATCCCTCAATTGGTTGATATCTTTAACAAAAGTAAAGAGGTTGGATCTTGATTCTTGGTCTGATTCAGAGAGTTTGTGTTTGGGGAAACTACCATGTCTTTAATCACTTCATATTATGAAGATAAAGAGTTTGAAAAGGTTAGGTGATGAATTTTTAGGAATGGAAAGGATAATATAACATCGTCATCTTCATCATCATCAGTTACCCTTTTTCCCAAATTCCAATCTCTTCGGTTTTGGTTATTAGAAGAATGGGAAAAGTGGGATAGTGAGTGTTGTGGAAGAGGGGATAAAGATATCAAAATCATGCCATCTCTTTGTTCGTTGGAATTTAATGGGTGCTGTAAATTAAAGACATTGTCAGACTACCTTCTGCAATCAACAACACTGGAGGAATTTGGCATATACAGTTGTCCTATTTTGGAAAGATGTTACCAAGTTGAGAAAGTGGAGAATTGGGTTAGAGGCTCTGACATGCCCAGGATCAGAATATATGAAAATTCAGAGACCTCCTCTCCATCAGTTACTTACGACTTAGACAATATTCACTAGTAATACTAAAAATTTTGTGACAAAGCAAAGTAATTATAGTTTGTGACAAAGCAAAGTAATTATAGAAGCACATGAACAAACATATGACATTTGTTATTTTCTTTATGTCTTTAGCTATATTGGACAAATCTGCTTGGGTGTAGACAAGGGGTATTGTAGTTCCTGTATTCTGACATCTCAATTCTCAAGTTGTTTGAAGCAGGTACATATTACCTTCTCAATTAAATTTCAAAGCTTTAAAGCTCCTATGGCATGGATATTTCATCTTGTATTTTTGTTTTTTCTTTTTCAGGCTCATGTTCAGTAAATATTTCATTGGGTTCTAGCCTAAATTGCAGTTTTATAAGCATCAATTTTGATAAGGTAACTAACATACTGGAATGCTGTATATTTTTGTTTTCATATGGAAGCAAGAGATCTAGAAAAGTTAAACAGATATTATAAAACGTCTCAATAATATGCATAATAAACTAGGCATGCAGTTCAGAGTGTGTTATGTGACCACTGACGAATCTTTACTTTAAGAAAAGTATTAAATCAATTCTTGAATCTTTACTTCTATGACTGAATTCAGTATTTAGTTTTGCCACAACAAAAAAGATTTATTGTAACACACCTAAACTTGGTCAAGTCCGTTAGAGCAATAATTAGTATACAATAGGTCGAAAGTTAAAATCCAAATCTATTTATTAGAAAAGTTATGAGATTGACTCAAATTAAATTGTGAATTTTGGTTGATTTTTATTCTTTTTCAAATGCTGGGCCAAACATCCATGACTTTAGAATAAAATTGAATCCAAAGTTATGTCTCAAAAGCTCAAATTAGGGTATAAAGTGATAAGCATTTATTATAAAAATTACTTAAACAAAAAAGGATATTTATTAAATAGGAAAAGCAATAGTGAGAGTGAAGTACTCTCAGACTGCTTGTTTGACCAGGAATCGGTGGGAAAGAAAATGATTAAAAATCCTGACGTAGTGTTTGGCACAGATAAAGAAAGGAAGGGAAAGGAAATTTTATATACAAAATTTGAAACCCAGATAAAACATATATGCTGTTTAACTCACTTGATTGAATGAACGATTATCAAAACATCTCATCTTCAGTGCTACAGTGTTTCTAGGCGGAATTTCAACCCCTAAGCCTCTCATTCTTCGCGCATTCTTCCTGAAAATTGAAAAGCATCAATTTAGAAGGTTCATAACTGACTAGAACGATTAAAACACGACAGCCAGACCGTTATCCTTTGGTTATCTAACATATAATAAGTTACTGAGTAACTAATGATGATGAAAATGAATTGAATAGGAAAATGAAAGGATACTCAATTGACCAAGAGTCAAATTTCAATTAAGAAATGCTTATGAAGTGCTTATAACAATAATAACTTCCCTGGTATAAAATATCACTCAATTTCCTCATAATAGATTATATACTGAGGTGTGATGTATCTTCAATTCAAAGTAATACATCCTTCAGAATCCACACTGAACAAGTAAAAAAGTTTTTGACAAGACTCTGCACAGTCTTCATAGCTAAAAATAAAAAAATCAAATCACTCTAACTAGTGCAGAATCATGATCGTAGAGATTACCTGAAAAGCTTTTAAGAGAGAATGGCATCGCCTTTGTTCTGCAATTGCGGTAGCATGCTTCTCTTTTAGAGCATCACAGATCTTCTGCTCTTCTCTCAATCCAAGTTGCACTTTTTCTAGCTTCTGTGAAACAGATGCAAGAGTAACAACTCATCAATAATCCAAAAACATCTTTATAGGATGGTTTGAACAGAAGCAGACAGAAAAGGATAGAGGGTGTCTGCTGGTTGTTTGGAGTTTGTGTAGAAAGTCCTATGATTGAGGAAGTTAGTATAGGAAATCTTTATAATTGACAGATTGTGTGCCTATGATTAAGAAACAAATTGTATGACCATAATTAGGAGATTTATTTCCTTTTTATTTATTTCCTTTTTGTTCTATAGTGTAGCTATAAATTAAGATTGTAACATGTACAAAAGGCAACCCTTTGAATAAAATAAAATAGTATTTATTCACATGGTATCAGAGCTAGGGATTGTCTGAAGTCCTAGCTATCAATGGCGGATTCCGGCGATCACAGTACAGGATCCTCCATATCAGAGAATGAATCAACCTTCTCAACCAATGGTTCGAATGGAACCGATACTTTGTCTATTCAACTCACAGTGGCCAAACCCAACGGAAAAAACTACCGTGAATAGGCACAATCTATCAAACTAGTAATCGACGGCAAAGGGAAGCTTGGGTACCTTACCGGCAAGACACCCAAACCAGCCTCAACCAACACTGCTGCTCTACAAAAATGGAGGTCAAAAAATTCGTTGGTAACGACTTGGCTTGTGAACTCCATGCAACCTTCAATCCGCAGAACATATCTCTTCTTGCCGACTACGATGGACGTCTGGGAAGCTGTTCGTGAAACCTATTCGGACATGGAAAACTCATCACAGATCTTTGAACTCAAGACCCGATTGTGGCAGATGAAGCAAGGAGAGAGAGATGTCACCGAGTATTACCTGGAGATGTCGGCGATTTGGCAAGAACTAGATCTGAGCTACACCGACGAATGGAAGTGCAGCGATTACAGTGTTCGTTACCGGAGGCGACTCGAGGAAGAACGAGTTTTCGAGCTTTTGGCCGGTCTCAACCAGGAACTAGATGATGTTCGCGGAAGGATCTTGGGCCGCCGACCTCTGCCATCAACTCGTGAAACCTTTTCCGAAGTGAGAAGAGAAGAAAATCGAAGGAAGGTGATGCGTGGATCGGCGACAGTGCAGAAGACTCAACCTAATGTTTCAAGTGAAGGGTTAGCCCTTGTAATTAAAGGCCCATCAAGTGGGTCAGGCCCAAATAAGAATAAAAACAGGCCTTGGTGTGAACATTGTAAGAAACCAGGACACATTAAAGAAAAATGTTGGGAGTTGTTTGGTAAACCAACTGATTGGAAGCCCAAACAAAGCAATCGGAACCGTGGATATCAAGCTGGGATTGAGACTCAAACAGAATCTGCTCCAACCTCAAGTGGGGGATTTAATCCCGATCAAATAGAACAACTTTATAGGATGTTCTCCAGTTTCCAAACCGCTTACCAGTCTAATTCAAATACTCCAATTAGGTCATTAGCATATCGAGGTAATTCTTTACAAGCCTTAAATACCAAATTACAGTCTAAGACTCCTTGGATTATTGACTCTAGTGCCTCCGATCATATAACTGGTTCATTTAATCTTTTCTCATCATACTCACCTTGTGCTGGAAATCTTAAAGTTAAAATTGCAGATGGCTCACTTTCGACAGTTGCAGGAAAAGGGAGTATTTGACTCTCTAATTCTATAATCTTAGAGTCTGTTCTTCATGTTCCAAATTTATCATGCAATTTGTTATCAATCAGCAAGTTAACAAAAACCTCCAATTGCTTTGCTAAATTTTTCCCATCATTATGTATCTTTTAGGACCTATCATCGGGGATGACGATTGGCAGTGCTAAGGAGTGTGATGGACTCTACTACTTTGAGGAAGCTAATGTGAGTAAACAATGTCAAACTGTAGTTTGTAATTCTGTATCTTCCTCTATGGATAGTGATATTTTGTTATGGCATTTTAGACTGGGTCATCCCAATTTCCAATATTTGCAAAGAATGTTTCCTGCTATGTTCTTGAATAAAGAGTATTTTAATTTCCAATGTGAGATATGTGAACTAGCAAAATATCATCGTATTTCTTTTCCAAAATCTGTATATAAACCATCAAAACCATTCTCATTAATCCACAGTGATCTATGGGGTCCATCTCGTATTCCTAATCGCACTCATACAAAATGGTTTGTCACGTTTATTGATGATCATACATGAGTTTGCTGGGTATATTTATTGAAAACAAAAGCAGATGTTCATTCTGTGCATATTGATTTTCACTCCATGATCCAAACTCAATTCCAAACTTCAATACAAATTCTCCGAACTGATAATGGTACAAAATATTTCAATACCATTTTGGGTGATTTCTTTACAAAACATGGGATAATTCATCAAAGTTCATGTATTGACACTCCTTAACAAAATGGAGTTGCTGAACGAAAAAATCGACATCTCCTTGAAGTTGCTCGTGCCTTAATGTTTTCCACACATGCCTAAACAGTTCTGGGGTGATGCCATCTTAACATTTGCTTATCTTATAAATAGATTACCCAGTCGTGTACTTTCATTTGAAACACCTATCCAGAGATTCAAAATTTTTTTTCCAAACTATCGTCTTAGTTCTGGTGTACCTTTAAAAGTGTTTGGATGTACTGCATTTGTCCATGTTCATTCTCATCATCGCAGCAAATTAGATGCTAAGGCGGTTAAATGTGTTTTTCTCGGTTATTCACCCACTCAAAAAGGCTACAAATGCTATGATCCTATAAATAAAAAGATATTTGTTAGCCTTGATGTTACCTTCTTTGAAAATACACCTTACTTTCAAAAACCTACTCTTCAGGGGGAGACATTGAGTGAAGATCAGTTTTTTGACTGTTCTCTTAATCTTGATTTCTCTCTTCCTGGGTCAATCCTAAACACTAAACCACTCCATACGTCAACTCCAATCCCAAACACTGAATCACCCTCCAAGTCTAATATGCCATGTACAGATGAAAACTTTAAAACAGGGGGAGATGAAAGAAAACAAAATGACAAGGAGATAATTGTTTACTCAAGGAGGCCAAAGTCAAAGGAAAAGGAAGAAGTCACATCTGAGGCACCCGAAAAGTCTAAACCAGTGATAGTTCCGGATACAAATGAGCCTTCTGATCTTGATTTGCCCATTGCCCTCAGAAAAGAACCTCGGTCATGTACTCTACACCCTATCTCAAAATTTGTCTTATAATTCTCTATCCACAAAATTTCGTGTTTTCACTTCTAACCTTGATCGCACAGAGATTCTAAAAAATATTTATGATGCATTACAGATTCCTGAATGGAGAAATGCAGTCATGGATGAAATGATGGCCTTGGAAAGAAATGGTACTTGGGAGGTAATGGAGTTACCCAAAGGAAAGAAACCCGTAGGATGCAAATGGGTTTTTACTCTAAAATATAAAATTGATGGAACAATAGAGCGATATAAGGCCCGCTTGGTTGCAAAAGGGTTTACCCAAACCTATGGCATTGACTACACAGAAACATTTGCACCAGTGGCAAAGATGAATACAATCCGGGTTCTATTGTCTTTGACAGCAAATCTAGATTGGCCTCTCCAATAACTAGACATCAAGAATGCTTTTCTGAATGGTGATTTAGAAGAAGAGGTATTTATGACATTACCACCTGGGTTCAGCAAAAAGGGAGAAGAAAACCTGGTATGTAAACTCAGAAAATCCTTGTACGGCCTTAAACAATCACCAAGAGCATGGTTCGACAGGTTCACAAAGGTAATCAAAGGTCAAGGATACAGTCAAGGGCAGTCAGATCACACAATGTTCATCAAACAGTCTGCAGACAGATTGAAGACAATTCTAATTGTGTATGTAGATGACATAATTCTGACAGGAGATGACATAGCTGAGATGGATAGAATGAAAAGAATCCTAGCTACTGAATTTGAAGTAAAGGATTTAGGCCAGATGAGGTATTTCTTGGGAATGAAAGTTGTCAGGTCAAAGAAAGGTATTTGTGTTTCTCAACGAAAATACATTCTTGACTTGCTTTGTGAAACAGGAATGCTTGGATGTAAGCCAAGTGACACTCCAATTGAAGTAGGAAGGAAAATTGATACAGTTGGGAAATCAGTGGAAATTGATAGATATCAGAAGTTGGTTGGTAAGCTAATTTATCTCTCACATACAAGACCTGACATTGCATTTGCAGTGAGTGTAGTGAGCCAACACATGCATTCACCTAAAGAAGAACATCTTGAAGTGGTTTATAAGATTCTCAGATATCTGAAGGGGACACCTGGCAGAGGATTGTTCTTCAAGAAAGGTGACAGAAAAGAAGTTGAAGTGTTCACAGATGCTGATTGGGCAGGATGAGTGGAAGATAGGAGATAAACTACCGGGTATTGCACCTTAGTATGGGGGAACTTGGTAACATGGAGAAGTAAAAAGCAGAATGTAGTTGCTCGGAGCAGTGCTGAAGCAGAATTCAGAGCAGTTGCCCAAGGGATATGTGAAGGATTGTGGTTAACGAAACTCTTGGAAGAATTATTTGTCATAGTAAGTTATCCAATTAAACTTTATTGTGACAATAAGGCCGCTATCAACATTTCTCTTAATCCTGTTCAGCATGATCGGACTAAACACGTGGAAGTAGACAGACATTTCATTAAGGAAAAGGTTGAAAATGGAACTATTTGCATGGTATACGTCCCTACCAAGGAACAGATTGCTGATATCTTCACTAAAGGGCTTCCTCGGCAGCTATTTGATGACTTCATTTGCAAGTTGGATTTGATTAACATTTATGATCCAACTTGAGGGGGAGTGTAGAAAGTCCTATGATTGAGGAAGTTAGTATAGGAAATCTTTATAATTGACAGATTGTGTGCCTATGATTAGGAAACAAATTGTATGACCATAATTAGGAGATTTATTTCCTTTTTATTTATTTCCTTTTTGTTCTATAGTGTAGCTATAAATTAAGATTGTAACATGTACAAAAGGCAACCCTTTGAATAAAATAAAATAGTATTTATTCACAGTTTGGCAAAATTTTATTCGACAGGTTAAAATATGATACAGCAAAACTATGCTGACATTCCCAGAAATATTCGGTGTGAATGGAGAAAGAGGTATGACTGCTGTTTCATCCCCAGACAAAAACTGAAAATGCTGTTTTGTACGTAAAATTCAAATTTGCAGACTTTGTTGGTGTAACCACATCAAGTAGATAACTCCTTTGCATCTCATTAAGAAACAATTAGAGTATTAGACAATATTTCTTTTCCTTGGTTCGTATGTGAGAAGAGGTGAAAGTTACCTGTTGGCTGACTTTCACAATTTTCTCCATAGAATTAATTAGTTTCATGCGTCCGGCACTGCTGGTAATGGCATCTTGAAACTGCACATAATTAGGCACAAAACAAGTCAGCAAGTTGAAAATCACTTGGGCACACTGGATCCATCGTCAGCTGCTTTGTGCATTGTACATTCTAGTTTAGTCTCTTAAAGAGAGAATGGTAGTCACAAATTCCAAAATACTGATGATTTCAAGTCTCAACTGTAACGACAGTTGATTCATTCACACACTAGTCAGAGAAGAATCTGCTATAAATGTACTCTTCTTTTGAACAGACAAACTTAACTCTTAAAGTAAAAGTAAGTAGATTACGTTCTGTCACTCAATAAAGAAAATCTGAAATTAGTGTTCATTCTTGTACTGATAACATTATTCACATCACAAACCCAGGTTCAATGAGAAAAGTGGAGATTGTATATTGCCATGGAACTGAGGACTTCAATGATAGCATAAGTACTTTCAATAATTTAAAAAAAAAAAACTGATAAACATGGTACAAATTGACAAGCACCTCCGTAAAGTTTCCAACATGGCCTGAAATGAGATATTTAATGGTATCATTAAGTTATTAACTATTCTAGCTCAAGCTAAAACAAAATTTTTTCATGCATATTTCAAGAGCATAGAATCACCACATTATTTCATCATAAACACCAAATTGAAACATCAAATGATGTTCTGATACTTTTTTCATAAGCTGTCCGAAAGGCAAGCAATGGTACACAACAAGATAGATTTGCAATTTTGCATGATTGCACCGAGTACTGCAATGTTCCAAGAGAACAACAAAATTGAGGCACCAATTTGTAACAACGACAGAGGCATCAAATATACATCTTAAGGAAAGGTGAATTCATGAACAAAATGCAATGGATTATAACTAAAACATGAAAAATCTGAAACTAATATGACTAAACCTGTGAACTTATAGAATTCAATAAAGATGTTTCCTTGAGCATCAACTCTTTAATTTCCAGAAGAGCGTTATAGGTAGCATATAACTTTTGGGTTTGTTGATGCTTTTCCTGCATATAGTAAGAAAATCAAATACAATTTATCAAAAAGTACTACTAAGATTTTAAAATGTACAATTGAAGATAAGTTTAAAAAAATTATACAAATAAAGACAGGCACAAAATAACACATATTTCATTCATGTACCTGAATTTGAACATACAGTTCTGAAAACCGGCGTTCGTACCTGCCAGAAAGCTAGAATAGTCAAGATAGCCATTTACAGTTTGAGCAACTGCGAGTACAACTCAGGTTGAATGGAAATTTTAATATTCTAGATTCAGTAGCTAGAGAATAATATGTTCCAAAATCGCACAATTCCACTTTCAACACTGGATGATTTATTTTGATACGTGCTACTTTCAAAGCCAGAAAAGAATTAATAAGAAATCGGTAAACTGTTGCCCACCAAATTCATTCACTAAATCATTTAATACTCACTTTCAAAAGTTGAATTCATTCATTCATGCATCAATAGTAGTTACTTCAAGTAACCTTCTTGAACCAACAACAAAATTTTCGCAACACAACAAAAGAAGCTAACAAGCATATGCGGAAAAATAAAAAAGAAACATACTGTATGAGTTCTGAATGTGAAGGCACATCGTCAAGTTTCCGCTTAACAGATAAAATTGCCCTCATCTTAGCTGCGAGTTCCTACCAAGATAACACAAATCAAAGTTTACAAAAACTGATACACACCTTAACATCAAAACCCCCAACATTAAATCACAAACTAGGTAGTCCTATACTACATTGCAGGTACAATAACAAAAACACATAACTAAAAACCTTCTTCTCCAAACATAAAACAAACAAGGTTGTCACTGAACATACCCTTTTCGACAAATCAAGTTTTTGAAGCTCTTCACTTAGATCATCAAAAAGACTGTCCTTATCACACCCAGCTGCCATTTTTTCTTCCATTTGAAAAACTTCAGTTTGCAATTCAGATTCCTGCCTCTCCAGAGCCTGAAAAAAAAAAAAAAACATGACTTCAACAATCAAAGCTAAAAAGCACAAGCTGAATGCAAGAACTAGATGTGTCGAGTGTACGCAAACCTTCAATGATTCCATGACTGAATTCCATTTTTGAACTTGGGGTGGGGCTTCAAGTGGGTGTGGTGGGTGTTGAATTTCCATTAAAGTTTGAAACTTTTGCAAGGCACTTGACTGGTTTTGGTGTAATCAGATTCAGATATAACCTCACTTGCTACAATACATGAATCGCCGATCGAATCAGGCGTCGGCACCAACTCGTACTTGAACTCAGCCATGGCAGTCTGACTCACTTGATATCTCGTTTAATTTTTGTTTCCTTTTCTATTTGGGCTTCACAGTTCATGGGCCTTGTGAAATGTTTCGACAGATGGGCCTCTTTGGGCCCATAAATCCAAGAGAGTATTTTTTCAGTTTTGGGTTCATGATATATATCGGTGATTGAACGTATACATGTACACACAATATTCTTTTTGAACTATTACAATTAACAATGGACAATAATTGCACCCTGAAAAATTCTACGTGTACCTCTTTTAATATGAAGTTTAGAAATGTTATACTTTGTAAATGTACCTGTTATGGGTATTTTTTGGATTAAACAAATGAACTGGTAAAAGCATGATAGAAGCCCAATAAATCAACCCAATGAAGTGGCCCAGCAAAAAAGACCCAATTCATCAATGTCCAGTCCATGCGAGCTCTATAGCTCGCATCAGCAAGCTCGTATCACAGTCGTCA
Source organism: Litchi chinensis (assembly GCA_019925255.1). NCBI lineage: Eukaryota > Viridiplantae > Streptophyta > Magnoliopsida > Sapindales > Sapindaceae > Litchi > Litchi chinensis. The sequence goes on along the minus strand of CM034462.1, from coordinate 16,275,639 downwards.
TTCACAGATCGTTGCTAGTATTATACAATTCCGCATCATGCACAGCTTGTTACTCAGAGCGAGGTCTAGCTCGAGATCGTCTAATGTAGTTTACAACTCACTCAATGATCATTTAGACAAGGAAATCTTCCAGAAAAGGCAATAATCCGATTTGATCGTGATTCTTCTATCAGAATTGGAAATAAATTTAAATTCAAACTCAGTCAACATGATCTTTGATTTTCCGGAGCAGTTTCCTAATTTGGTGCTAATCGATTAGGAAGTGTAGTTAATGCGGGATTCTTTTCTTATTTTATTTCAACCTATATTGTAACGTCTTTTTCCCTATAAATAGAAGCCAAACTTCATTGTAATAGATACATAAGTAATATTACACTGTTACTTTGCAGAATTATTGAGAGGAATAGTCGTGGACGTAGGCATACTTACTGAACCACGTTAAAAATCTTCTTGTGTGTTGTATTTGTTCTCTATTTTTCTACTATTTCTTATGTTTCTTGTTTGACTTTACATTGATTGCAGGTATTAGGCTGTGAACTTTCATCGACCAGAAATCAACGTTAATATTTTGGCGCTAGAAGGAGCCTAGACTACAATCTGTCTTGCTGCAATTCTTCAATTTTCAACAGGCATAGAGAGAACAAAAATAACAAGATATGTGGGCTTACAGGCTGACCAAGCAAAGAGTTAAACCAGTCAACACCAACGTGATGCGCAGCAGGTGGAAGACATGCCCATGCTCGCAGCAGGCACGACTCATGGCCAGGCAGTCGGTACTGCAGCAGGTATGCCTCCCTTGTCCCCTCGCCAAACAGTTCCAGTTGCCTAAGCCGAAGGACTTCAAGTATGACATCAGAGGTAGAAGGCGTTGGAGCTTACGGTTTGATAGCTTGCAGATACGGTTAATGCATTGGAACAGGCTCAAGCGCAGAATGCACCCAAGATTGAGGCTATTGTACCCAGGCAAGCATATCCGCAACATAAAAAAGTGTAGGTGCCAAAAAAGCCAATAAAGGAGGTGTCCCGACCTACCGACTTAGCTCGCTTTTCCAATTCGCGCTCTAGAGCTGGAGGTCGCCAAGTTCGCGAGGAAAGAGAAGTCACGCGTCTTGTAAGTTTGGTGATAAGGGCGAGTCAGGATGGAAGCCACCGTGTAGAAGCTGGCTATGATAGAGTCCGAGCTGCATCTCGGCGTGAGAGGACGAGGTAAATGATCAGCGACATGCAAGGTCGCATCAAGCTGGCTACTCGTTCAAAGAGAGCCAGAAATATGAATTAGAACGCCACTCTCCAGGTCGTGATCACAGAAGGAGACACATGCCTCGAGACCCATAAGTAGAGGAACTTCTTTAGAGGGTCCAGTAGCTTGAAGCGTGACCTGGTGCCCCAGATCAGCGTGGGCATTACAGAGAAAGGACTCCGTTTACTAGGGAGATCAAGACGCAGTCTCTCCCTCATAGGTTCAAAGTCCCAAGTATCTAGTAGTACAATGGGGACAGCGACCCCTATGATCAGCTTGACGCATTTAATGTCCAGATGGATTTGTAGATAGACAACCCACTGGTAAAGTGCCGTGTTTTCCCAGCCATCTTGGGGGACATTCTGCAGACTTAGTTTAAAAATCTCTTAGCTCGCAGCATAGGAAGTTGGGAAGATTGCTAGCAAAAGTTTGTTAGCCAGTACAGGGCTTTGAGGAGGCAGCTCGCACCATCTTACCATCTGGCCACTATCTTTCAGTGTCAAAACGAATTATTGAAAGATTACATCACTAGGTTCAGAAGCGAGGTCACCAATGTGGAGAGCCCATCGGATAAAAGTATCTTGACTATGATCTCGATCGGGCTTTGCAAGGATGGGAAATTGTACGAAAGCATTTACAAGTCCTCGGCAAAGGACCTGAGAGAATTCTATGAGTGAGCTACCACGGAGATTAGATGAGAAGAGACCTTCGACCCGAAGAAGTCCAATAAGAAGAACGAAGCGGGCAGTTCAGCCAATCGAAAAAGAGAAATAATGGTATGAATGAAGGTGAAAGTCGAGGCAGTGGATCAAGCCACCAGATTGCTAAAAAGGCTTAGAGAGAGCCCAAGAATGAGCTGCCATAACGTCAAGGTCGTTATAGCAGTTACAGCATCCTAACGAATTCACATGACATGATTTATGCAGCAGAAAGGAACATGGAAGATTTTGAAAAGCCCAATGCTTTGAGAACCTCTGTTGAGCACAGAGATATGAGTAAGTTTTGTACTTATCATAACGAGGTCGGACACAATACTTCTGATTGTTAGGCGTTGAAGGACGCCATTGAAAGATTGATCAAAAGAGGTCGCTTGAGAGATAACGTGGTGAGACCAGTAGATTCATGACCTTTGAGACAACGACCTCAACAGCAACAACAGCCAGCACAGCAGCAACGCCAACGAGCTCCCGAGCTAGAGCACGAACCTATGGTGAGGACAATTTTTACTATTCATGGTAGCCCTCATATTGCAGGTGCTTCAAACAAGTCGCATGAGAGGTATGTTCAGGAAGCAAATCATGCCTTGCAAGTTAGTGGGTCGGAGGGACCTACGAAAAAGGCGAGGACGACCTCAGATGATATTGTGTTTACCCAGGAAGATGCTAGATGAGTGGTCTGGCCTCACAATGATGCACTTGTCATTCGAGCCAAGATTAGCAACATAGAGGTGCGACGTATCATGATTGACACTAGGAGCTCGGTCAATGTCATTAACAGGAGTTGCTTCGATTAGATGGGACTAAGAGTAGAGCAATTGAAGCCTTCTCCAGAGCCTCTTAACGGCTTCACTGGAGATGCCATCACACCAGTGGGCCAGATTAAGCTGCCACTTACACTCAGGGAAGCAAGTTGTCAAGCTACTGTGTTGGCAGATTTTTTGATGATTGATTGCCCATCAGCCTACAATATGGTTTTGGGAAGGCCTGCAATGAACGACCTAGACGTGGTCATCTCAACCAAGACTCTCACAATCAAGTTTCCAACCTCTAATGATGTTGAATGTTTTCGGAGAGAGCAGCACTTAGCCAGACGCTGCTATGAAGATGTTGTGAAAATGAGTGTTAAAGGAAAGAAGGTGAATGTGGTTTCGGAGGGCGAGCCATGAGATATGAGTGAAAAGGGGGTTAGTTATGATCTTTACCCTCGCAAGGTAGATGAAGATCGAGCCACTAAACCAGTCGAAGAGTTGAAGGATGTTCAAATCAGAGAAGTCAATCTTGAGAGGTGTTTGAAGCTGGGAAGAGGTTTAGCTCTAGAAGTAAGAGCCCAGCTCGTTGACTTCCTAAAGGCAAACTAGATATTTTTGCTTGGAATCATGAAGATATGGTAGGGATAGACCCTAAGGTCATGTCGCACAGGTTAAACATCGACCCCCACCACAGACCAGTTCGCCAGAAGAGAAGACCAATGAGGGGGGAACGTTACTTTGCATTGAAGGAAGAGATAGACAAACTACTGGTAAACAAGTTTATTCGCGAAACTTACTACCCGACTTGGGTTGCCAATCCTGTACTAGTAAAAAACAAGAATGGGAAGTGAAGAACTTGCATCGACTTCACAGATTTAAACATGACATGCCCTAATGATAGGTTTCCCTTACCCAGAATAGATCAGCTCGTGGATGCAACAACTGGCTATAAGCTCTTGAGCTTCATGGATGCGTATTCGGGCTACAACCAAATTGCAATGAACCCCAAGGATGAAGAGCACATCTCGTTCGTAGCCGATCGTGGCCTGTACTATTACAAGGTGATGCCCTTCGGGCTGAAGAATACAGGGGCGACCTATCAACGCTTAGTTAATATGATGTTTGAAGAACAGATTGGAAAGACCATGGAGGTCTATGTCGATGATATGTTAGTAAAATCCAAGCAAATGGGTGATTATGTGCCTGATCTGGAGGAAATGTTCCAACTTCTGAGGAGCTACTAGATGAAGCTAAACCCGCATAAGTGCGCATTCGGGGTAGCCTCTGGGAAATTTCTTGACTTCATGGTGAATAGTAGAGACATTGAGGCCAATCTAGAGAAGATCAGAGCATTGATTAATATGAAGTCTCCTACTCGAGTTAAAGACGTGCAAAGCCTTAATGGTCAGGTCGCGACACTTAGCAGGTTCATCTCGAAGACAACAAACAAGTGCATCCCGTTCTTTGATATTTTGAAAAAGGCAAAGAATTTCGAGTGGATTGAATAATGCGAGGTAACTTTCCAGCAATTGAAGGAGTATATGGGATGAATTCCACTCCTTTCCAAGCCCAAAGCAGAAGAGTAGCTCATTCTATATTTGGGAGTATCTCAGCAGACTTTAAGTGCTACTTTGGTGAGAGAGAAAGAAAGGACGCAGCTTCTAGCATATTATGTAAGTAAAAGGCTACAGGATGCTGAAACCAAGCACTCGTAGATAGAGAAGCTCGCCTATTGCCTGGTAGTCGCATCGAGGAAGTTGTGACCTTATTTTCAAGCCTACACAATTGAAGTCCTTACCTAGTATCTGTTGAAGTAGGTCCTTCAGAAAGCAGATACCTCAGGTCGCCTGCTCAAATGGGTAGTAGAGCTTGCGTACTTTGACATCTAGTTTAAGCCGAGGATGGCTATTAAAGCCCAAGCTCTAGCAGATTTTATTGCAGAATTTACAGGGCCCACGGATGAAGAGGCTGAATCTTCTGAAAGTCCGACCTGGGAGTTATACATTGATGGGTCATCTAGCTAGCAGAAGGCCGGAGCTAGAATCTTGTTGATAAGTCTTGAAGGCCATAAAATCCTTTGTGTTTTAAGGTTTGATTTCTAGGCTACAAATAATGAAGCTGAATATGAAGCACTGCTCGTAGGTCTATACTCGGCTAGGGAGATGCAAGCTGAGCGATTAAGGGTTTTCAGTGACTCACAACTTGTAGTCTGCTATATACGAGGGGAGTAGCAGACTAGAAGACCCAAGATGGCTATGTATCTCTAGAAAGTTCATGAGATGCTAAGTACTTTTTAGAAGTACGAGGTCAAGCAAATCCAATGAGCTCAATACTCACATGCAGACGCACTAACTCGTCTGGCAACCACTCGAGATGCAGACTTTTTAGGGGCAATCCCAATAGAGTTCCTACCAGTTCCAAGCACAAAAGAGAGAGATTCGGTAATGGTCATAGCTGTACAACCTAATTCCTGGATGAGCCCGATTTTGAGTTATTTGCAAGATGGAAAGTTGTCAAGTGACAGATTGGAAGCACGACGTTTGCGAGCTAGAGCAGCCCGGTATTGCATCTATGACGATGTATTGTACAAGAAAGGATTTTCAGCCCCGCTTTTAAGATGCATTGATGGCCAGGATTGCGAGATTGTGATGAAGTAGATACATGAGGGTCATTATGGAAATCATACCGGGGGCTGTCTCTGGTTCACAAGACACTTCGGCAAGGATTCTATTGGCCTACTATAAAGCAAGACGCCATCAACCTGGTTAAGAAATATGATAAGTGTTAAATGTTTGCTCAGGTTCCACGAGCTCCACTAGCCTATCTTCAACAAATGGTGAGCTTATGACCCTTTGCGATATAGGGAATGGATCTGATTGGGCCACTACCAATAGCTCGTGGAAGATGCAAGCATGATGTAGTCGCTGTGGACTACTTCACAAAGTGGGCAGAAGCTAAGGAGTTAGCAGAAATTTCCACAACGAAGATTGAAAAATTTGTGTAGAATAATATTATTTGCAGGTTTGGGGTTCCACAGCAGGTCGTGACAGATAATGAGTGTAACACCCCAAATCTGTCAACAAGAAATTAGGATGCTACGATCAATCTAAATCATAAAATCTCCAAAAATTTATTCTCATAGTAAAGGTAATCAACAAAATGTATCTAAATATTGTTTCCAAAAGAAAAATCTTTAACAATTAAAATTTAACAAATCACAATTTTTTTCTAATTTCCAACCTTACAATATCCAAAATGAATAAATCAAAGTCTCTAAACTAAACATCAAATAATATCAAAGCTTCCATGATCAACAATCCCAAGCTCTTAACAGTCATCATCCATAGATTTTAACTACTCTGCAAAAATGATGGAGATGAAGGGTGAGCCGTCAACTCGGTAAGCAAATTCATGCATAACATTTATATTATTGCATTTACCTTTATGAGTCGAAATATGAAACATAAATATGTATAATCGAATTCTAAAATCAAAAATTGAAACCATATATATATATATCAACATTTTTCATGTTTGCAATCAATGCCATTTAGGATAACAAAATAACGAAATCAAATGCCATATAATAAATACATTTATTCAATATAAATAAAAAAAAAATTAGCTCATATCATATAGTGTCACAAGTACCTTGTGTGACGCGGTCAAAATAACAAAATATGTCACAATTCCCCGTGTGACGCGGCCAAAATAATAAAATATGTGCGCACAAAAATCCAGCTGGATCAATATGAGAACGGTAACTATAGACAATGAGCCAAAACAATTTTCATAATCTAATCTAATAATACATTTTCAAATCATAACGGTATAATATTCAATAATAGTAAATAAATTTTAAGAAAATAATTTTCAAATACAATCTATAATTTAAACATGGTTTTTGAGTTATACTAATTCTTTGGTTTAAAGTAAAATACTTTTCAAAGTTTTGAAAGTAAAATAATTTTGAAAACTTTGGCAAAACATTTTACTAGTAGATAAACAAATTGAAAATCATTAACACAAAACATGTTAAGTATAACGTAATTTCACAATATTCTAAAATTCATATAACAATATACATTCGTCATGGATGAATTTACTTACCTCGAATACCCAAAATCACAAAATTTAAGCTCAACGATCGCAAAAACCTATACAGTTTCAGAGTACACAATATTATAATCTCATCTCCAAAATAACCTTAATTGGATTGAAACAACCTTAGATAAATAAATCATAAATCCTATCTTTCTTACTTCAATTTTCAGCACTGACACAGCCTACTGCAGTATTTTTAATTAAATCCCTAGACCTCCAATCAGCACCAAATTTGGAAGGAATAAACTAGAAAAATAACCAACATCCAGTAAAAATTTCAAATCAAACGGATGTCTCTAGCATTGGTAAAAATCCATTTCGATCGGTCTTTCAGAAACTGCCTAGGAAAAATTAATTCCGACCCCAGCCTACTTCAAGAATTTTTATAAGTTCTACAGGCATCCAAAAATTACGAAATTTCATATACTAACAGAACACATATGAACCTATCTACATATTAAATTTCATAATTTTATGGGCAGTGTAACTTGTCAAAAAAAATTCATCAAAATCAACTAATTATCAGCTTAAAAGAAACCTTTCAGCAGCCTTGATTTTGAAAGTCAATAATCTAACATAGGTTAATGAAACTTTTTATCACAAAACAACTCTAAATGCCTCTCCTAACATCATTCATATATAATCCTTAATCAAAATCACTAATCTTTTAAAAGAATTACAATATCAACATACAATATTTCTAACAAAATACATATTATATCCTAAATCAATTTTGTACATAATCATACTAAAGGAAGAAGAAAACTTACCCAAATCTTAGATCAAAGAAACCCTTCTTAATCTCATTCACCTACTGTTGAATAAAAAAAATAGAGAGTTTATCAATATGTTGTTTTCTTTTCTTTTTCTTTTTGTCTACAGAATTTTGTATGCTATTTGTAAGAGGAAACTAGGGTTTTTTTTTTTTTTTTTGTGGTAGCAATTGGGCTTTACTCCTTAATAAACTCCTTTTATTTTATAGCAGTTGGACTTTTCTCTCTAATAAACCCCTTTTATTTATTTTGTCAAAGAAAATACAATATTACAATTCTTCCCCCCTTGAAATAAATTTCGTCCTCGAAATTTTCTTACGTACCTCAACTGTTGAAAAGTAAGGGGTATTTCTCCTTTATCTCATCTTCTCGTTCCCATGTGACTTTTTCTATTGGATGATTTTCCCAACGCACCTTCACAAAAGAGATAACTCTTGCTCTTAAAACTTGTTGCTTCCTATCGACAATCTCCACTGGCTGCTCCTCATATGACATATCCTCCGAAATTTGAATTGGTTGATAATTCAATACATGAGCAGAATCTGCAACATATTTCCTTAATACTGACACATGAAATATGTTGTGGAGTCTTGATAGACGTGGTGGTAAAGCCACACGATATGCCACTGGCCCTATCCTTTCTAGCACTTCAAAAGGCCCAATGAATTTAGGACTAAGCTTCCCCTTTTTACCAAATCGAAAAACACCCTTCCATGGAGAGATTTTTAAGAAGACATGGTCTCCAACTTCAAATTCCAAATCTTGCCTACGACGATGCGCATAACTTTTCTGTCTATTTTGAGCAGTACGGAGGTGTTCCTTGATGAGCTTAATTTTATCCACAGTGATCTAAACAAGCTCTGATCCCAACAATTTTCTCTCACCAACCTCTTCCCAACAAATAGGCGATCTGCACTTCCTACCATACAATGCTTCATAAGGAGGCATACCAATACTAGAGTGAAAACTATTGTTATAAGCGAATTCAATCAATGTCAAATGCTTCTCCCAAGTTCCACCTAAATCCAAGACACAAGCTCGTAACATGTCCTCCAAGGTTTGAATGGTTCTTTCTGATTGTCCATCTGTCTGAGGGTGAAAAGTAGTACTAAAATTAAGTTTAGTACCCAAACCTTCATGCACACTAGCCCAAAACTTAGATGTGAAACAAGGATCTCGATTAGACAAAATAGTTTCCGGTACACCATGTAACCTGCCTATTTCCTTTATGAACAATTCTGCTAATTGCCACGGTTTATTAGTACTTTTTATCGGTAGAAAATGAATTGACTTTGTTAACCGATCCACAATCACCCAAATACAATCACAACCTCTATTGGAATGAGGTAAACCACCAACAAAATCCATCGTAATCTTCTCCCATTTCCACTCAATAATAGGAAGAGATTGTAAAGGACCAGCAGGTCGCTGATGCTCAATCTTTACTTGCTGACAAACGAGACACTTGGATACAAATTCTACCACATCCCTCTTCATATTCTTCCACCAGAAATTCTGCTTCAAATCATGATACATCTTATTATTGCCTGAGTGCACACAATACGCTGTACAATGAGCCTCTATCAAAATTTCTCCTTTAAGTTCACTATTTCCAGGTACACAAAGTCTTTTTCCATACCACAAGACATCTTTGTCATCTAATCAGAAGTTAGATCTTTCACCCTTTTTAACATCTTCTCTAATCTGAACGAATTGAGGATCATCTTTTTGAGCAAGCTTAACTCTATCCACCAAAGTAGGTTGAATTGATAAATGAGCCAAGAAATTAGCTTGCCCATTTGTCACCAACATAATATCACATCTTTCAAAATCCCTAAGAATGTGATTTCTAGTAGTAACCAAGTGCGCCATATTCCCTAATGATTTTCTGCTTAGAGCATCGGCCACAACATTAGCTTTACCCGGATGATAGTTTATAGTGCAATCATAATCCTTCACTAATTCCAACCACCTTTTTTGCCTCAAATTCAACTCTTTTTGAGTAAACAAGTACTTCAAACTCTTATGATCTGTGAAGATCTCACAAGTCTCTCCATAAAGATAGTGTCTCCAAATTTTCAAATAAAAAACTACCGCTGCCAACTCCAAATCATGAGTTGGATAATTCTGTTCATGAACCTTCAACTGTCTTGAAGCATAGGCAATCACTTTCCCATTTTGCATTAAAACACATCCCAATCCTTTCTTAGAAGCATCACTGAAGAAACATAACCACCATCGTTAGAAGGGATGGTTAGAATTGGGGCAGAAACTAACCTATTCTTTAGCTCTTGAAAAGCTGTCTCGCAATCATCATTCCATTCAAACTTGACACCCTTTTTGGTTAAACTAGTTAAAGGAGTTGCAAGGCTAGAGAAATTCCTAACAAAACGTCGATAATAGCCAGCCAATCCAAGAAAGCTTCTCACTTCCGTGACATTGGTAGGTCTACTCCAATTCACTATTGCTTCAATCTTAACTGGATCCACATAAATGCCATCTTTAGTCACAACATGCCCCAAAAATACCACCTTATCAAGCCAAAACTCACACTTCTTAAGTTTTACAAAGAGTCTTTTCTCTCGAAGCTTTTGAAGTACAATTCTTAAATGTTTCTCATGCTCCTCTTTATCTTTAGAGTATATCAAGATATCATTGATGAAAACAATGACAAATTGATCAAGATAGGGTTGAAAAACCCGATTCATCAAATCCATAAAAACTGCAGGAGCATTGGTTAACCCAAAAGGCATCACCAAGAACTCATAATGCCCATATCGAGTTCGAAAAGTTGTCTTAGACACATCATCACTTTTGATCTTTAATTGATGGTATCCTGATCGCAAATCGATCTTTGAAAATAGTACCGCACCTTGCAATTGATCAAATAGATCATCGATTTGCGGAAGAGGATATCTATTTTTAATGGTGACCTGATTCAATTGTCGGTAATCAATGCATAATCGCATAGAGCCGTCCTTCTTTTTTACAAACAACACAAGAGCGCCCCAAGGTGATACACTAGGACGAATAAAACCCTTATCTAAAAGGTCTTGCAACTGAACTTTTAACTCCTTAAGCTTAGTTGGTGCCATACGGTATGGTGCCTTAGAAATAGGAGTAGTCCCCGACACCAAGTCTATTGCGAATTCAACTTCTCGATCAGGGGGCAAACCATTTAGATCTTCTGGAAAGACATCAGGAAACTCTCTAACTACAGGGATATTCTTCACGTCCATTCCATTACTACTATCATTCAACACATAAGCCAAAAGCCCCTCACATCCTTTTTGTAACATTTTCTTGGCTTTAACCGCAGAGATGAAATTATTACAAGAGTTTCGTATTCCCTGAAATCGAAACTCTTTCTCCCTAGGTATACGAAATACGATCTCCTTGGAGTGACAATCAATACTAGCATGGTTAGTAGCTAACCAATCCATCCCTAAAATAACATCGAAGTCACACATATCTAATGGCAGTAAATCCATAAGAAACTTCTTCCCACCGACAAGGATTAAACACGATCGATAAACATGTTCTATAGGTATACTAACACCCGATGGCATCACAATAGATAAGCAAAAATCTAGAGATTCCATAGTTCTACTTATGAAGACAGCAAATGCACGTGAAACAAAAGAATGGGTAGCACCAGAATCAAATAAAGCTATAGCTTCTCTAGAAAATAGAGATAAAGTACCTGCGACAACATCATTTGATCATGTGTATCCTACTCAGTGAGGGCAAAAACACGTCCTTGAGTCTTTAACTTCTTCTTCTGACTTTCATCTGCTGATACATTATCTGAGCCATAACGCTTCTTCGGACAATCCTTAAGCTTATGATCAGTCTTTCCACAACCAAAACAAGCACCAGTACGCATATAACATTCTCCAAAATGGAAGCGACCACAATGTTGACATGCAGGGATATTCTTTTTCGAATGAGCATCACTAGAAACCTTTTCCTTGCCCTTGCTATTTTGCCCCTTAAACTGAGAACCCTATTTATTTGCATCCCCATTACGAAATCCCCCCCGATTGTTATGTTGCCTAAAAGCCTCACGTGCCTTCTTGCATGCTTCTACAAATTTTTCAGCAATCAAGGCTCGATCAACAACATCAGCATATCGACTTAGCTTAAGAACCTCCACACTACCTCGAATATCTGGATGCAAACCATCAAGAAACCGTCTAGCTTTACTTGCATCATCAGGAAGCAGCTTGGTTGCAAACCTAGACAAAGAGGTAAATTGTTCTTCATACTCTGCAACAGACTTGCTACCTTGCTTAAGATTAAGAAAATCCCTTTCCATTTCAAAACGAACTCGATCTGGAAAGTATTTCTCATTAAAAGCATCTTTAAACCTCTTCCAAGTGATATTTTCATTTGCTGCTAAAGTAGTCTTTATAATACGAGAAGTAGCATCCCACCAGTGATCAGCCTCATCCTGAAACATAAATGTAGCAAGCACGACCTTTTGATCATCAGGGCACCCCATGGCCGTAAAAACTTTTTCAATCTGCTTTAGCCAACCCTCGGCAACAACTGGATCTGAGGTTCCTTTAAAAGCTGGCGGTCCCAATTTCTTGAACCGTTCTAGAGTTACCACAGAACCTGCATCGGCATTGCCTTGAATCGCCACATTTCTTCCATGTCGAGCAACATTGCCACCCTGATTCATCTCTGTGAGCAACCTATTTTGCTGCTCCAATAACCGAGTTACCACATTCATTGTCGGGTTAGCTTCCTCGGCAAGTTGTCGAATGGTAGGATTGTCATCAGCATTCGCAACTTGATTACCATTTGAACCTTCCTCTAGGGTGTTGTTTCGAGTTCGATGTGACATAATTATCTAGCGAAAAACAAAACAATGAACACCCAGAGCGATAATGAAAATTAGGAATATACATAATAAAGGAAACTAAAGTTCCTATACTTAAAGCATAATTTTATAAAACATAAGATCCTCAGCTTTTGTTAGATCACCTAACATACAACTAAATTCTAACTATATGATATAAGGATTGTTGCCTACTCTCCAATTTCATAACTTAAATTATACTAAGTCGAATCATTATGTTAAACCATCACAACCTAATGTGCAAAATCAAACCTAGGCTCTGATACCAAAATGTAACACCCCAAATCTGGCAACAAGAAATTAGGATGCTACGATTAATCTAAATCATAAAATCTCCAAAAATTTATTCTCATAGTAAAGGTAATCAACAAAATGTATCTAAATATTGTCTCCAAAAGAAAAATCTCTAACAATTAAAATTTAATAAATCACAATTTTTTTCTAATTTCCAACCTTACAATATCCAAAATGAAATAAATCAAAGTCTCTAAACTAAACATCAAATAATATCAAAGCTTCCATGATCAACAATCCCAAGCTCTTAACAGTCATCATCCATAGATCTTAACTACTCTGCAAAAATGATGGAGACAAAGGGTGAGCCGTCAACTCGGTAAGTAAATTCATACATAACATTTATATTATTACATTTACCTTTATGAGTCGAAATATGAAACATAAATATGTATAATCGAATTCTAAAATCAAAAATTGAAACCATATATATATATCAACATTTTTCATGTTTGCAATCAATGCCATTTAGGATAACAAAATAACAAAATCAAATGTCATATAATAAATACATTTATTCAATATAAATAAAAAAAATTAGCTCATATCATATAGTGTCACAAGTACCCCGTGTGACGTGGTCAAAATAACAAAATATATCACAATTCCTCGTGTGACGCGGCCAAAATAACAAAATATGTGCGCATAAAAATCCAGCTGGATCAATATTAGAACGGTAACTATAGACAATGAGCCAAAACAATTTTCATAATCTAATCTAATAATACATTTTCAAATCATAACGGTATAATATTCAATAATAGTAAATAAATTTTAAGAAAATAATTTTCAAATACAATATATAATTTAAACATGGTTTTTGAGTTATACTAATTCTTTGGTTTAAAGTAAAATACTTTTCAAAGTTTTGAAAGTAAAATAATTTTGAAAACTTTGGCAAAACATTTTACTAGTAGATAAACGAATTGAAAATCATTAACACAAAACATGTTAAGTATAACGTAATTTCACAATATTCCAAAAT